>CM047393.1:23660500-24036655 GCA_026123125.1 Chironomus striatipennis
AATAAGCTCCTAAAAATACAAATAAATTCACTTAAAAGAGAGATAAAAATAACGGTCAATATTAGTTCAAAATTTATTCCGAAAATTAGATCCGGAATATCGAAAATTAGTTCTCGTCCGCAGTCGTTGGGTTTTGTATTTATTATTGTGAGAACAGACTTTTCATGCATAGAGCATGCTAGAAAGACGGAACTTAATGGATTCTGTTATTATTATACAGTTTTTTTTTTATAAAAATTGTATTTTATTGCAGGATTTTTTTGATGATAAAAGAAGAATTAAGGGATTTTGTAATTTAAAGCAATTTCTATTTAATCGATTTCTGATCGCTGCGACAAAAATGCGCTTAAGTCCCTCGATTAACAACACGAGGACTTTGAACATTTTTTTCATTTATTATGAAAAATTATTTTTTATTTTATGCAAAACATGATTTCATGAACTTAATAAATTTATTTGATAATTTTAAATACCACGGAGGATGCTCAGAGAAAAGTTTTTGATTTATAAAACAAAAAGACAAGTCTTCGTTAAAACTTAACGGTTGTTAAAAATTTGAAATTTTTAGAACCTTTCAATTGTTTTACAGGGTTTCGATAGAACGAAATTATTTGTGTTGTTTCTCCCCCATTTATTTTGGATTGTTCAGTCGGTGGAGTAGTACACATAAATTCGTGAATTAAAAGTATTTTAATCGTAAACTGTAGAATAATAAGCAGATTAATTAAAATTGATTCAATAAGTTATTAAAAGTGCACAAATTTAACATATTGTTATATTATTGTGCAATAGTTTTCATACAAAAATTCTAATAAGACAATTTTTTTTAGTAAGTATGTCCTTGTCATGACCTTTTTAGAATTTCCTCAGAATATGTTGTCTTAAAATATAATCATTGGTAGAGGATTTAACGATTCATGCTTATAATGCGTGCAACTTCAATTCTTTTTACTACAACCGGTTATAATATACATGTAAGAACTCTGAATAAGTGACAAAAAGTGAATGTGAAAAAATCATATCTCGTAGCCTCTATAATCTTCTTTTAATACACATACTAATTTAGTTCATCTGTCTGATATTAAAAGGTTGCTCACGTTAAGATTATTCAATATTCTCGTAGACATTTTTCCACATTTTTTATGATGTCGCATTTATATTTTTTTAAATTCAAAAAAAAAAAGAAAATGAATTGAAGCGTGAAGAAAAATAGTGAAAATTCGGCAGCGCAGTTATGAAAAAAAGTACTTCCTACAGCGTATTTTCTCGTGTTACACTTATTTTTTTCTTATTTGATACTATTTGAATAACTGTAAGATGCAATTCTGTATTGAAATGAATAACCTTTAATAGCCCTTGAAAATAAAATTAAGAAGAATTTCAAATGCCGGTAACATAATACCCACTCATTTTTTTGATGCCTGTTAGTTTCCACAAAAATTACATAATGTCAAAATTGATATGAAATGTTTTTAAAGAATTTATGTTAGAAAATCAAATATTACAATATTGTCACATCCTAGTGAATTAATTACATTGCAAGATCTTCATTGTCGTTCATTATTATTTCTTATTCTTCGTAGGTCAGGGTCAATGAAATATTGCCAGACACTTTTGTTTTCATTATTAAA
Source organism: Chironomus striatipennis (assembly GCA_026123125.1). Lineage (NCBI taxonomy): Eukaryota > Metazoa > Arthropoda > Insecta > Diptera > Chironomidae > Chironomus > Chironomus striatipennis. The sequence goes on from CM047393.1 coordinate 23,662,132, forward strand.
TTTTAATTCACATATAATGTTATTAAAAAAATAGCTTTCGATACTTTTTTAATTTTAAAAAATAATTTTTTTTTCTTTTTGCACGTCATAGATCGTCACAACTAGCATCAGCAGTGAAAATAGAACAAAAAAACAATAATAAGTTATTAAAATGAGTCGCCGCATTTCGCGTGTTGAGTCTGGCGCTGATTTATTAGATTTTCTTGATCGTGGACATACTGCATCATCTGAGAATCGTTTTACATTTGAGGTAGCATGGGAAGCAGCAAACAAAGTCGGTGGTATTTATACTGTCATCAGGTCGAAAGCATTTGTGTCAACAGAAGAACTTGGTGATCAATACTGCTTAATGGGACCGTATAAGGAAGAAAGTGCTCGACAAGAAGTTGAAGAGGTTTGTATCAATTAATATTATTGCAGTCATAAAAGCTTTATTGTTCCTAATTGCAAAAAAAAGGCTAAATTTAAAAAGAACATTATTGTTTGAAATTCTCAAGTTTTTCAAATTTTATAGTGCGAATTTCCAAATAATTCACCATTTCAATGGGCCGTAAATGCCATGAGAACTGTTGGATATAAAATTCATTGTGGTCGTTGGCTTGTCGATGGAAATCCTCAAATTATCTTGTTCGATATTGGCTCAGCAGCATGGAAATTGGATGAATTTAGACAAGAATTATGGCAAAAATGTAATATTGGCATTCCACATTTGGATATTGAATGTAATGATGCTGTCATCCTTGGATATATGATTGCACATTTTATTGGTGAATTTAAAGTTGCGGCTGAAAGATATTCTCAAGAGCATGCACTTTCTCCACCTAAAATTGTTACTCATTTTCATGAATGGCAAGCTGGTGTTGGTTTAATTGCAATCCGTACAAGACAAATTGATGTAGCGACTGTTTTTACTACTCATGCTACTTTACTTGGACGATATTTGTGTGCTGGTAACACCGACTTTTATAACAATCTTGACAAATTCTCTGTTGATGAAGAAGCAGGAAAGCGTCAAATTTATCATCGGTACGTGACAATTTATTCTAAGCTATGCCAGATAATATTGTATCGCTTTCATTGTATATTTTTTATTTTGTTTATTTTTTCAAAACAATTTAATTTAAAAAAAAAATATCTCTTTGCAGATACTGTTTGGAACGTGGCGGAGCTCATTTGTCGCACGTGTTTACAACGGTTTCTGAAATTACAGGCTACGAAGCTGAGCATCTTTTGAAAAGAAAGCCTGATTTTATTACACCAAATGGTTTAAATGTGAAGAAATTCTCAGCAATTCACGAGTTCCAAAATTTGCATGCAATGGCGAAAGATAAAATTCATGAATTTGTTCGTGGTCACTTTTTTGGGCATTTTGACTTCAATTTGGATAAGACACTTTACTTTTTCATCGCTGGACGTTATGAATTTAGTAATAAAGGAGCTGATATTTTCATTGAAGCGCTTGCACGTTTAAATCATCATCTCAAGGTAAATTTATTTGTCTGATAAGCTTTTTAATTAGAGTACTAATCATATTTTATTTTGTTCTAATTAATAGACGTCATTGCCTGACACAACAGTAGTTGCATTTTTGATTTTCCCAGCAAAAACAAATAACTTTAACGTAGAGTCTCTTCGTGGTCATGCAGTTACTAAACAATTGCGTGATACAATTAACAATATTCAACAACAAATTGGCAAACGCATGTATGACACATGCTTATCGTAAGTATCACGACCAAAAATAATTTAAATAAAAACTTAATATTATTATTTAATATTATAGTGGCCGACTTCCTGATACTAATCAGTTGCTCACAAAAGAAGATGTTGTAAAAATAAAGCGTTGTCTTTATTCTCTTCAACGACACGGAATGCCACCTGTTACTACTCATAATATTGTTGATGATTGGAATGATCCCGTCTTAAATGCGTAAGATTAACTTTCTTTTGTTTCTTTGCATGCATTGTTATTAAATAATTTGTTTATTGGCCTAGAGCCAGAAAAAAAAAAATAATCAAGTTCATTTACGACAAATCAATCATTGAAAGTTTTACGTTTTGTTTATTTTAAAATCCTGAACTGTCAATGAAAAAAAAATACACTTCCTTATCGTCTGCGTGTATTTTCTATTTGAATGCCAATCTCTTTAAATGTTTATTTATAACTTATGTGAATGATAATGCATGATGTTTCGATTATTTAATAGAATTCGTCGCTGTAATCTCTTCAACACAGTCAACGATCGTGTAAAAATTGTCTTTCATCCAGAATTTTTAAATTCAACAAATCCTTTATTTGGACTGGAATATGAAGAGTTTGTACGTGGATGTCATTTAGGTAGGCATTATAATTTTAGTACGTAACTTAATTTAAAGAAAAAATTACAAAAATCCTCGTCTTTTATGTCGAGGGACTTCAGTGCATTTTTGACGCAGCGATTTGATTAAAAACAGAAAGTGTGATCGAGTTTTATTTAGAGAAAACCTTATTGTTATTCCTCTAATCAAATGCATTTCTATAGAAAGTATAAAAGACCAATAGACATTTTATTAATAATTAAATATATGTAGGTGTTTTTCCATCCTATTATGAGCCGTGGGGATATACTCCTGCTGAATGTACAGTAATGGGAATTCCAAGTGTAACGACAAATTTATCAGGCTTCGGTTGTTTTATGCATGAACACATTACTGATCCAAAATCTTATGGAATTTACATTGTTGATAGAAGATTTATTGGATTAGAAAATTCAATTCAACAATTGGCACAATTTATGTTTGATTTCTCCAAACTTAATCGTCGTCAACGTATCATTATGCGTAATAGAACTGAACGTCTTAGCGATTTGCTTGACTGGAGAAATTTGGGAATTGTAAGAATTTATTAAAATTGATTTTTTTTTTTTTAAACAAATATCTAATTTAATTTATTTTTTTTATGATTTCATTTCCAAATTAAGTATTATCGTCATGCTCGAGTTAAAGCATTGCAGACAGTCTACACTGACTATATTGATGAAATCGGCGAAAGTGTCTACAGTCGTGCAAATAGTTTCAACTATTATACTCGTCCAGTTAGCGCGCCTCCTTCTCCATCTTCATCACGTCATACTACTCCAGCGCCATCAGTTCACGGTTCAGATGATGAAGAAGATAGCGTTGATGAAGATCAAGAATTGCACGAATTGGGAATGAATAAATGATTAAAGGGGAAAAATAAGAAGAGCAAAAAGTTCTACTTATAAATCTGCCAACATCACACTAATTGTTTTTTTCTTCGTTTCCTTTACAATTTCAATATGAAAAAAGGAAATTTGTAGCTAATGCCGTACTTGTAGTTTATCAATGTTTTTTTTCTTTTTTTTAAAAAAAATATATGTTATTGTCATTTTTTTTGTTAGTTTCTCGTGTTCATTTAAATTTTGTCACCCTTAATGTTAATTGCCAAACAAGATCCAAGTTATGTCAAGATAAAAAAAATAGAGCATTATAAGGTTGTTAAAAGTTCAAAAGTTTTATACACACATTTATATAGTTTATGTTATTATGTTTTTCATCCTTATATAATTATCGTGACAATTAACTACACGATGCCATAAAAGTTACGTTTCCTTAAAAGTAATAAAATTTAATTTTAATCCAATTAACATGAACGAGTGCAATGAAAAATCTTTTAGTTATTTTTTTATTTTATTTTATCTTTTTGTGCTTATGAATTTCATATTGTTTCAAGAGTATGTCTATCATAATGCAATGCAATTTCAAGAAACAGAATAATAATAATAAAAAAAAATTGTTAATTGATTAAGTAATTTTTATCAGAAATAAACTGATGATAAGTAATTAATATGTACTCTTATTGTATGCAATATAAATTTTAGAGAACAATTTAGACAAGAAAACATCAAGCAACTGATAATTTTTTAGATTAATTAGTTCAATGAAGTCAATAAAGTATGACGATATATTTTCGAAAAATTTAACTATTTCTTTTGATTTCTGATCTGATAGGTACACTTTTTAATGTAGAGGACTAAAAAAACTCAATTCATCTTTCACAAAACTCTTTGTCACTATAATTTTCACAGAATTGATTTTGATCAATATACGTACAACCGTCACCATAGCATGGATAAGTGTAGCATTGTGGTGAACAATTAAAGCTTCCATCAATACATCCCGAACAATCTATATTTAGAATGTATATTAAATTAGTTATATGAATAAGTTGTTAAGAATTAAATTACATACCAACACTTGGGCAATCTTGTCCAAAGCATGGTTTAATATACGTCTGAGTAGGAGATGGTGCAATAGTCAATATTTGATTTGACCAAACTGTAGCTGGAGGCTTAACATAAAGACGATTTGCAATGCAAACATCTCCACAATGCTTGTATCTTCTATGTGTGCACATCCATTGATTTGTAAATCTTTTCTTACAACGTCTAAAAAATTATTTTTTGATGGGATGAAATTAAAATTATTCATATCTGCATAAAAAAGAAAAAAAAAAGATTAAGTACCTAGGAGTTACAATTTCACAGCACTTTTGTGGCTTTGTATTTTCTTCATCCTCTGGCTCTTCTGTTGGCTTTTCTGTTGAGCTTTCAAGTTTTAAATTGTCATCATCGCATCCCATAATTGTTTGATTATTTTTAATTACTGTTGTACGAACTTTCCCATCAGCACACTGAGTATCAGTGTACACAAAAATGTTATTTTCATTAACATTATTTAATGTTACAGGATGTGTTATATTGTTGATATTATGGATTGTATTATTGATAGGCTCAATATGATTTATAACATTAATAGGCTTTATATCCGAAGTAGGTTGTGGTTTTGGAATTTCGTGATTTGGTATACTTAAATGAATATTAATGTTGGGTATTGGATAATTTTGATGATAGTTTGGAGGAGGTACTGGGAAAGGTATTGTAGGGTAATTAGGACGACAAGGAGCGACAGGAGCAACATTTCTGATACAAATTCCATTACACAACGAAAATCCGATTGGGCATCTATAACATTGACCATTGAAGAATGTAAAATCATCTGGACATATTTTGTTTAATTCTGGCGGTGGAATATCTGTAATGATCGTTTCTGTTGTAGATTTAGGTGGCTCATTAGTACTATGAGTAATAGTAGGACGTTTGGTTGTAGTGGATGTTTCTAAAGGAGGAGGTATGGTAGGAATTTCTATTATTTTATAACATTCGTTTCCAATTTTTTCATATCCAGGTGGACATTTTACTATTGTCTCTTGACACTTTCCATCTAATAAAATTGTTCCCGATGGACACTTTTTATTGATTTTTACACAAAATCCTGAATCTTTTAATTCATAGCCTGGCATACAAACTGGAGGAGGTGGAACACACTGCTCATTGATTAAGTTAAAACCATTTGGACAAGTGATTTTTTCCAAAACACATTCTTTACCTCTAAGAATAAATCCTGGTTGACATTGTACATTTATTATTTCACAAGAATTTCCATTCCATTGCCAACCAATTGGACATGTTGGTTCTGGTGAAACGCATTTTCCATTATTCCAAACATGATTTGGAGGACAAACTTGCCGTTCTACACATGACGTACCATCAAATTCAAAGTTCAGCGGGCAAACAGTTTGTGATAAGACACATCTATCATTCTTCCAAATATAATTAAATGGACAGCTATTTGAATTAAGTGGAATACATGATGATTCGCTTTTAATAAAACCAATTGGACATTCCACATTTTCTTCAATTTCTGGTTCAACAGTTTTTGAATCATAAATTGGTGGTATTATTTCTGGATATGACGATGGATTTTGATTACAATTTGGTGTGTCATATTGGGGATTTTGTAAATAGTTGGGGTATAAATTCGGATATTGTGGGTATATATAAAGTGGAAGTTTATTATTATCAATTAGTTTGTCAGATTTTGGATTGTTTGGATTAAGATCTAACGAACCTTTTGTAGTGTCTTCAACAAAATTTTCTGTAGTTGTCGTTTTCATTTCACTTGTCGTTGTTTCAATATCTGTTTGCTGATCTGTTTCATCAATATTTTCAGGTGTTGTAGTTTTTGGATTTAAAAGATCTCCGGGAACTTCAACATCTTGCGCTAATGCATTCAAATGTATGAATGATATTAGAAGAATTAACTTCCGTAGTTTCATATTATTCGATCCGTATTAGTTGAAAATTCTCACAAAACTGATATTTTATGTGCAATTATTTTAAGAAATTCAAACCATATCAGCATCATGGGTCATCTCGTAAATGAGATTAATTTTTGAATGTTTGAGAATCTAACAAAATTTCCGTATTTGTATTTTCATGCCAAAATCACATTTATTCTCAGTTTAATGCTAAAAGTTTAAAGATGATGTATGTGATGAGTAATTTCTACATAATAAAATTAGTGATCTTAACATTCTCAAAAAAATAATAAATTACTATATATAGGTATGTGTGTGTATATATTTTTAATTGAACACTATTAAGTTTATAATTCTTCATCATGTTCAGTAACAATTGGATGCTTCTTTGCATGTTTTCTTGACTTTTTATAAGGATTTACAGCTTTTTGTTGAATAATTGGCTCTTCATAGTACTGATCAGATTCTAATGGTGGAAATGGAAGTTGTTGAGGGTAAGGATTCATTACTTGCTGTTGTGGATAATATTGAGGTATATATATTGGAATTGGTTGAAGGTAAATTGGTTGCATCATTGGGTAAAATTGAGTAGGTATGTAAGAATTTTGTGGTGGCATATTTTGTTGAAATTTGACAGCATGACGAGCAGTTCTTTTTGGTTGATCATCAAATGAATTTTTTGCGAATGGATGTTCAAACTCGATATTGTTATCTGTACAATTTGAAATATGTAAACCGTCTTCACTAACAATTTTACACTTTTCTTGCATTACGATCCATCCTGATTCAGCTTTAAGGAGTTCTTCATCTTCGGGAAATAGTGGTAAATCATCGTCGTCATCAAAGTCATCCTCAAATTGTGGATATGAAGGATATTGTGGATAAAATGGATACGGTGAAAAACCTGGATTCATTTGCTGTGGACAAATCACATAGGGCCATTGTGGTATACTATTGCATGGATTTTTTTGATGAATCATTTTTTTGGTGCATTGTTTTCCACAAACTTTGACTTTTTTATGCTCACATTTTGGACCGACAGTTGTTTTCTTACAACGTGTTCCTGGCTTTATTGTCCAGCAACAAGGACCATCTTCTGTATATCCTAATCCAAATTTTCCACCATTATTTGAAGATTTATTACTGTACACATGTATATTATTTATATTTGTATTATTTAATGTAGTCGGCATGTTGATAACATTTGTGTTATTTATTAAATTTGTCAAGCGTATTATAGTTGTGATATTGGACGATGGATCTACATATCCTCGATAGTAATGCGTTTCATTATCATTTGCGATAACAATATTTCTTTCTATCAATTTCGCAGGTTCCTTATCACTCTTATTAATCGGCTGACTTTCCGTAACTACTGAAATGTCAGAATCGATTATGATTGTTTCATTAATTGGAATACTCTTTTCGACTATCAAAGCCGATGGTGGACTTAATGTTGGAACAATTTCTGGTTCAATAAATAAATCTGTCTCATTTAAAGTTGAAATTTCTTGTAGTGTGTCTAAATTACAAAATGTACATTGTGGATTATCATCACAAATTTTTTGCATCTTTAAATTTCGTTCCTCATTAATCTTTTTACATTCTTCATTATTATCGTTTGGGCAGATTAAAAGCTCTTCAGTCTCGCAAGGATCTACTGCAATATTCGATTCTACATTCTCTGTTGGAGCACTTACAACCAGTCCAATTAAGTGATTCGTTAAGAAGAAGAAAATTATAATTTTTCTTAAATTTCCCATTCTAAAAAGTAATGTTCAAAAATAATTAATTATGTCAGTCAAAATTTTTAATATGGGCGTGTGTGAGAAAATTTTAAGCACATAATGACTCTACATTGTTTGTGAACGGCACTGATTTTAGATAATAGCTTATTGTGTGCGTTTTTTTTTAGATTTTTTCATTATCAAAATCATATGCGTTAATTAAAAACGTTTAAATACGTCAGAATGACTTCATCAAATGAAAATTTAATTTATAACCTACCTTAGATAACTTTTGTTAAAAATTGCAATCAAATTGTTCAAATTTTTTCTATAAAAAAACTCGACGACCTTAATGCTTATTTTCTTCCTATCTCACCAATGTCTAACAATCAACTGTTTTTTATCATTTGCACTTTTACATTTATTTCTCTTGTATGAAAATCTGATAAGTCTTATCAATTTTTTTTACCTTCCTACATGCGTGTGTTTGTTTGTATTCTCTATAATATTTATTAAATCTCAATTTGGAATGCTCTTAAAGCATTTTTCTGTGATAAATTATCTCTGAAGATATTTAATTAAGAACGATAATTTTTGTGACACTTTTTTGAATTTAGAAATTACTATTAGGATTAATTTATTTTTTATTATGCATTCTTAGTTTAACTACTCAAATTTTCCAAATTGCTTATGGTCAATAGGTCTAAGCCATTTATGGCATCCTCCTAAATTATTTTGAATAACATATTTTAAAGTGTAAGGATTGATGTTAGCTCTTTCAAGTTCTTCAATCTGATTCTTTTCATTTTGAAGCATTTCATGAGAAACTGCTCGAGCAGGATACGGCAATTGATTAGCATACTTTTGAAGAAATTCTTGAACTTCTTCAAATTCACATTTTCCTCCAAGCTCAACAATAATTCTTCCTTTCTTTATAGGAGTCGCGTAATGATCAATTGCACCTTTGCCCCCTCCTAATCGCTGACCTTGTCCTCGTCTTGTAACTAAACATAAGATAATTTTTACGTTTATACATTTTTTAAAGTCAAACTGTTAAATCTATACCTGGCTGCCAAGGAGCATCTATTCTCCATATTGCAAACATTCTATTAGTATCCATTTTTCGACCAATACTAAGACGAAGCATCTCAAAATGACCCCAACGCATACGGCCACCACCGAGTGCTTGAATTCCATACTGTTCATGTAGAAGAAAATTATGAACTTCTTCTGGTCCTCTCATGTATCTTAATCTCTAAAAATTATAAAAATATTTAATAATAAAATATAGGTTTTATTATTTTTATTTAAAAGTTTCTTCTTACTTTTTGCATTTTTGGAGGCTTTAAATTAGCTGGATATTGAGGAACTTTTTCAAAAAAGCGCAACTTTGGTCTTTCCACAAATTCAACATCTGTAAATTAAAATCAATCAATTAATTAAGTTTTAAAAAATGAATTTTCTAATATTTACGGTCATATTTTGGAGGTGCTGGAAAATTTTTCAAAAAAGCGACAGGAACGAATCGAATGGACGCTAAATTTGCTGTAATAACAATGAATTATCGTTAATATAAACAAATGACACAAGATTTGAATAGAATTAATGTGATTTAACTTACAAAATAAATTTATTTTCGAACACAGCATTTTTTTTATGTTTACAATTATTTCACGCTTTTATGTAACTTCTTTTATATCGATATCATTACGTCTGTTTGTCTACATTGCCTGACTGATTGTATTTTGTTGATGACGTGCCCCTCTAAAAAAAAAAGTATTTGGCTGAAGTTTAAATTAAATTACCTATATAGTCATAGAATGATAAGTTAATAAAACCATGAGTGATAATATTAAGCAAGCCACTTTCTTAACTGTGGAAAAGAAATTCAGACTTGGAGAAGTTGTTATAGCTGTAAGTTTATGATATATAATTTTTTTTATTATCTCAATAGTTTAATCATCCTGTATTATTATTCACTCCAAAGATTTTTGAAGCATACCAGATTATTGGAGCCGAACATCAAAATCGAATTTTAGCTGTTGTCAAGTCTGGAAGTTCTTCAGCTCTCTTTTCATTTGATTGTTATAATTATCCACCAATTAATTTATCGGATTTGCATATTAATGCAATATTTCCAATAAATGAAACATTTTTAATTGATAATTCAAGTACTGGATATGGAGTTTCATCACATCAGTTTCAAATAATGAGTGGGAATGAAAATTCCACTTACTATTATTATCCAGATGACGAAACGTTTAAAAGTAAAGAAGTTTTTGAAAAAATCCTGAAAAGATTAATTCAAGGTAGGTATTTAAATATGAATGGAAATTAATAGAGCTCAATTAACGTTTGATGTTAATTTTTTTTAGAATATACTGAAGAAAATGGTGATTTTTCATGGTTACAAGCTTATAAAAGCTCTGATTTTACAGAGATTGATTATAATATTGCAAGCAATAAATTTCCACCTAAAAATCGTGAGTCCAAGTTTCGTGAGGAATTGGAGCGAAGAAAACCTGAGTATACAATGTATGAGCCATACAAGATTTATTGTGCAACATGGAATGTAAATCTTAATCAGCCAGTTGATGAATTAAGCTTAAGAGAGCTATTGTTTACCACAAATGATGCACCCGATATTTATTGCGTTGGATTACAGGAAATTGACATGTCTGCAGAAACAATAATTAAAAGTGAAACTCGTCCTGATTATAATTGGATAGCAAAAATATTGGAAGGAGCACATCCAGCAGATTCCTATGAGGAACTTGTTACTGTTAGACTTGTTGGAATGATGCTGACAATTTTAGTAAAGCGTTCAATTCGATCTTCAATATCTAAAATATGTACATCTATGGTAGGCACGGGAACTCTCAAGTTTGGAAATAAAGGAGGTGTTGGAGTTAGTTTTCAACTTAATGAAACCTGTTTATGCTTTGTTAATTCTCATCTAGCTGCACATGTTCAAGAATTTGAACGAAGAAATGAAGACCATGACGAAATATTAAGACGTATGCAGTTTAATGATGGATTTAAAAGTCGAAATATTCTTGAACATGATCAAATATTTTGGATTGGTGATCTTAATTATCGTATAACAATCGCTGATGATGAGCAAATTAAAATGTTTTGCAGTTATGACAAATGGTTCTATTTTGATCAATTGCACATTGAAAAACAAAAGAAACGAGTTTTTCGTGATTTTCAAGAAGGAAAGATTACATTTAAAGCAACATACAAATATGATCCAGGCACAGATGATTGGGATTCAAGTGAAAAATCAAGAGCACCAGCTTGGTGTGATAGAATCTTTTGGAAAGGATCAAGAATTGAACAATTGGCATATAACAGCATTACGCAATTAAGAATGAGTGATCATAAGCCAGTTTATGGTGTCTTTATTTCATATGTTTTAACTCGAGATGAACAAAAGTTCAAGAAAATTCATGAGGAAGTTCTTAAAACTGTTGATAAATTTGAGAATGATAATCAGCCACAACTTGTCGTTGCCGAAACAGATTTAGATTTTGGTATTATACAATATCATGAGCATTATACTCGCGAATTAATAGTTGCAAATAATTGTCATTTACCAGCTAATTTTAAATTCCTTAAAAAATCTTCCGATATTCAACGTAACGAACGCGAGAAAGTTTGTGAAGATTGGATAAAAATTTCACATCCAAAAGGTGAATTATTGACAGGAAATTCGTTAAGTATTCGAATTGATATTTTCATAGATGAAAATGCAGCACCAGAGATAATGAAAAAATTGTGTGATGCAAAAACTGGTGTCAAAGTTCCACTCGATATTCTCGTATTACACATTGAAAATGGACGTGATATATTTATCACAATTTTTGGAGAATATCAACCAAGTGTTTTTGGTTTGAGACTAGACACTTTAATGAAATTAAATAAGCCTGTATTAGAGTATTCATTGAAAGAACTCAATGAGATTGAATGTGACGTAAATAATTTAATTCCGTTCTACAATAATGCAAAGGGTCCTCGAGAAATTTATTTAATAATTGATTATTTGTATCGCAATGGTCTAAATATTCCACATCTCTTTCATGTCCAACGAAAACATCGATTAAGTCCAAGAATATGTGCAATTCGCGATTGGTTAGATACATGGTCTGTAGAGCCTTTACCTGCGACTCCACAAACAGCAGCAGAAGTTTTATTAAAAATTTTTGAATCATCTCCAGAGCCATTAGTTACTATTACGGAAAGAGAACTATCTATTTATCTACCAAATTTTGAAAGATGCCGTGAACTGGTTCAAAATAAAATGCCACTTCTTAATAGAAAAATATTCCTCTACGTTATTATGTTTCTCAAAGAAGTTCAAAAGAATTATGCAATTAATGGAATGGATGACAGAACTATAGGTATGTTCAAAAATCTCATTAATTTTGGTAAATCTAAATCTTTTATTTTTCAAAACTTTATTCACTTTCATAGCAAAAATTTTTGCACCTGCTTTATGCCGTCATAAACAAGATCAACTGAGTCAGCGATTTCTACTCTTATTTTTAACAAATGACATCAAAGAGTTTGCAAAAACCGAGTTGGACAAGCATTAAGAAGAAAATTTTGATAATTATCTGAAAATTTATGTCTATCGTACATATTCAAACATTCATTGACCATTACGTTGAGAAAAGTCTCAATTATGTTTTATGTAAAAAATTAATAAAAAAATGAAAATAGTGGGAACTTCTTCACATGTAATGTGAATTATAATTTTCATAGAATCCAGCATGATAAGTACTTATTTCTCATCAATACTTATACTCTACATTCCTCTCAATTCTACTTTCATGTTATCTATTCTTATTATTTTTCTGAATCTTTCCACTATATATTTTCTCAATCATAATTATTCATAGAATTTAAAGCATTATAAAAGTCATCGGATATTATCAATGAAATTGAATGGAAGTGAAAGCAATTGTAATAAAAATTTAAATAAAGTATAATGAAAACTTGGACATAAAAGATTTTAATAAAATTTATTTAGTTTTTTTATTTTTTTATTTTCAAAACATTTTACCTATCTAATTAATTAGTTAATTAAATTAATTGTAAAATTTCAGTTTTGTAGGCGTTAGTGGAATTTTGTTTCTCTTTCATCCTCTTTTTGAAAAGGTAAATGAATTTTGTCCGAAGGTAATTAAATTTTTTCATCATTTCACTGCTCTTGATCCTTCCATGAATTAAAATTAGTTGAATTTTATGATTTTTGATACTCTTGACTGCACTACCCTTCAAACTCTTCATGTAAAATGCAAACAACATGCTGCTATTTTCTTGGACATTCATTTCATTCAGTTACCAAATCATTTCACCATAAATTACAAATTTTGAATTTCTCTTCTTTTCTAATTTTAATTATTTTCAAATTAATTTTATGGCCTTTATTTCAATATAGTAGAGTAAAACATAACAAAATTTTGTCTATGATATACAGCATAAAAATGCATCACACGGTTTAAGGTTCCAAAAGGATCTAAACATTAAAATCATGCATGATAACTGTTGATTTTTATGTTTTATGTAATTCTGAAAATTCACTCAGCATTCTGAACTAATTTTTTCAGAGAATAATCAGATTAAATCAGCTTTAAATAACAAATACAAAGCTCAAAATTAAAATAATTATTAATAATATACTTATAAGTCCTTATTTACCCTTATTTATTTCTTTGTGTGAGTCCGTGTAATTTGAGATTTTTTGAATTTTTATTTTTCAATATTAATTTTTTTTTCAGCTTCAGTATAATGAACAATGTATTTTAAGTTATTTTAAAAATATATTTGATGAGTGACTGTTGTAATTTTGATCAAATTGTATGTAAATTTCAACATTTTTTGCGTGTAAATATCTCGGATTGTCCTAAACTTTATGTGACGAATTTAAATTTTTTGAAACCGTTAGTCATATTAGTTCATTCATAAATGCCGTCATCATAAAACTTCTTTAAATTCTAATTTTCTAAAAAAATATGAAGCTTTACCTTCGAAAAATTTTGTTAACAATAAAAACCTTTAGAAATATATAAAGTTGGGTACGGATAAAAATTTTATTGGTTAATATTTTTTTAGTTGGCATTACAACTTTTTGATCAATGACATTTTTCAAGTAATGGTCCATGAAAGAGTGTAAAATTTATCGAAAAAATATATCGTAAAATTTTATAAAGAAGTATAATTTTTAATGTCTATAATGCACATAAAATTACAAATTAAATTTTCTTTAATTCAATGTTCATTCATAATAATTTTCTTTTGCGATATTTTATGCGAGGGCGGTTAAATGACCTCCATTAAATTTCTCATCCATTCATTTTCCTATCTGTTTGTATACATGAGTGTGCATTTTGTGATGTGAGTGTTCATAGGAATTTAATTTTTATGATGCCTGCTTTTATATTTACAGATCCTTACATTCTATTTATTAAGTAATAATTATTTTTATGTTTATTATTTACAGCAGCACTTAAAAACAAATCTGTGATGAATTTTTACGTTTATATGATATTCCTCATTCTCCTTTTTTATATATATTTTACTCAAGTCTATTTTCGCTCAATAAATTATGTTTTTACATCATATCTATTTATTTCTTTTCTTTCTCCTTTCATTTAAAAGGTTAGATTATCATTGGCATTCTCAGAGGTCTAAAATTAGAATGAAAAAAAAAATGATGTAAAATATATATTTTGTTTAAGTAGGACCTTTAAATTAATAATTAAAACTTACTCATTGTCTCTTGCTGTATTTCCACTTTATAACTTGGGTTATCATAGCTCACGTCATTTTTCCTTGGTGGTGTGATTGTCGCACTTTGTATGCGTCTCCTCGTAAGGATCAATAATAGAATGATTGTTGACATGACAGCTAGAGCAGCAATAACTCCGACGACCACAAGTGAACCATAATAATCGCCCTGTGATGTACTTCCCGCAGTGAGTAATTTCTCTGTAAATTTATCAGATTTATCAGTTTATATTTATATGCTCACACTTATCTTAAAATTTAACACATCAAATAAATTCAATGCAGAAGCATCTCACGAGAATTTATGTATGAATTGCTTTAGTATAGTTTAAATTATTGGAGGAAGAAAAAAAAAAATAATTGCTTACCCGTTGAGGGAGGTGGGCCAGGTTTTGTTAAGAAATTCACAACATTGCTCTTTTTGATACCACCATTTGTTAAATACATCTCGAGCCACAAGCGATATCTTGTTCCGGGTTTAAGATCTTTTATGATAGTTCCGGTTGTTGAATCACGTTTAGCAACTTTAAATACACTAGAGTCTTCCTTTCCTGAATCACTCTGATATATTGCACGGAAAATATTGATATATTTATCTTCAGGATATGGCACACCATCCCATACGACCTCAACAGTTGTTGGCTTTATTTTTGTGACATTCACAATAACTTCAAATCCATATGTGTTAATTCTCTGACTTGTGGTCACCTCAAGTCTTTCGCCTACTCTCAATTCAGCACCATGACCATGAAATGGTATATAGAATAGACCGATTTCATATGTCGTCTCTGGTTTCAAATTATCTAATGTGTATGATGTTAAAGCACTGTAAAAAAAACATATATGCATGTAAAGATTTATGGATCATTTAAATTTTGCAAAATCATTTGAAAATAAATTACCGATGAATCAGCGGTGTAGCATCGTAAACTTTACCACTAAGCTCCTTGTAACGCAACTGAATTCCATCTACATATTGCATAACATCATCGGGTATTTTGTTCCATCCAAATTTAATGAATGTCGAATTAATTTCATTTGCTTGAAGTTCTGGATCCTCAAGACTGTCTAATATGTCAATCATTTGTGTTGGCTGATAATTATCAATTGATGGCGGTGTTATGGTTCGCTCGGCAGGGGTTTGAACCGTATAAATTTGACTAGATGGTTGTACAGGCAAATCGCGTAATATTAATGTTATTTTCACACGATACTCTGAATTTGGTTCGAGAGAACTTAATTCAAATTCCAATTGTGATGTTGCAATCAAATCATCCGGAGGGGCAAAAATCTGTGATTGCCATCTCTTCGTATCATTATTATTTGGTTGATTTGTAAATCTCAATTCGACACGTCCATGTAGGCCAACATAAATTTGTGGCACAACAAAGATGACACGCACTCTACGTGAATCAATTGCGTCAATCGCAAGAACTTCTAAATTAGGTTGAATGTGATTGAAACCAATGCCTGTGAAGAAAAAAAGAACAGACAGTTAGTATAAAAGATCCTTTATACGTTTTTACACACTCTCAGAAATATTTCTTTTCTTTACCCATGTAACCAAATGGAATATCAATGTATTCCATAAGAATGTTCCATGGACGGTCCCTATGTACCGTCCATGTACCGTCCTAAGGAACATATTGTCCTATGGAAATGGAAGATAAAAGGACGATCGTGTTTTCCATTGATGTAATACATCAAAGTAATACATAAGTACTACTGATGTAATACATCGATGGAAAACTTATGGAACATAAAAAATGAAAAAAATTGCACGTGTTCTTTTGTTCTATTCTATTGTATTTTTTTATGTAATTCATTATTAATGTATTAGTGTTTATTTATTTAACAAACACTAATACTTAATAAAATGTTCATTAAGCAACTTAATTTTGTTAAGTTGCACACTGATAAAATCCAAAGACTTCATCACGCACATTAAAAACATTATTAAATGTTTGAAGTTTCAAACAAATTTCAATTCCACATATAAAAGTGATTTCTGCATACTCTTGTGAAGTATATGATCAACATTTTTTGAGACTTGAACTTATGCGCGCTGAAGTATTTCCTTCAATGGAACATTTTGGGTACTTTCATGTAAAACAATTTTTTGTATGAAAAATTTGATAGTACATTGGATCTTCCATTGATGGAAAAGGAAAACGAATGGAACATTTTGGTTACATGGGTATAGACGATAGCACAAAAAAAAGTTTAATAAAAAATTCGTGCACAAAATTTTCAATGCGACGACACACAAAAAAAAATTCATTCAATCGAATTGTAGGCAAGGCAATACGGGAAAAGAAAAAAAAATCACACACAAAAATAAGTAAAAGACCATTATTAAGAAGAGATAGCAGTAGAAGAAAATGTGAGGATTGCGTGCACAAAGTTAAAGCACCGCAAATAGTTTTTATGATTCTTTATTTTAATGAAAGAAAGAAATTTTTCAAGTGGGTTTTGGAAAGTCGGTTTTTGAATGGTAATTGCAAAGATAATGAATAAAGGTAATTAAAAACTAAAATGTTTTAAAAAGTAATAATTAATGAAAAGGAAGAAAAAGTAACCTGGTCTATGTATATGATCTCCGTTTTCACTAAATTGATTGTAGTTAATTCCATTTGGAATGATTGGTTGAAATGGTATATTAATATTTTGCCCGTGTAATATTGGACCTTGATTCTGATTATCTTGTCCTTGAATGTGCTGCAATAATTGATCTATTCTAATGTGTGGTGGAAGATTTTGTGGATTTTGACCCAAAATATTGAACAATTGCTTGTCAATTGGAATTTGGGGATGTTCATGTCCCGATAATTCAGGATATTGATTTTTACTCGTGTCAGGATTGAAAAATCCTGGTCCAGGCTGATGTGGCGTCAATTCTTCATTATGATCATGATTCTCATAGACATTATAATGCTTGTTATTATCGTAATTTGGATTTGGAATAAATGAACTATGATCTTTAGTTTTTGTATTAGTATCTTTGTTATGATATTTTTTGTATGGCTTCTCTTGTGGTATTTTCGGAGGCTTGCCATCAATTGTAGGATAAAATGGCACCTCAACTTTATGATCATCTTCTTCAGAATTAATGTCGCTTGTATCATTTTCATGGTCCGATGGTGGCATTTTCGTTGGGATGAATTTATCGTAGTCATGAGGCTTTTTAATATTACTATTATTACTGTCTTTATTGTGAATGGCCATTGCGGGATCTGATGAAGTCGTAGATTTGTCAGTTTCTGAAATGATAGTTTTGTGATGGTGGTTTTTCTCTAAGATGAATTTTATTTTATTAGTGATAGTGAAAATGAAGCGAAGAGTAAAAAAAATCCATGACATAGAAAGTGGTTAGTGTAATTTTGAGTAAGACAAACAAATTAATACAAATGAATGTTAACGTCTGATAGATAACAAGCACCAAAGCGGTTTCCGAAACGAAGAAAAAATACATAGAATTCATAAAATTAAATTCCAACTTACCACTATTTTCACTGCAGATCCATTGCTTACAACAATCATCTTCATCGTCGATTGGAACAAGCTTTGCATATTTTTCATTACAATGAAGTGATGGTGGTGGTAGAGCGGTAACCGGTGGACATACTGGACGACATTCTACTTTTCCGCCTTCACAAAAGCAATGTTGTTCGCATCCGGATATATTTGAGGGAATTTCTGACCAATTATCAAACATTTGACCTTTGTATTCGCATGTTCCGTTGTCAATGCATCGCATCCTTTCAGGGCAGCATTTTGGAGCAATTGCACGAAAAGTAGCTGGTTCAGGTTCCCATTTTAAGCAGTGTGGATCAACAACATCCAATCCGAATGTTGACGGACATTGAATTTTAGAACATTGAACTCCAGTCGTATCACAAAAGCATAATGAATCACATTCGTCATGAAATTGATCATTCAAACTATATTTTTTCCCTTTATATTCACACACCATAGGTTCAAGATCTATACCGTCTTCTCTCGACTGTCCAGTCATTGGAATAAATCCATTTTGTTCATGATCATCAAGTGAAACGTCACACAGTTGCACTTCACAACACGAATCTTTTATATCTTTGACAGTCACGCAATGATCTGAATATGTCATATTCATTTTGGCACATCGCGGCACACAAATCATTTCACCATTTTTGTGACATGTACAAATCTCATCGCATCCGATTTCGATGCGCTCATCAACTGCATATACTTTATCATCTTTATATGTACACATAACAATTTTTGACGATTGATTTTCATGTTCTGTGGAATCCGATGATGTGGGTGGCATCGTTGGCAGAAATGAGGGTTTTTCAACTAACTTTTCTGACATTAATACGTCAGTCGTTGTGTTTGCATTTGATGAACGCGCTTGATTCACTTCTATATAAACCAAATATCAAAGAGAAAGATGATAAAAAAAATAATTAAAATTCAAGTTGAATTGTTTAGACTAAACTGCACTTTCAAGACCTTTTTTCTCCCTATGAGTTTGTTACCGACTTTACGATGAAAAAAAAAATTCAAATCTACATAACTAACTAACTACATTCGT
This sequence comes from Chironomus striatipennis, assembly GCA_026123125.1. Taxonomy (NCBI): domain Eukaryota; kingdom Metazoa; phylum Arthropoda; class Insecta; order Diptera; family Chironomidae; genus Chironomus; species Chironomus striatipennis. The sequence continues at coordinate 23,681,387 of CM047393.1, forward strand.
TTTACCACTTTATATGCATGCTGAGTGTAGAAGTGAATAAATATTGTACATGGAATTTTTCGCCACTAAGAACAACTTGCTGTTGATTGAAAAATGAAACTTGAAAGTTTATGCAATTTCCATATACACACAAAGTCGACATAGAATGAGAAATTTCAATTCAAAAATGCTAAAGAATTGTATGAATGAAAAAGTGATCAAAAAGCAGAAAATTGTTTGCAAAAATTTACCCTCTGTTTAAAGTGCTTTTCAAATTTTTCTGTTTGCCTCAAGTTAAGCATATAGCACAGGAATGAAATGAAGGGATAAAAAATGTGAAAATTTTTCAAAACTTTTCTCTATCCAATAAACATACATATAATTTTTATATACTGTTTTTTTATTATTTTTGAAGCATTTTGTTCTTTTTTTCTCGTTAATAATTCCATTGGATCTGATGGGTAGAATAATCAGAGACTGGTGGACTGTATTTTAATGATGTTTATAATGTTTATTCATAATGTATTCTCTATTCTGATCGCCTAAAACATAAAATTTTCATTACAAAAATTTTTCTTTTCACAAAATTTGGTTTCTTAATTTTTACCTCTAAAAGGCCAATATAACAAAAACTTTGATATGCTTGTAATTTGTTAAGTGTCAATGGACTTAAATTGTCTGTTTAAATATAATAAATGCTTCAATAACTTGTTAAACTTGATTACATAGATTTTACCTTTTCTGATATCTCACAATGAAAATTCAAAACTAATATTTTCAAAAAATAACCGTTAAAAACACAAAGGAAGAAAAGTCCAAGACTACATGAACAAATGGAAAATCAACATCAACAAACAGAAGACTCAAGCTTTATTCATCACAAATCGATACTCCAAGCAACTTCCAAAAACAACAACATCAAATTCCTTAATGAAAACATCAAGTGGGAAACTGAAGCCAAATATTTAGGAATGATCATCGACAAGAGAGTGACATTGAAGCAACATGTAGACTATGTGACCAACAGAGCACACAACGCACTACGACAGCTTTATCCCCTCATCAGCAGAAATTCACATCTCGACGTACGAAACAAACTCCTCATCTACAAATTAGCAATCAGACCCATCTTCACATACGGCTGTCCAGCCTTTGAAAGCATCGCAAAAACTCACATTCAACAACTTCAAGTACTACAAAACAAATTTCTTAGAATACTTCTCAACAAATCAAGATATGATAAGATCGTCGATCTACATAACGAAGCAAAAATTCCAACCATCAAAGATTACGTCGGAAAGTTGCAAGCAAACTTCACCGTTCGACTTGCATCGCGAAACACCGACTAAACAATCATCAATGAAAGCAAAATAATTCAATTAAAGCAAAATTAGGATAATTAAGACCATTAAAGTGTCTGACACCCTAAAAATTACAGCTCAACATGTATCTTAACTTTGTATATAATTATATTCTAAATTTAATAAATAAAGTTTAATTTAAAAAAAAAAAAATGTTCTTTTTTTCTCGTTAATAATTCCATTGGATCAGATGTATAAGTACGAATAATACTATAGCTTAATCAATTTTAGTAATCTTAATAAAGATATTATAATTTATGAATTTTTTGGTCACACCTTTTTGACTAAATCCTCAAATGTATGCTTCTAACATAATAAATTAATGCGCTCTAGTCTTAACGTGATTATTACTGTTCTTTGAAATGTGAGGTGCTTTTGAGAACTTTATTTTCTCAAGAGGGTAGCAAATTCATTGCATACAAAAATGTTTAAACTTTAATGAAATTCTCAGATTATCACAGCACTTTTTCAGAATATACACTTATTGCATACTCTCATGCTGCTCCTGTCTGTGAGGAAAGATTTTTGTGTCGAAAATAAAATACAAAAAAAAATGAGAATAAAGGAGAAGGAAGTTTTTGTACACAAATAGAATAATATAGAAAAATTGTGGAATGCAATGAGAATAATTCTATAGTGTACAAAAAAAAACTTTTACAAGTTGTTTTCTACTTCACTTGACAAAGTTTTTCTTTTTTCACTTGCATCATGAATCTTTTTTCTTATACCGCACAATTTTGACTTCACTTAATGCCGACTGTGCATTGAAAAGGAAACTTTTTATTTTTTAATCTTTGCTTATTTGTATTTCAACTTTTATATTTGCACACTGTCGCGGTTATTTATTGAACTTGCTTCAACCGCCAACAATTTTATCCAATTTATTTTTTGTATTGCAACATTTATTGTATGCAACTTTCTCTATAGAAATTGTGGAATTACCACATTGAACATAAAAATATATATGCATCCATATATATTTATGTATATGTAATGAATGTGTCGATTTTCAGAATTTAAACTTTTCATTAGCGGATTTTTCCATGCATTTTTAAGCTTTTATTGATGTAATCCTTTTTTTTCGTTGTTCCTTCACATAATTGGATGCAATGAACTACAATTAACAATTTTCCACACAAAAACCACAAATTGATGGCTTATGTACCCTCCCTTTTTTAATTAATAGCTTATGAGCAAAAAAAAAAAAAAAATACATTAAAAATACCCCGAAAAATGATAACTTACCACCTTCAAAAACAATTGCATCCTCACCACTGGAATCGCATCTCACAATGGAACAACATTCATCACTTGAAAATCGCTCAAAGCAATGTGGATCTAAGTTTTTAAGTTTTCCATCCTTCCGATTTATGAGAGCACCCTGGCATCTCGGCTCGCAGCTCCATTTAGCACCTTTTTGACATATGCAACGCTCTTCACATTCTTTATTCAATTGCTCTCCGACCTGTTGGAGAATAAAAAAAAAGTCATGTGAATGGAAATATGATAAAGAGAATTGAGAAGTGAGAGCAAAAATTTAATTATAAAGTCCGAGGTTGTTATGACACGATTGGAGGGAGAAAAATGATTGAATCATGTTTTGTCAAGTGTAAATAAAAGCATATAGCGATGATGTACGACAATATGAATCTTTATCGTATGCTTTTAATGCATAACTGAGAAAATATTGCAATTAAATTTACGACGATGTTTCAAGTGTCGTTATTTTTTTTTTTTCCTTTCGTGTGCAGATGTAGTTCTCCTACAAATTAGTGCAAGCAAATTCATTATTGAGGAAGATGACAATTATATATGATGTAGATATGAACCACGAAAGAAAAACCTGTACAATCGTAATATGTAAAAAAAGAATAGAGAAAAATTGTAAGTAGTTCAAAAGAGTTTCTTAATGACTGCATTTTTCATCATGATGATGAAAATCATCTTCATAATCATCGTAGCCTTTTGCACTAAATAAAAACAAATTTGTCGCATTCGGTTGATGAGTATTAAACTACGACTTATAATGACATTGAAGGTAAAAATCAAATAAAATATTTAAGATGATTTTGCAGTAAGTGTTTCAGTCGTGATTTTCATTGACTATAAATCTTCATAATGCCATAAATAGTGAGATTGGTGAAGAGGAGTTGGTGTATACATAAAAGAATAACATTGAATGTATCTATCTGCTCAGTCAGTTCTGAAGGTCTATCTTGTTATTGTTATTACTTCTACTGAAGTCGCTCGTTATTGTTGTGACTATAAAAGTGTATTGTTCCAGAATTTAGTTCAACGTCATTATGTTTTTTTTTTTTTTTTTTTTTATGAAAAATGAAGAAAAAGAAGTATAAAGCAGCATCAGGGGAAAAAATTTCAAAATATTGTAAAAAAAAAAAATAAATTTTTCGTGCAGTTGGTGAGAAAAAATTTATAAAAAATTGAGCAAGCAGAAGTTTGACATCTGAAGCATCATTAAGTATTTATTGAAGCAACATTTCACAATGTGCATTCGCTTCGGTTAATGTCATTTTTCCAATTACTTCTCGTTATATTTTTTGAGCAAAATGTTTAATTTTCTAGCTTCACAAGCAAATACTGAACCTCAAATATTTAATTGAAATCCAGATTTAATTTACCAGCAACTTTATTTTTATTCCATTAAATAACAACAATTTGTCAGAGGCAAGGTTGTTTTTTTTACTCAAATATTACTGGAGTTGCATTATAAGGCATTAAAATAAAATTCAATTATTTTCAAATTTTTTTAAAGCCAAATTATTTGAAAATAATTTTATTATTGATTGTTGTTAATTTAATATAAATTTTGTTATTGTAGCTTTTAGTCGGATAGAAAATATTTTAACGAAAAAAAAAAAAAATGGAGAAAAATATGTCACCAAAGAGGACTAAATTTCAAATCTCATCCTCATCATTATCGTTATCGTACAAACACAACAATCTCGTTTATTTATAGGTAAAAAGTTTACAGCTAAAAAAAATAATAGCAATAATAGCAATATTAATATGGTATAAATGAAATAGCATTGTGGATGGAATTTTAATGATTTAATCAATTGTGCAAAAGGTTGTTATGAAAATTTTGATATCAACGATAATGAAATGCGTGGTGATATTCCTATTTCTATGCATGCTCGTTCGTGTATGTATATAATGTACATGTTTCACTTTTGCTGTACAGTACCGATGGTATTGGCATGAACGTTTTCTAGCTAATTGATTAAAATTATTATGCAGTATTACGCAATGTTGTGGAATGTGATATAATTTGAATGATATTATTTTGATACGATGCACTTTATGTTATTTATCTGAAAATCTTTATTATCCAAAGCAATGTCCTTACATCTATTGAATGCACAAACAAAATGATAATAATAAATACCAATAACATTAATAATAATGATAATTTCAGTTTGTGATATCCATAGAATTTCCAAATTTATTAAATTAAAGTTTTTATCACCTAATACCTAATATTTGATATTGATTGAATTATATTTTAACATTGTTGAATTATTTTGAATCTTATAAATTTTTATGGGAATAAACATAAACATTTGAGTTATTGTATAAAAGTTTAAACAAAAATATATAAAGTTATCCTCGCTAATATATCTCAATTACTTTTTAATAATTATGCCTGAAAGTGATATGCTAATTTGCTTCATTCTTCATTTTTCAGCAGTTAAACATTTATTATGGCATTGCATGAAATCAACTTCATATAACGTTTAAGAGCAATAAATTTAGTGGAAATCAAATTTTTCTCTCTTATTTCTTTAAAATATAAATTACTTATTTAATTTTTCAATGCAACTGGTGAGTAATATATTTCAATAATTTAGCAAGACCTGTTATAGTACTTTATTGCCTCACTGGGAAAACGTCAAATAAATTTTCCTTTTCTTAAAAGATGAATGATATAGGAAACTCTATGAAAGCAGCAATAGTAGAAGCTGCTAGTCGAAATATATGAAAAACATTATTTTTGAAGAAGAATAGCATCATTTGCCTTGTTCCGTGAATGAATGTGATATTCTCAAGTCGCGTAAGTTTATTTTGCAAAAATGAAAACATGATAATAATATTTCTTCATAGCGCTTCAACATGAATGTAAATTTTTTTTTTCTCTTCTATATAAATGAAATTATATATATAGGTGTATGTTTTCAACAGAGTCTTCTTATTTTGTTCCAATTTCAAATATTCATCCATTAAAAGGAAAAAAACACATTTCTATTGTGATTCATATTTATCAATATTTATCTTTATGAATATTTTATTTTATTAAAATTAGGTATTTTGATCTACCTAGGTATTTAACAAAATCATAAAAAAATGTCAACACTTTGAATTTAATGCTTAAACTTATTTTAATGCTAAATAATATGTAAAACGAAATGAAATCATTTTTGTCCATAAATAAATTATTTATTTAGTTATTTCTGGTATATTTTAAAGTTTATAGATTTTTTGTCAAGCCATCAACTAAAGTTTATGTAAATAAATGCTCTAGTGGATGGGTATGCACAAACAAAAGATTTAAAAGTATAGCATCACAATAGAAATTGGATGAATTGAGACTAAAGTGAATGGAGAAATAAAAAGAGATTGAATGATGGAAAGGATCATGAGCCATATACATAGACTACAAACAATAACGATGATGATGTTTATGCTACTGCTGTTAGCATAATGGAAGTAGAGAAAAATTGAAATTGCATTTTTATTTTATTTTTAAATAAAGGAAAATTAGAAATTCGAGAAAGAAGAAAGCTTCTTTTTTACTCTTCATCCGCCACAAAATAAAATCAACAAGGAACTGAAAAACAATAACAAGAAGGAAAAAAAGAATTTTTTTCGTAATCTTCATGCATAAATTTCATTTCTCCCTTCTTTCTTGATTTTTTTTTTTTTTCATTTTCTTTCGTTTCAAAGTTTTCTATCTTTTTTATATTCGTATACATTCTTTTTTTTGAAAACTAAACAAGGCAAAAAAGCGAAGGATAATGCGACATACGAAAGACATAAGTACAATTGTTCTTATTTAAAAGCAAATTATGCAATTGTGAGCATTATGCAGACATAAAGATGTCTCTAATAAAATATTGCCACTTTATGCTATTGCTTATGCTTAGAAAAAGTCATCTTCAACATATATTTCTTCTCTTACTACTCCAACTCATAGTGTTTCTTTTATATAAACAAAATGTCTACTCTAGTAAAGATACTTTAAGCACATACATGTACAAAACGGAATTAAACGAATTTTTATATTTTTTTAAAAAATATTAGTAAATTTAAAACAAAAAATCTAAAACTTATATGATATGCAATATATCTATATGAGGTCATATGGACAGAGTCCGCCCCAAAATCGCCCCAAACAAAACTAACACTATCAAAATTTTCTATTGTTTCCGGTATAAAAAGTTTTGATGGTGTTAGTAAATTTTTCAAAATTTAACGGTCATTTTCTTATATGACCTCATATATATATATTGATGATATGTTTTATTTTAAAAATTTTAACTTTTTTATAAGGTTTTAGGGCGTTTACCATGATTTATTAAAACTTGAAAAGATATATGACTTTTATTCAGTTGAATATTGAATTTTTTGAAAATAAGCTTCTTTTCAATTTTATTTTAAAAAAACAGAAATAAATACTTTTTTACTTATTTTTATTGCTATATGCTCTATCCCATTATAACTATTTATGTGTTCGAGAAAAGAGAATTAGTTTTATCTATTCGAAAATTTCATCGAGAAGTTAACACAATAGATGAAAATTACAACAATATGTAAGGATTGTGTATATACAGTATGATATAAACGATACTTTGTATTCAAATGAAGCATTTTAAATGCACATTTTTACAGTTTTTCGCTTTCCTCGATGAAAACTCCTATGATGCATGTTAACAGAAAGAGAAAATTTTCAAAACTTGAGAATTGCAGTACCTATGTTTTTTATGAAAATGAGGTAGAAAAAATAATTACACAGAAGTACATAATAGCTTTAACTAGGAGAGTAACATAGAAGAGCTATAAAGGCTCTTCTCTAGAAAAAAATTCAATTTTTTCCCCGTTTTTAATTTAGGTATATAGAAACCTTATTTTTTTTAAAAAAAAAAAACATTAGGTAATATCCTGGTTAATATTAAAATAAAATCAAAAAAGATATTTCTATAAATTTTTTTGATCATAAAACTTCAATACCTACACTTTTGTATAATTGTAAATATTAGTTTATCAACTTTCAAGGTTCTTTCATTTTTTTAAATATTGTATTTTAGATTTTTTTTATAATAAGCAGGCAAAAAACGGAAATCAATTTGCATTTAATTAAATAAGCTTTACTCTTATTACAAATGTAAAATTGTATTTATGTAAATGCTTCTCCTTAAGAACTTTCCATTTTTCGGAGAACAGAGTTGAGGCATACAATCAATGGTGAGTATTTAAGGGCGTATAAACGACATAAAGCTAACGTTAAAATAAGAGATAAAAAAGAAATGTCTTTTTTTTATCCTTCTCACTCACTACATCGTTATTGAGAAATATTTTGCAGCCATGGGGTCCATCCCAAACATCATCAACATAAACATGATGTTTTTATGTTAGTAAAAGCGAGAGGAATGAAATTTAAATTTTGTTTTTCACTCCCTAAAAATATAAAGTGCATAATTTTCTTTTCTCATGAGTTTTTTTTTAAATTTTTTCCCTTAAACTAAAGTAAAAGACTTTTTAAAAGTTATGGACGAAAAATATCGAATAAAATACTGCGGAAGTTAAGAAATGTTGTAGATGAATGATCTTTTGAGACTAAAATATTTCACACTTACTTTTGATTGTGTTTTACGGTTATTGTTCAATAACCGATACTTATTATCCAATAATTTTCTTTATATTTTGCAATTTTTTGTAAGATTTTCAGTTAATTAACGGATCGAAAATGAGGTACATGCATACTAAAATGCCAATACATTGGTATAATTTTTTCTTTCGTGAAATATGATATAAAGTTCATTCAACTAAGCTTAAACTAAGCAATACAGCTAAGAGTTTTATGATTTTTTGTTGAATGAATACAACAACCGTCAATAAATATTATATAATTTTACCATCAAATTTTTTTTTATATTGACCGGTAGTGCGATAAATATTTTAGTATTGTAATTATTGCTGATTACGTTATGCTTTTTGCTTTTAATTTTAAAACAAGTCAATTAGAGTCGATACTTAACACGCACTTTTTATGTCAATAACTTTTCTATAATCAAATGGAGTACAAAAAAAAAACTCCAAGTCAAAGCGCAACGGATATATGAGTATTCCAATAAAAACTATACCTGTTCGACATCAGTGCACAAAATCGGAATTAATAAACCGATAGATCATACACTATACACAGTAATAGAAGTTTCTGCATTTCATAATATTATAATTTTACATTCTGCGAAATGGTGAATGATTAATGCAGATTAATAATACATTTGTTTTGCACATACATAAACAGGATGTTTAATTCACGTATTTTCAATTGAATTGAACATTTTGAAATTTTATTTATTGCTAACTTAAGAAATAAAATAAAAAAAAGAAAGAGATGAGAAAATTGAATATTGAAACGAATTTTATCATTCTTCGCAGCATTTCTCGCATTTTTGATAAAAACGACGACGAAGGTGTTGTGGAAAAGACAAAAATTTTTCACGTACGATTTTAACGAAGTTATGTGTTATTGACAGTCATTGCTGAAAACTGTTTCACATTTCTTTTTTACATTCATATTGAAAAGCAATGACAAGATGAAAGAAAAACACAAGTATTTGGATAGTCGAAATTGAGATGTGTCGAGTAAATGTGTTAAAGTGAAAGCAAAAATGTAAAGTGTCTTTACGTAGTATGTGAATCATTTAAAATATAAATTCCGTTAAAAGTTCATTGGTACAAAAAGTGCGTATGTGAATATTACTGGCAAAAAGTATGTCATGGAAGAAAACGTCAATATATCCATTTTTAACTTAAGATTAGCAATGTGGGAATTTTTGATGACAAATATTATAATAAGTAAGTGTCAATTCCTTTTTTGTTTTGAGACAATTTTAAATTAAAATTAAATAAAAATAAAAATAAAATGGATTTGAAGTAAAAAATTCAACTTGTTATTAGATCTCTTAATCAGATATAATATTAGATTAAATAAATTACTGAACTTCATTTTTGAAAATCTGGAATTTTGTAAAAATCCAATAAAAACGCTATTTTCTCAAACGAAAATGATATTTTATGATATTTCATTCATAAAAAAAAATCAATCTTAAAAGTCCAAAAACCTTAACTTTTTCCAAACTCATCGAAATGAGAAATTGTTTTCATCATCATTTTTTTTTTCGCAATATTTGAGTTTGGTTTTCTTTTTGCCTTTTACTCGTCTCCAATTGCATCATTTAAAATGAGATGAAAAAGTGTAGAAATGTAGGAGAAAAGTAAGGAGATCTATTTACTTAATAGAAACAGTCTGTGAACCGAATCAAATTGAACTTTTCGATAAAATGCAGAAATAATAATAATACAAAAAATTATACATAATTTAAGTGCTGTGCGAAAAGGTAAGTGAACTCTGGCAAGAATAGTATTAAAACTTTTTTTGATGTAGAAAATGTTCAATACATAATTCCGGTGTAACCCCGTTATTATTGCCAGAATTAAAATAATAAAATATACAAATAAACCAAAATAAACATTTGTTAGAAATGGTTAGAAATTGAAAACTTACCTTGTAAAAAGTTCCATTATACGAACATTCAGTTTTTCTTTCAGCATCAATTTTATCTTTAGATAATGTTGCTTGTTTCTTTTCTTTTTTAAAATTTATATCACTTTTCTTTTTATCAGAATTGTCATCATCATAATCATCTTCATGATCCATGCTTACATCGCTTAAATCAAAGAATGACATGATAGATGATTTTTCAGTACTGGTTGTAACAAAATTTATCTGCATGTGACTGGACTCCGTGCTGTTATGATTATTACCCAAAATTTCCAGTGGAAAATTAATGGCACGACCTTCTTTTTCCATAACAACATCAGACGAATGATTTTCCTCATCATTCGTTTCATCATTGACAATTGGTATCGTTTGAGGTTGATTTGCCTGATTATCACTATCATTATTCACAAATTGTACCATCATCCTATGCTCATTATTACGTTTACTACTAATGCTTTCAATAAGTTCAGGTTTTTCGACTGTTTTCTTTACATCTTCATATAAATTTACGGTCATTGGTAATTGGGTTGATGAGGTCACGGTCGAATCATCTTTATCATGCGATAAATTTGTTTTATTCTTTATCATCACATCTAAAGGTAAAACTTTTAATGAATCATCATGCTGATGTTGCTTCTCCTGATTCTGATGTTCACTTGGTATTGTAGTCACATCACTTTCTGTAGATAATGATGACGATGTCGAGGTGGAATGAGAAATGTTTGAAGGCACATTTGTGTTTGATTGTAATGATAATGTTGTAATCTCGGAAGCAGGTGTTGGAACTGTCGTTACTATAAGTTTCAATCAAAGGGAGAAAAAGGACAAGAATGAGAAAAGATGAAAAAGATAAAAACGTAAACTTTCTATATTTATAGAAATTATATTCTAAGTAGATACAGATGGATTTAATGGTTCATCGGATATGGATATAATAAGTGTAAGGATGTTCAGAGTTTTTTGAGTTAAGAAAAAAATCAGTTGAATAAATGAGAGTGAAAGAGGCTTGCATGAACGATGTCATACATCAATCATAAATAACAGCATCATCATTATCGTTATACATGTAAAAGCTCTTTTTTAGCCCATCATACACACCAGAATGTTATTTACATAATACAGTATAAACATGTACGAGAAAGAAATAAGAAATCATAATCATAAAGAAAATAAAAATGTCTTCATAAAAATGTGTTCATTTATTATTTAAATGTAATTTGAAGGAAGTTTCAGTATTACTTGTATGAGTATGGATCTTAAAGCAGTATTATTTTTTAGAAAAAAAAAATGTTAAACTGTTTTTTTTTTTTTTTTTTGATACCCTTTGACGATAACATATTGAAATAACTATTAATATTAAGCAATACAATTTTTTGGAAAGGTATCATCCATATATTGCCGATACTCAAAATAATTGAGAATCCATTCATATGCTCATTTTACTTTTATATGAGTTCCTATATTTATAGTCACAAAATTGTAAAATTTTCCGACAGGGAAAAGGGCTTTTTTCAATAAATCACATTGTGAAAATGCAATAAAGTTTACGTTCTGTGTATGTTTTTCTGTTCTCATACTCATTGTTGTTATTGTTATTGTATACATGCTATTCAGGAGTAATAAATGTATGGAAAATGCTAATATGTGCGCTTTGGGAGACGCTCAACTCAACTCACACAAAAAATTCGACAGCAAAAGCAATACGATGTGCGTAGATAATAAAACAAAGTTGTGGCCTGTAGAGCTTTTTTAGTCCAAAGCACGATATAGAGAAAAAGGCTTTTGACAGCTTTCCAATTTTGTGTAAAATGATTTGTGATATCAATGGAAGTGAGGATTAAAAAAAGAGTTTGTCATTTTGCTTTGATCGAAAATTTATATTTTGTGAGAGAAAAACGAGAAGAACCTTTTCACAAACTGCGCGTGATTTACATATGAAATTGTGGATTTTTGCTCTATTCTTTTGTGATTTGGCCTTTGTGATCATTTATGTGCATTGCTCCCTTTAAGCACTTTTCTTTTTCTCTCATGTTATAAATTGGACGATAAAATATTGTATGACACACAACAATATTTCGCGACAAAGCAATATATTCATATTTTTCTTTGCTTTCCTCTTTCCACTTTTGTGCCGATAAATAAATGAACGACATCATAAAAATTTTCCTGACACATTTTCACCCTGCATATATTTATATATATTATTTGTATATTAGATCATGATGTTCAAATTGTTAGTTTTATAAAAGAAATATTGGAAAAATCACTTCAAAGCTACAACTTCTTAACCGCCTGATTAAATTATTTATGATCAAAAACCAGTAAAAACAAATGAAAAACTAAGAAAAACCGAGTAAAACCATTTATTTTTCAATCAATAAAATTCGATAAATTATAAAAGTTCCTTTCTTTTTCCTTTAGTAAATTTTTTGATTTTTTTTTTTAACTTTGTAAAATGTCTCTGACAGAGTTCAAAAAGGGAAGCTTTTTTATATTTTAACTGCTTATAACTATAATAATGCTTAATCCACCGTGTAACGACTGTATGAAATGAGTGAATGAAAATGAGTCAAGTCAATTTTTCAAAACCGCAAAATGTGTGCTACGTGCTATGTTTACTGACTACTCCAGCTGCTGTGTTTTGTGATAAGCTTTAAGATAATCGTTTTAAAAAAGTTTAAATGCATGAGTTCTAAAGTAATTTTTACTGACATTTCTTTTTTCATTTAATTATTTGCCATTTAAAATCTATGAATGTGAGTTTAAAGTTCGTATTTCAGATTTTATGAGCTTGTATTGAATGCTATTTACAATCAAACAATCTCAATTGCCACAGTAAAAATCTAGGGTAGTAGTGAAATAAGCGTAAATTGCATAGAAGTAATTACCGTAGTTTTTATTTTCATCTTTTTTTTTATACTTAGACCTACATATGCAATGAATAAGAGAAACAGGGCACATCTTCACTTTTTCTTTAGTTTACTGTTTATTGATGCAAACTACGATGTTTAAGAAGTGAAGAAATATCTATCAATGAACCTTTTCATTTCTATTGTTTTAATTTCTTGTGTAAACTATTAAGAAATTAAATATTTGGATACAAAATGATTTTTAACTAATTGAAAACGGATATACATGCATACTCAATAAATTAAACAATGAAATTTAATCAAAAATGATCTGGATGTAATATACTTAAGTAAATAGATTCTAAGACTTAATTTTAATTACAGTTTTTAAAAAAACTAGCTGGGACCAAAATATATTAAGTAAGAAAAATGTTGTAGTTTGTAATTATGTAATAAGTAGATGCATTTTATATAGGTATTTTCACATTGCAAGAGAAAAAAAAACCTAGTTTGGTAGCTCCTAAAAATACTTTACTTATTTTATTTCAACTCATTGTTTGAGTTCTCGTTGGCATTAAAATTGTGTCTATTCAATTTAAAAAGCTATACTAAAGTAAAGTGTCGCAGCAGTTTTATTTTTATTTTATATAAGATATTTAACAAACTATGGAGAAGAATCTTAATCCGTTAAGCTTCAAAATTGATTCAATCATCACGATGAAAAATTCTCAACGACTTGTTGTGGGATTAATGTCGAAAATGAGAAAGACACTCTGAGAAACTGAAAAGAGCACTCTTTTCATGGAAATGTCAAGCATTAAGGATCAAGATTCATGTAAAAATCATTTTCACAAGCAATTTATATAGAAATGTATTGCGTTGTATTTAATTTAATGAACGAATTTAGGAGATCATTTATTTAAATGGATTGTAAGTAAAAGGAATGTTGAGGGGATTTTATGCTTTTAGAGTTTCTGTTGGAATATAATTTTTAGTGAAAGGATAAAACATTTTTTTTTTTTTTTTTGCATAAAAACTAACAATTTTTAAATTTGCAATTTTTTCTCATTTGAATTATAAAAATAAATTATACCTAATTAAAGCAATGAACTCTTTAAAAATAATCTTTTTTTAACAAAAAATTTATATTTTAAAAATTATGCAATTTGAATTGATAAGCTCCTTAACCAAATTAAGAGGAGCAAGGTTAACATCAACAAAGAGCTTACTTAACATGAAAACGAGAATTTAGATTATAATCTTTAATGTTGAGTTTATTTAACATTCAAGTTAATTACATCAAGCCAAAATCAATAAACCAACTTCTCAGTGGGTTTGCTTTGTGTGTATAAATAAAAGGGATGAGATAAATTTTGATAGATAATAGATTGAGTTTGTTGGTTTACTTTTACTGTGGTAAAATCTGTTATTATTATTTCAATGAAATTTACTTACCCTCATTGGCATAGCCAAACTGAATCCATGAGATCGTTTGTAATCCAACAATTAGGAGACAAATTTTGGAAAACTTGTTAATTATTTTATACATTTTTGGTAGGAGTGATGAGATAATAGTGTTAATATAATTATTTTTTTTTTCAATGGTATTTTTTAAAACCTTTTTTTAGGCAAGTAAAAATGTGTCAAAATACAAAGACAATTTTATTTTTAACAATTTTTTTTTTTTTTTGTTTTATTTGAATTGAAAAAAAAGTTTAATTCTCATTAATTTGCGCATTTTCTCACTATTTTCTTGAGTATATAAAAAACTTCATCATTCTAAATTAGTGACAATCACACCTTTGCACAAAAAACACACATTTAAACTTTGCAATTTTATTTCACTATTAAGTATAAATACGTAGCATAAATTTATTTAAATGCAAGACACGTGAGTTTTATACGTTCAGCGATGAACTTTATCGTTCTCTGGTAGCTCATAAACTGAACCAGAAAAAAGAATGAGAAATAAATATTCAGATGATTATGATGTTGAAATGAAAACTGTCATTAAACTGCAACAGACCTGAAAGAAGAGAAAAAAAGAGAAATATAAATTAATAAAATATGAAATTGAGAAGAAACAAAAAGTCGACAAAATATTAAATACATAAAATTGTTTTGATATTAAACAATTATTTAATCATTGAATCAATGTCATGATAATAAATAAATGAGTACGATAAGAAAAAATGTAGTAGAAAAACATAAAAAGCAGATTATACAATTATATTTCAAATGAAAATTAAATTTTCATTTCTTCGCTTCTGCTTTTATTCAACTTTGAAATTGAATTATATGGAAAAAACGAAAGCAATCAGTCTGACAGATCACTGAAATTAAATGAATGGTACATAACGTTAAAATTATGATGAGTGGCAGAATAAAATGAAGCAGAAATAGTAGCGATTAAAAATTTTCGTTAAAATTTAAAACCAGAAACTATTTGAATTTATGTATTGCCAATTATACAACTAAAAGTAACTTTTTACTAGTATCATTATCATTAATGCTTAATAATAAAAATTGAAAAAAAAAATATTTTTTTTCCCATTAGAATCACTAAAATTTAAAAAGCGAAAACGAAAATAGGGAGAATAAAGATAGTAGACATAAATCTGTGCGACATTTTGAGCTGTTTCGACAGCATAATTGAATATCTTTTTCTCTAGTGCTTCTTGAACTTTTTATTTCATAATGAAAATTGAGGTAATTGTCATAATTTTTGACAACGACTACGACAATGTTTGACGACATGAAAGATGATGAGAATTTGAGGTTTCCATTATACACAATAAAAATTTTCTATATTTTTGTTATTTGGAAATAGTGGCAAGGCCACGTTTTAAATTTCATAAAGTTAATTCTAGACACGACTGCGCACCTTCTTTCTATTTTCAAATTTTGTCAGGAATTTTGTTGTTTTCGTTGTTCATAAAGTGAAAATATACTGCTTAAATTCAATTCATGAAAGGAGTAGCAACTGTAGAGAACATTATGCAATATGCAGAAGAAATTTACAATGAAGAAGTGTGGTGAACTTCATAGTCAAATCACGTGGATAAGAAATAAGAACACATTGAAATGTTATTTACTTATTAAATCCACACATACTTTCTACACTCAATTTTGACAATTTAATGTAAAAAACAATAAAAAGAAGAAGTAAGAGAATGCTTTTATTATTAAGCATGAAGACATGCTATTTGAATGTGTCTCATGACAATGATAGAGGTGTTGTATAGGTGCTTTTTTACAGTAACAGCATTAAATTCAAGCTGTCGAGCTTTTGAAATTAAGGGAAAATAGGCTTAATGAACTTCTATTTTGGTTAAATAATAATAAAAGATTTTCTGAAAACAGTTTAATGCAAATATTGTGGAAGTTCGTACACATGAATTATATAGTTTCATGCTGTGTTGAAAACTATACAGAATTAGTAGATGGTTTCAAAGTTTGAAAGGAGGAAGATTATGGAAAAGCATGAGTAATCATTATTAATATATTTGTTCTTAAATTGGATACATGAAAATTTTTGACCAAATATTTTCTAGTGCATTGTATGTATTTTGTATAAAGCTTTTCTGCTGAGGACGAATAAATGTACATTGAAATATATTAAAAGTATTAGCACTAGAATTTTATGCCTAAAAACAATGAAAGTGCTATGACTATATGCAATTTGAAATATAATTCTCTCCCATATAACCAAAGTATTCCATATGTATTACATTGACCTTCCTTAGGAACATGAATGGAATACATTAGGTCGATTTTGGTTACTAGGGCTTATATGTGTGTATAAGGTCTTTTCAGTTATAAAAAAAATTTAATCTAATATTTATAGGTAAAATGAAAAATAGAAGGCAACAACAATAACAACATCCTAACAATTGGTTAATAAATTTTCTTTATTTTCTCATATTTACGAAAAATTTCATATAGCAACAACGACAACATAAGCAACTGCCTGAGAGAATTAAAAGTCTCTTAGTATTCACAAAATTAATTTTAATATGCTACACATCATTATATTACATTATGTTGCCATATGCCTTTAATAATGTTTGCATACGTAAATTGCATTATTGAAAATATTACTGGGCATTATTCATTCTCATTCTACTGAATTGCTTGTATTTTTTGCGAAGGAGGCACACTGAATATCCTACATCATTCATTCATTATCATCTAATATTATTATTGCAGTATAGTACATTTATTATAATGCACAACAGACATGTACCAAAATATAAATGTACTGGTGAAAAGCTTGTTTAAAATGACATGATTTGATGTTAAGTTTACTCATTAAAATTTAATTTTCAAACTATTGCTCCGACTGCTGCAGTACCAAGTTTATACCTTTCATGAAAGTGTATATCATTTCACCATATATTAGTGAACTATGGTGGTAGGCTGTGAATAACGATTCATAATAATACTTCAACTACGTACTACTAAGGATGATGATGATGTGGGAAATTTTAGAGGATATACATCACGGTTGAAAGTTGATTCAATATTTATTGCTTTTCACACTCTTTCTCTGTCTCTCTGTTTCAGTCTCATATTCGATTTCAAAGCATGCATGCATATATTGTGGTCCCATATCTCCCACAAAAATTACTCATACCTTAAAATCATATAAAATATACATTAAAAAGCTCTTTAAAGCAATATATGCATATAGTGAGATAGATGGTCATTAATTTATCTCATATTTATTGCATCTCATACATTTTCGCTTAAGCCATATCAAATTGTTTGTACAACATCAAACTTAATGAAATCACAGGAAATTATAAATACTAAGTTTATTTACAAACAGAAATATGCACCTTGAGTATACTTTTGATTTCCCTTAGCGTATGGAATAGAGATTACTTTATTCAGAATTCTTTATGAAAGCATCAAATGACATCAATATAATTGAATCATTAAAAATTTGTTAAGAGGCCTCT
This sequence comes from Chironomus striatipennis, assembly GCA_026123125.1. Taxonomy (NCBI): domain Eukaryota; kingdom Metazoa; phylum Arthropoda; class Insecta; order Diptera; family Chironomidae; genus Chironomus; species Chironomus striatipennis. The sequence goes on from CM047393.1 coordinate 23,699,346, forward strand.
ACAAGAGACCTCTCTCTCTTCAACAAAAAGCGAACAACAAAAAAAAACAATTAATTTTGTAAATTATTTAAAGTAAATTTTTGGAAACAATAATTTATTTTAAAGGGGATGATGGCGAGGCTTTTATTGCATAATTCATTTTCAACAATAATATAATAAGTTATACGCATTATTCGACAATGAGATGTCTGTAAATTCATAATGTTTGTAGATTTGTAATAAATGATAATTACATTTGCATTTAAATGCGATTTTATTGTGCATAAAGCTTTAATAAGGATATATATTTTATATATAATATAGAAGAGAGGAGCGAGTATAGTAAGGGGGTCTCACTGGAGAGTTTACACATGCATACAGTGCTCAATTCGTATACTAAGAGGAAAAGCTTACAATCCACAATACAACACACGCTCACACATATTTTTTTTATTTATGCTGAGTACATTTTCGATAATTTATGTTCAGATATCCATATAAGCATACTTGCTGCCCGCAGAAAAAGCTCCAGAGAACGAATTTTTTATCCATTTTATTTCAACTCTACGAAAAGCACTTGTGGCAATAATATAGCACAACGAACCCATCCCTGTCTTTTAATGCTTTTTCTGTTCTCATCCTCTCAGCAATATCTATACAATTACTGTCGAGATGAGCCTTTTTAATTGCACCTAGATGTGTAATTACTGCAACATTAATTCAATAATAAAGTATCTCCTGATAATTTTAAATAGCACTAAAATTAACAAATTTCATCTTTTTTTGTTCCTCTTCATCTCGATTATGAAATTAAAATGGAATACATAAAATGAGACGAACAGAAATAATGTTGATGTTTTTGTTTGTTATTCAATTTCCCACCCACAAAAATTTATTAATGATACTACTTTGTGGTACAAAAATAACATATAAATTGTAATTCCATTCATATGTACATTAATTGATAATAAAGGAGGCTCATTCAATTCATATTTGATAATTGGAATTCAATGGATTGTCCAGCAGCAGAACAATATTTTTTTGTTCGGTACTGTACTATAGAAATTAAAAATTTATAATGTTGAATTAAAGTTTTTATTATTAAAATTCCATTCCTAAAAGTTTGCTTTGGGGACCCTTTTGTCACATGAAAATTTATATGTGTGTATTAAAAATTAATGAAAAAGTATAATAAACTCACCCATTTGCATAATTTTTTTCAAACTAATAAATACCACTCCAGTGGAACATTAAATTTAAAAACATAAAAGTTCAACTAAATAACGAGAGCTGTCGTCTTGTTTTACTTTTATTATTACTATTTTTTTCAAGTTCAAAAATTTCATATTACTTTAAAGTGGATTATTTTTAATTTAATTTTTGTATCTATATGCATGTGACATTTTTGCATATAAAAATCAATTTCCAATTACAAAAATCCACCTTTCTCATCCTACCAGTTTTTCATCTCTGATTGTTATGGCATTTTAATTTTTATTGTTTTTATTCACATATATATTGCTTTTCAATAATATTGAATCAGAATGAAAAATATTAAAAGCAAATTTTGCTACTGCGAAAAATCGAAATTAAAATTAAACAAATCAGAGAAACAAATAAATGAGTGTCATGAAGAGCAAATTAAAAAATGCTTGTTCACTGATAATGAAATAAAAATATAAAATTGTGATGGGAAAAAAGTTATTGATAAATATTTATGATAATAATCGAAAAAATTATAATTTGAAGTGATGATGTGTGTGATGATAATGATAATCCAGTTCGTATTTGTGTGTGTTTTCCATAAATTTGCAAACTATTATGATAATGTTTATGATATTATATAAAAGTACAAATAAACACATTATTTCATAGCATTACCACGTTTTTTTATTTTTTTTTTTAGAAGATTAGTTAGGAACATTTTTAATAAAAAAATTAACAGATTCTAGAAAATTGAAGAAAAGCATAAAAAAAGTAGGTGTTAAAAATGAGTGACAAACTCGCAATATTTCTACAATTGTTCATAATTAGGCGGCTTTTAAAGTCCGTTGGCCGGAAACATTATAAACATATCACAGCTACATGCTATGTTATTTTTCGTACATACACAAATAAAATTTATTTTATGCTAACGAGCATTGGATAAACAGGTAAAGGTTGGTATAAATAAAGAGCGTACATAAAAATATTGTTGATATGAAATGAATGTTAAGCACATTTTAACAATCATCATTCAAAAAGTTTTTTGTTGTATGCGCAAAAGTAGAGTGGGAAACCACTGAAAATATCATCATTACCTCATCATAATAAAATAACCATTTGATGAATTTCATCGTATTTAAAAAGAAGAAAAAAATGAAGCACGTTACAATTAAGGAAGGAGAAATGACAAACGGAAATTTAAATGCGAACCGTAAATTCTAATGCAAAAAGTACTTTTTCTCAAATTAAGTTCATTCAGTTTTTATTCAGTTTCACAGAGGGAAGAAAAAAACGAGAAAATCCTAAAATGAGACAAAATTTTTTTCTTAAAAAAAAAAATATGAATGACCACTCTGATGTCAACGGTAGCACTTTTGTGCTATTAAATAATTTTTCTCATTTCTTATTTTGCTGTGTGAAAAATTGCTTATTTCATTATTTGTACGTGTGACATTGAATATTATGGCCAACACATAAAAAGTTAGCTCAAGTCAAGTCTCACTCAATTAAATTTATGCTCTTTATGCAACATTAGACTCTATGAATCATACCATTTGTCATTTTCTTTTCTTTTTTGCTATGTCTAGTTTTATTGGTGCGGTATATCCGCAATATTTTATTTTCTCATTCGTGTCATTGCCAGTGAATTTATTTAAATTTCATTCAAAAATGGATGTTTTCACAAAACTGTTCTCTGTATGACGACATGTTATTTCAAGTTACCATATTGATATTAAGTTTTATCGAATCCACGAGAATAGTTTGAATAGCACACACTTCCATAAAGGAGTAATTTAGGTCATAAAAGAAAATGAAAATTGGATTTGCTTAATAAATTGCAGTAGAATGCCGTTGACCACAAGTATTTGAATCATCAGAAATTTACCGTACCGGTTTCTCGTGAATTTACATATTTTTTCATCACTTTTGCTAGTTGATGATGTTTTATTCCCCATGCAATGAGTCAAAAGTTGAGTCATTCATACTTCTCTACTCTCTATAGATTGCAATATATTGAAAACTAAGCTTCCTTCAAATCCAATTTTTCTCTCTACCCATGCTCATTTTTTTTTTTTTTACTCGCTCTCTTTTACTGTCTACCTTTTAACCACACTATGGGATTTCATTTATTGAATTTATATTCAATTTGTCTGAAAATGAACACTATTCATAGTAAGGCATTCATCTATCTCTTTTTATTTCTTCTGTACATATTCATACAACATGAGTATATGTATAGTATAGTAACAGTGTACATATAGATATTCGCATGGGAAAGGTTGATTGTTATTGCTTTTGATATTTTTCTCTATTCACATGTGAAAAAAACTTTTTAAGCTTAGTAAAAAAGTATCAAGCTGCAAGCAGTATCTTTTGGATACATCAAAATGATTTTTGTCACATGATTTACTACTATGAAACAAAATTTTTATTGATCGTGTTGTTATTTGATTGATAATTTAAAGTTAATTTAAATTTATCATATTGATTGAAAAAAAATTGAGACTTAGAAATTAGCAGGTCTTCATACATTTCTACAAGCTTTAAATTATTACTATTTGCGAAATCTTTTTTTTTTTTTGTTGTAGCTTATATCATCAATTTTCATAAACATTTTTTTTTATTTTTTGAGCTTCTGAGAAAATTACTAAATATTACAATTTTAATATATTCATTAATATCATTATAAGTAACAATAAATAACTATTTTTTTTGTAAATTAATGAAATTGAGTTAAATGATGTCATTCCTATAAGAAAGTAAACACTTAAATTTAATTTATAAATAAACATAATTAATTTTTAATTTGTTGTTGATTACATTATCAGATGAAAATGTTCTTAAGTTCTCTTTCATTTTTTAACTAATTTTGCATGCGAATCAATATGAAAATATTTCACTGTGTCAAATTTATTATAAAAGAGTGTTTTAAAAATCTAAAGTTAGAAAATATCACGAAACATAAAGTACACTAAAATTAACCACACAATTTAGTAAGGAAGAATCGTAAAAATTTAAATCTTATTTACAAGCCATTTAAATTCCTAAACAGGATGTTGATGTGAGGGAAAAAAATTGACCACAATAAAAGCAAAAGTGGAAGATTAAGAAAAATAGTCTCAGTGTCCATCCATCTATGTGATGTTTTTCCTTCTTTTTTTCTTGATTATTTAGGAATGCTGTTATAAAAAAGAAATTTGTAACATTGAGACAGATACAAAATTTAAAGAGAAAAAATGAATGTGTACGAATAAGAATAGAAAAAGGCAACAACAATGAAAAGCAATGAAAAATGGTCAGTGAATGAGGAAAAAGTTACGCTTTTTCGAGCGAGTAAAATCTTTCCTGCTGTTATGGTTGTTTGTGTACGCTTTAAAAATTCTCCCGAAAGCCCATTTACGTCACTTTTTTTTTCTTCTTTTGCCTTTCTTTACTTTTCATGGATGCTTGCTTCTTAAAGCACCAGAATGAAGGAAAAATGAATTATAAGCAAAAAAGGAGAATTTTTTTTTCATCTTGCTTACTTGCAAAGACGGAGCATGATTGAGATTAAAAGTTGCGTAATTAATCAACATTCTTAAGAAATGAATGAAAAGAAGGAAAGAAAGGAAAATTCTGTGCTTGTTGAAAAATTCTTTCCGACATTGCTGTAACTTTTATTTTTTGCTTGATTAAAAAAATCAGCATTAAAAAAAGATGAGAAAAGGAAAAGAATTGATTGGCGCGTGCAGGATGGGTGGGTGAATGAAAAACGTATTGTCGATAAATTAATCCTGTTCAGCTTCATTTAACTTTCATTTCTCTTACTCTTGTTGTTTTTAACTTCTTTCTCTTCTTATTTTCCTTTTACAACATATTTTGTTACAATTTCTATCCTTAATTTAGTGAATAAAGCGGTTTCCATAGAAATTTTACTCTTATTTAATCATTTTCCAGTTGAGAATTTCCCGTTTATGTTTAATATTGTTATATATATAATTTAACTTTTTATTTTAAATATTCAGTGAAAGCAAATTATTGAATTGGTTTAAAAGAAAAACGAACTTAAAATATTGTTGAATACAATTTTTGAAAGATTATAAGGAGCATTCATCTGAATTGAAAATTAAAAAAAAAAATATGAAATAAATCTTTCATTTAAAATTTAGAGAAATAAAAATACAAACGTAATTCATGTGTTCACAAAGATTTTTTTTAAAGTAGTATGGGCCATACATTAACACTTGCTGTTGAACAAGTTCGAACCAAATCAAGATTTTAAGAGAAAACAAATAATTTTTATGAAGGTAATAATGGCAAAAATAATAATAATTTCATACGAATCGTCTTCATCTTCTTACTTTCATTCACGACAATAATGACAAGTTTTCTTTAGTTTCTTCTACTTACTTATTTTCTTTTATACTCTGCTTCTTTTGCTGGTTTTAAAACTTCTTGTACTTCTTTTTATTTCCACTGTTGTTGTCTCTTTTTTGGTTTTTACGTAAAAAGAAGAGAATAAAATTTCTTTTGTGGAGGCAACGTTGACGTTTTTTCTTGCTGGATGGTTTTGTAACTTTGTGATGATATTTCGATTTAAGACAAGTTTTACATTCACTTCTTTACTTCTTATTTTTAAAAATTATAATAAAAACTTATTTCTTTTCATTTTTGGATAAATCTTTAAATTTTTTTTTATTAAAATTAATAGTAGGTATATTAATTTTGAATATTCACTAATACACTATAGATTTTTATATGAACTATGTATATGCAAAAGGTACATTGGACTAATTTGCAACTTTACCACTTGAAATGGCCACGCATGCCACAAATATTTCCTCTCTCTTTATGTTGTTGCCACTACTTTCGTTTTGATTCAAAACCACTTTAAAAATTTTTATGCGTTGTTGAAAAACATGGATTTTTTTGCACTATTTCATGTATTAATCCTAAATATTTCTATATGCCACACATGTGTTTATATTGCACATACATGCGGACGATATGTGATGTTCTAAAAATCCGAAAATTGAAGCCAATTGTCCGTAAAAAAAAGTTCTTTTTTTTCTTGTATTTTAAATAACAAACGAATTTGTAGGCAATGAACACTATAGTCGGAATGAAGCGTTTGTGTCGATAAATATTATAGGAAAAAATTGTCGCTTTTAAATTGTTCTATATGTTCAACGAAAAATTCAATTGGATGTTCGAAAACTGCAGATACAATAAATAAACGTTTTACAAGTACACCGAAAAATCCGACTAATAAATTTATTGCAAGCAAATATAAATCGTCAATTTTACTGCCCACGTACACGTTAAGTTTCGTATGAAATCTAAATCCCAACTAAAACTAAAAACGAAACAAAGTTTTTTTTCCTCCTAAATGGCAAATTTACGCGAGAGACCGCAAGCCAACGACTGTTTATCGTTTGAGTGTTGTTGTGTTAAAAAGCAGAGATTTCTTTAAAGCAAGTAAATTGAATTGGAGGTTTATGTTAGTGAAGCAGTATTTGTAATAAATACAATGAATTAAACATTCATATTAACATAATAACATAACACTCTTGAAAAAATCTCTCGCATTTCTCTCTTCTTTTCTGTCCGCACTTCTTTTACATACTAAATTAAATGTTTTTCATGTCTCTAAAAGAATAAGAGAACACATTTCTTAAGAATGTGAATGTAAATGTGTATAAAAGAAGAAAAAGTTAAAGAGATTTTTTATATTATTCTTCATCTTTTGATTTTTTTTTTTTTTTTTTTTTTTTGCGTGAATTACATTCTACCCATTTTTTCAAAAATATTGTATTAAGAAATAAATTCTTAAAAAAGTAAGAAAAAACATTTTTGAATGTTTTCTTTTTGTAATAAATAAATCATGAAACAATTTTTTAAAATAAAAAAATAATAATTCTAAAATGAAATGAAAAAATCCCAAAATACCTATTTCGTTCTCAAATATTTTTAAATAAGTATGTAACAAGTGTCGGTAATTGGAATGTCTGTATAAAATCATAACATTCGTCATGCTTTCGGTAAGTTGTTTTTTTTTTTGCTTACTTGGAAAGAAAGAAAGAAGGAATAACACATGGAACGAAGATAAACAAAAGAAAATCAATGAATATGATGACGATTGCTTAGAACAAGTTAAACAGGTTTTTTGTAATTATCCTTCTTATTCTTTAAATTTCTTTTGCTACTCTTCATTTTTATTAGTAATGCTGTTCTCACATGTTGAATGTGGAGCCAAAAAACAACAATTTATAGAAGGAAATATGAATGTTGTGATGCTTTATATTAAAAAAAAATGTTTTACTTAATTTACCACTTACCATAACAAACATTTAGTTTTGATCAAGATTTTTTTTTTCTTTCAGAACATAAAAAATGATTGATGATTTCCATTTGATTATAATCTTCCTTAATTTCCTTTAAGATAAAATTTTCTAAATAAATAAAAAAAACTAAACTGATTCCAAATATTTGCATTAAGTTTAGAAGAAGAAATATAAAAGCTCTAGAATTTAAAGCTGTAACAAAACATATTTACCTAACTTAATTAAAAATAAAATTAAAATTAACTAGGGTAAAAAATATTGAAATTTGTACAAAACGAACAAATTTTTTTCAATGGTCTGTAACTTTCATTGGAAGCAATGTTGATTTCCCAAATTTTTCCTAGGACTTTATTTGGTTTCCATTTTTTATTAATCAATCTTGAAAACAGCTACATTTGCATTAAAAAACGTCTTGAGATTTAAATATTGAAATTTGTACAAAAAATATTGAAATTTGTACAAACAAATATTGAAATTTGTATACCACATTATCTCGATTTTTGCAACCAAAACTTGGTAAAAATTAAATTTCTTGAAGAATTTTTATTTGAGTAGGTTCTGCATCATCTTGAGCTGCTTATTAGTCCTTTAAATTAAATTTAATTAATTTGTTTACACAAAAACAATTGAAATTCTTCACCGCCTACTGTTGAAATTTTGTACAAATTTCAATATTTGTTGTATACAAATTTCAATATTTGGAATGAAGTGGATTTTTTTCGTATAAGCAGTGATTTGTACGGGCAAAAGTTTAGTTAATTGTAAACTTCAATCTCCGAGCAAAGTCATAAGACCTTAATATGTGGACCAAAATGTCTTCTTAGCCAATTTTTTTCATGTTCGAAAATTGTACAAAAATTTTTTTGTGATTTTGTTCATACAAATTTCAATATTGTACAAATTTCAATATTTTTTACCCTAATTGAAAGATTCAACAGTAAATTGAATGCATACTTCAATCTTTCCAATTTTTAAATTAAATTGTAGTTTCGTATCTTTTTTTATTATTATTTCAAAAGAAGATGGAAAACTTTCTTTTGAACAATTGTTGAGAGGCATTTAATTTACGTTTTTCTCTCATCTCCTGCCTTTTGTTATGATTTCATTTCGTAAAGATTCAAAAAAGAGGAAATTATTTCTTTGCTTTACAAACAATATCATTTTGAAAATGAAAGCAAGCAGAAAACGAAAAAGGAATAAAAGCAAAGAATAAAAGCAAAGAATAAATTGAAAGAGTTGCTGAATGAAAATTCCATTTTCGACCATAAAATTTAAGAAGGGAAAGAGAGAAAAAGATGGAGCTTTCAACACAAACACAATGTTGTCGAAATGTATATAAGAAGTAAGAAAGGAAGAATGAAAAGTTTAAGATGACTTGAAGATGGAGAGGATTTTAAATTGGAACGGAACAATTCCGGAAATGATTTATTCAGCGAGCAAAATGAGATAAAACTACAATTGGAAGGGTAAAAATTTGATGTTTTTGTGTTAATTTTTGTAAAAGACTTAATACCTGTTTAAAAAAATACACCTTTTAGAGAACATTTTCATAGCTTTACTAAATTCTTAAATTATCCACTATTAAATATTTATTCATTTTCATGTTAAAACTGACTCGAGTTTTTCAAATATTTCTAATGATTTGCGTGTTGTCTATAATTTAGGAAAAATCCATTTATATACTCTTCATACCTGGAGAGTAAAATAATACAGATCTATAGAAAACTCATTGAAACTTAATTAATGTTTGCACTTTTCTATTTTTATTGGCAGTTTGTTATTTCTTGAAGGCATAAGAATAAACGATGAACAAATAAAGAGAAAATGAATATTGCAGCTGCTACTTTTGTCCTTGTTTTTTTTCTTTGCTTCCTCTCCTCTCTCTTTCTCCCTTTTGTTATCTTAATCGCTATCATCATCGTAATTGCGTTTTGGGCGTGATCCTCTGGGTAAAGCTGTGAGAATATTCTCCAGTTCAACTCTCGATGGACTTGATTCTAGTAATTTTCTTACATTTCGAACGATTCGTTTGTGAGGTAATTCCTATGTAAAATATAATTAAACAAAAATAGAGTAATTATCATTGTAATTTAAAATCAATTAAATATACTTCATGATAATTTTCTGGAAGAAAATACTCAGGATGAGGCCACATAATCTGAAAAAAAAAACTTTTAGATATAAAGTAGTTTTTTTTTAAACAATTCATACGGGATGCCAGGCTTTTCGTTCGGGCTGTAAACATGGAAGAATATATTGAGATTTTAATTTAGAGTATTAAAATTAAATATTAAAGGACTATTACACGTTGAACGAAGGCTTCGTGAGGTGGGTCTGGCTGATGTTCAATATGAATTCGTGGTGCTTTTGGATTTCCTTCCATAACAACTTCCTCTACAAATGGTGGCTCGTCCTTGTTTGCTTCATTATCATGAAACCTTAAAAAATTCATATATTTTTTTTAATAATTATTACGTGTTTGCAAAAATGGATAATCATGCGATTAACACCTAATGCGTGTTTTATATCTTACAAGTTCAAGGTCATGACATACCTGACAACGCCCAATTTAAAACTACGAATAGCTTTGGTTGCGTGCAATAATGCTTCATTAGCCTCCTTCAATGTCATCGTGCTTGTGTCCTTTCCATCAATCATCACAATTGAATCACCTAATTTCAGTCCAACTCTTTTTGCTTTCGAATTTTCTTTTACCTGACGGAAGGATGTAGTTTATGAATGTATGGCATGAAAAAACGTGAAAATTATTTTTATTTTCAACATTCAGTTAAAACTTGAAATTAAATTAAATTACTGACATGGAAAATTGTTATCGGCATGTTAAAATCAGAACCACCAGTTATTCGTATTCCTGTTGATTTTTCCACAGCTTCTAAAGTTGGATCAATTTCTATTGGTTGTGGTACAAACACTTTTATTTTCTTTTTTCTTTCTGTAATGGGAACTTCATTCAAAGCTTCAGATTTTGCACTTTTACTTCCAATTGTAAGTTCAGCAAAACTTTCAATTTCTTCAATGACTTGGGGCACAGCATTCACAAGACTCTGTTTACGACTTGGTATCGGTATTGTAACATTTATTGTTGTTTCAATTGATTCCGGCATATTGAAACAGTCACTCGTTAATTAAAAATAAACTTTGCTATAAATAAATTTTCAGTGTCGTGATTAAGAAGTGTTCGGATTTTTCATTTGTTCTGATTTAATTTTTTTTTTTAAATTTTTATTTAATTTTAAATTTGAAAAATAATTAATTAGACAAAAATTATTAAAGAAAAGAATCAAATTTTGATGTGAAAAAATCATTTCATAAAATCTTTGATACAAAATGAGTAGAAATTAATTTACCAAAAAATTATCAATAAACACTACAAACTGATCGCTAGCAACTTCGGCACACAACTAAATCGGCAGTAGTAAAATAAAGTTTAAATAAATAAATCAGTTTGAATCTTGTAACTAATTTCAAATATTTGATTTACAAATTTTGAGACGTTCGAAAGAATTCATATTAGAAAAAATTACAAAAGTCCTCGTTTATATCGAGAGACTTCAGCGCATTTTTGACGCAGCGATTAGCAATTGATTAAATAGAGAAGAATGTCGAGTTTTAAAACTCTATGCTGTTTCTTTAATCATAATGCATTTCAATAATAAGTTTAAAACTAAAGATCAAAATTCCTTTAAAATTGATTTTTATAATGTTCAATGCAAATAATAGCTTTACGATTTACCGGTTTTTTGAAAATCAAAATTTTCCATTAGCGAAAAATTTAAATTTCTGAACACATCCATTATTTTTCAAATTTCTAAACGCACTTATATTTGTTTTGTATGAAAAAATTAAATGTTAATTAATTAAGGTGTGTAAAAGAAAAAAATTTAATCCGAAATAACGGTCAAAAAAATTTCAAATTTTTTAACGGTTAGAAAAAATTCAAAATTCTCATCAGCATAGCTTTGCCCTGCATTGTTTACATTTTTTTTTTTGAAATATAAAATCGATGAATTAAGCTATTTAATGAGTGTTTTTTGACTTTTCAATATAAACGGCGGGAATAAAAACATTCAATGAAGCTATTAAAACAATTCCGAGCTTGCTACGAAGTCTAGATCAAGAGATAATTGGGACCCGAACGACCGATCAAAGTGCATGATTGAGCTTCCTTTTTGAAAACAAGTTTTCAAAAATGCGCTAAAAATAACTTTTAAAATCTTTAAACAATAGGTAGGTATTTTAAATATCTTATAATTATTTATATTTTTAAAATTACTATTCCAGTTATTTAATGTATCTTCGTTAATAGTATGTAAAATTGATGATATTGTAGATATTTATTTTAGCAAGGAAAGTTTGGATAAAAAGGCTAACAATAATGAAAAAAATAAATAAATTTTTTCTTTTCTGATAAAAGAAGATGAACTAAAAATTTCAAAATACAGCATTTTTCATCTGTTCAATATTTTTTGAGCAAAAGTGTTTTGATGTGTGCACATCAGTTTATTTGAACTGCAATTTATTGCTTATATTATGAAAACATGCTTTTTACCCAAAACAGCAAAAAGCTTTTTTAATTGCTTGCAGTTTTGGAGTAATTTTTTTAGCGCATTTTCCTCTTGGGAAAAGGACGCTATTATCCGCACTTTGTCCGTCCGTCTGTCCGTCCGTCCGTCTGTGGAGCTATCTCCTCCTCAGGTTTAAGCTTTTTCGATGCGGTTTTTGGCTTAAAATGTGTGTAGTATGTCTGGCTAGAGCTGGCGAAAAAATCAGCACGAATGGTCACTTCCTCTGCTGGAACCAGCGTAAAAAGTACCAAAAATGACATTTCTTTGTATGTGTTAGTGTGGTCGAATGCACTAAAATGTTGACTTTTCAAAACCTTAGCTGTCCTCGGTTCGAATCCCACAGATGACAATATTCTTTTTTTGCTTTTTTTGATACTTTTTTGATTTCTAATGACATATAATGTTGAATTATGTCATAATTTTCCATTTCCACAATTTTCCCGAGTTTTTCCGAGGATTTTTGTTAAAATTTACAATATTTTCATACAATTTTCATAGATTATTACTTTTTTCTTATTTTTTTGATATTTTAATTGTTTAATTTTCTATTATCATGGATTTTTCATAGTTTTCCCGGAAAATTTTGTGAAAATTATAAAAACTTGCATTTACATAAAGAAAAACTCATCAATATAAATAATCAAATTGTCATATTGATATTTCAAGTAAATGAACAGCAGTGGCGTAAGTGGTAGAGCGCACGACTAATACCGTGGAGGTCATAGGTTCGATCCTAGTTCCTGGCAAGTTATTTTTTTACTTTTTTTACTTTTTTGATTTCTTATGACATTTAATATTTATTTATGTCATAATTTTCCATTTTCACGAATTTTCCAAGTTTTTCCGAAAATTTTTTTAAAAATTTGAGACCAAATACTTTTTGCTTTTTTTTTTAGTTCTATGTTGCATAATGTTTTTCATCGATTTTTGTTTTAGTCAATTTTAAATTTTGGATAAATAAGGAATGGTTATAGTAAAATATCTGGCTTTGTATTTTTGGGTTTTTAATTCTTTGTGTATTTACTGATCGCGGAAAATGCGCTTTCGTCGGTCACGAGTGACCACCGTTATACTAGTTATATATTTTATTATTTTTTTCTCGAGTTGTAATACATTAATGTAAACATAAGTTGTTCCTTTACTCTGTACTATTTACCCTCAACAATTTTGGTTACAGAATAAATTAACGTCGAGAATACAAATGTGAAAATAAAACTTTCAAATAAATAATTTTCAATTTCGACATTATTCTCAGAACTGAATTTGTGAAAAATAAAAAGTAAAATAAATCTGGACAAGTTTTTGTGACATTATGTGACAGTTATCTATAGTTTTAAAGGAGGTTAGTTGGATTGACTTTAAAAAATCTAGATTACTTTTTATTTTTATGTTAGTTAGTTAGTAACTCAGTTTGAACTGAAGTCAAACACTTTAGATAAAATTAAATGTTTAGTTCAATTATAATAGTAAATTAATAACAAATTAAAGAATTTGGTGAAAATGAAAATTTTTCTATTTTTTTATGTTTAAATTAAAATATTTCAAACTTTCAGAACAAATATTTCGTTTGAAAACGCCAACAAACGTAACAAAATCATAATGAGTTGCACTTATTTCTTATATTATGAAGTAGCTGCTTTTTATTTCTTGTAAACATAGAATGCGCACATATGTACAAAGTACAATAATAAATTTGGAAAATAATTCGCAAAGAAATTTAATAAAGAAAATAAAATGAAAAAAGTGGTAAAAATCATATTTTTTGTAGTATAAAACTCATAACAAAAATAAATAAATTTTGACTGTTGGTCTACTTACTTTATGACTTTTTTCATTATAACATTTTCTCCCCTTTGTATGTTTACTTTTATGGTACTTTTACCGAATGCTTCTGTAAATGCGAGTAATATTTGTGAGAATTACTTTTAGTCCAATCATATTGTGTCGTTTATTGAAAGTTATTGTTTTTATGCCTTTTCTCATCTTATTTTCAGCAGAAAATTGAAAAGAATGTACACATGAACCAAAAAATAACATCTTAGATATAATCATATCTCAATTATGGTTTACAAATTGATTTGTTTTATTGCATATCATCATTTTACATTTTCAACCTTGATGTTCGCATGTTAAAGTAAACAAAAACTGTAAATGGTTTTGAAACTCTTTTTATCAACTTTTATTTGATATTTTATTTATATATACAGTTTATCGTCACAATACAATTAAGACACTAATAATTCTTTCCTTTTTTAATAACCATTTTTTATTTATCAAGATATAATTTTAGTTTCATGCAAATATCAAATTTAAATAAATAAGAGGCAAGAAAATTGATCAAAAGTTGTTCACAACACTTTCTGTATGAATTTCGACAAAATAACATCAAAAAACAAAAGCAGAAAAATATTCATCATGAGTCCTAATCTAAGCCTTTTCTTTCACTAACTAACTATATCCATATTAATCCCCTTGGCAAACAACCATTTTACGTAAATGTACATCCACAGACCAGCAGAAATTACGTTTGCTTTGGCTTAGTTTTCTCACAATACTCACACCCAGTATCAGTATGAGATAGATAGTAAAATAATATGTATGAAACTAGTATTGAAGTGGATCACGACTTATGGGACTTATTCATACCGTCTCTCAAAAATTAGCTTCTTTGAGAGAAGCTTCTTTGAGCGAATATATATATATATATATATATTGGTTTTTCACATATTGAAAAAATATTGATTCTTCGAGTTCTTCAAAAATATCAAAAACAACAAAAAATATCACATTCACACAACGGTGTGAATATGAAAAGAATGAGAATAAAATAAAAAGGGATAAAAAATAATAAAAGAAGCAAAATCATGAATGCAATGTATATACATAGATTATTATTGAAATTTCCAGCATGAACCTTAATTTTCACAACTGTTTTAATATAACTTTTATGAGCATGTAAGGCAATGCAATGAAAAGGAGATTAAATGAAGATTAAGAGGAGTGAAGCCCTTTTGCTTTCTTTTTTCATGTATATGAGTCAAATATACACTGGCTTAGAAATTCAGACTTACTGTGCTTTTTCATATATTTTTCTATTCATACGACGTAACTTTTCTTATTTTTCTCTTATGAGAGGCTACAGACTATCTAACTAGGCAGTGAAAGCATAAAAAGAGATTAAAACTATCCTTCACCACATGACTTACGAAGATTCATGACTCTTTTTTTCTTGTTATGTGTATTAGTGTAAAGTATCAAAAATATTTTTAAATACTTCATAAAAGTGATTATTTAGCAATATCTTATGAATGTCAGCTTTTAATTTCCATTAAGTACATTAAGGATTGTGTTTAATTTCCAATTAAATTTTCTTTAATATTTTAAAGATATGATTTACATACTCAAATGCGTCATGGTATATTTTTAACAAGGTATTTTTGCTTGCGTACATTAACATACATTCATATAATATTTTATCTTATATGCGGCGGCTCTGATTGAATATTTTCCTGACATGAACTTTTACTCCTATGTTGGCAGTGTGTTACATCTCACATCTTTCTCACTCTCACAGTATACGTTTGTATATATTATATTTTAAAAAGCATATATGCTCTGTACACATAAAGAATGTGAGCATTCAGGGGGAAAATTTATGTATAATATACAATGGTAAATGGAGAATGATGCCTTGCAATGTTCAATGTACATTTCATTGAACAGAATAAGGATTGACTCGAGGGAGTTATTTGAAAAATATAGATTGTATTTGTGGATGAAAAAAGTTCATACGATTTATTTCTCTCTGTATATTTCTATCACTATATTGAATCACATGAATTGGAATTGTAAATCATTGTTTTTATTCAGAGAAATAGAAATAATAAAAAAAAAGTTGAAGTTCAGACAATTGAAGTAAAATATAGAGATGTGTTGTTGATATATCATAAAATTTGACATCGTGAATAAATGCACACGGAAGATGAATGGATAGAATTTACCTCTGTCATGTGAAATACATGAAGATATTAACTTCATATTTTCTTTGATGAAATAAACTTTCAATACATAGGTTTTTTTGCCTGTCTGAAACAGACACTGTTTTTCTATTACATTTTTAAAAACTTTATCTAACAGCTCATTTAAAAGATTAAGAAAGCATAAAAATTTCATTTCCCTAAATGTTTTACATTTAGTTATGGCAAAGTGAAGCCAAAATTGTTATGCATGCATACAAACATATGAATTTTCTACAATATTCACATCATCATGTTCATCTTCTGAATTCCAATGGAGAAAAATAAAATATGAAAATTTCTTTTTTATTTGGTTACCTAGCATAATATCGAAACAAAATGAAATTTAAATTTTAAGCACATGAAATAGCAAGAAGGGAGGCAAAAATATGAAGCAGAATGAATAGAAAATATATGTTTGTAGCTGTTATTATGCAGTTCTCTCATCTAAAAATTTCTGTTCCTTTTACAGTTTCATGTTGAATGACAAAATCCACGAATGAATTTGGGTTTAACATGATATTTCTTCTTCATTTCATTGTGCTGATAAGAAACCAATCCTGAACATAAAGTTTCATGGAAAAGGAAAATTTTATTTCAACTCCAAAGCTCTTCCTATGTTGACGATACTCAAAAATTTCGATCACGTAGAATGTGTTGTATTAGGACTTTGTAAAAAAGAAGACAGAGAGTGAGATGAAAATATACAAAAAAAGGAAAAATGAAGGCTTGAACAACAATATCTACTTTTTATAGTAAATACGTACCTAAATTTATTTAAGGCTGATGATGGTTTCTTTTCATATTATGTTATGATGCCTTTTCTTTTTATTATGCTGAACATAAAAAAATGAGGAAATTTAAAAAGTTTTTTTGTTAAGATAACGCATTCCGCACTCTGAGCCATAATATTTGACTGGTCAATAATTTTGGTGAAATAAATAATTGAAAAAATGCGTTTTAAATTTTATTAAAATAGAAACTGAAGACAAATTGGTCATGAGAAACAAATTTTATACGAGAAAAGTAAACCAGCGTTAAAGAAGGAAAGCAGAAGAATATTTCATTTTCTTTATGTGTATTCACACATAAATATTATTTCTATGCTTCATAATTTTACGATTGGAATGAAGGAATTCAATCAATATGTTTTCAGTAAGCACGTTTTGGATTGAAATAGGCACGGCATATGGTTAACAAATTTTAATAAAGTTAATGACGGGAAGGCTTCATTTCTTATGCTGATTTTATATAATTTGGTCCTACATGTTTTTTTTTTATTCTAACCTAGACTGTTTTTGAATGCCAATCGTCGCCTCAAATCGGAGATTTTGACTTTGATTTCTATAGGCCACTTATGAAATTCCATTTTATATATGTATATATAGCGTTATTGCATGGCAATCATCGACATGAGGACAACTTTTTCTTTCTCTGACAATATTATTTTTTTAACTTAGAAGCACGAAATTTTTCAGCTACTGTTTCTCAATGTGCGGAACCATAAAAATTTCTTCAAAGTGCTGTTAAATTTTATTAACAATCGTAAAATGTTTGCATGTATTTTCCATCATTCATTTTACAGCTGTGCTGATTATTATAAAAAATCTTACAGAAAAAATGAAACAAAAAAAAATGAAATGGCGATATGGCAATTGAAAAAGAGGCAAAAAGTTCTTTTTACTGGCAACAGTAATATGTATAAATATATAAATGTGAATGTGCCTCAAGACCTAAAAAAGGACACAAAAAGCTTATGTTAGTTGAATAATTTAGCAAATTGAATTCGATACAAATTTCAACATGACATGAGTGAGGTCAGCAGAAAAAATGTATACAAAAAACAGCAGTGGATGGGAGACGACCGATTGAGGTAAATTTATGCAGTTTTTGCTGTTTAACAATACATACTGTGCTTGAAATACAGAAAGGGAAAAAAAGATAGAATGAGATGAAAATGTTATTTTTTTTCTGTTATTTGAAGTCATGAAATAAAAACAATATATGCTAATGAAAACATTACACATATATAAATGTTTTTTACATTCTATTGCTCAAAGGTTGAATCCCAATTTGAAATTCTAGTTAATGGTATGTACTATGTATTTCTACAATTTTACAAGCATAAAGTAGAGTCAATTTTAAACGGTTTCCCTTTATTTTAAATTAATGGTTAAGATACATAGAATGTTGATTTCCAATATTATTTCTAATTTATGTAGTTCATTATACAATTTTCTTTCATTTTAAAAAAAATTAGAGATTGGAAAAATTAAGGAAAACTCATTCAAAATAAAAGTTTACAAAATGTTCATAACTTTTTAAAAACACATTGAAAAGTTTAATAAGCTTTTCTGGATGAAATAGAAAATCATCATTTATATTTTGATACAACACAGAGTTCTTAATTTCATAGTCAATTTCATTGAGCTTAGCACGACAAATGAATGTTGTGTACCTGTTTAAATCAATTTTACTCATTTTTGCGTTGTATTTGTCTATGCCTTCTTCTTGTGATTTTTCAAAATTAAGAGACAACTCACTTCCTTCTTCAATTAATCTAAAACAAATCGATCGACTATATATTGAGAATTTAAGAAAATTTATTTAATATAACTTACGATATATTAATATCAGCAATTTCATAAATTTTTAGAATAGTGCATTCAATGTACACAAATTCATTATTTTGGTCTGTTTGAACAGTTATATTCATAGAAGTTTTAGGGTCAATTATTATCAAAGGTGATGTCTTTTCATCGAAACTTTTATATGTCTGAACTATGCAAGAGTAATTTCCAGTGTCATAAACAGAAGGTCTCGAAATAGCCTTTGAAATAAAATTTAAATAAACTGATTTGATTTAAAATCGATAATTTTAACCATAATTCAATATCAAAGTGCAGAATATTCAAGTCCACATATCAAAGACGTGTCACTACGACCGACATTTATGTAGAATGATGGATAAATCTGTTCTGTATGTTTAAACTAAAGGTAGTTCAACATGTCACCAATAATCTGTCAACAAATCTCACTTGATCGACTTCAAATGTAACTGAAAAAGAAATCTATTATAATATGAACTGTACTTACTAATGTACTGTATCGCTTGTAATCTGATGAAAAATAACTGGTATCAACTCGACCTTTAAATTTATTCTACATTAAAAGACAATGAATTTTAATTAATATATAAATTCAAAATGATATAAATACTCTTCTTTGCATAAAAAATTAAATTTTGATAATGTTCAGTTTTATAAAACTTACGAATACAAACGGGATTCGTGGAGGAATCCATTGATAAATGGCTTCTGAATTGAAATACCATTTCAGTACGAATCCTGTTTCTTTCTCTTCAATTGTATATTCACATTGCAGCAATAAGAGTTTATTATCATTTTCCAAGATATAAATGTCTGGTACTTTAACGTTGTTTAATTGAAGAGCTTCATAAGCTGAAATATTGAGAAATACAATTTAACTATTTTTTAATTGAAAACTATAAAAAATTGTACCTTTAGTAGTTAAAGTTAAGTACATTATTACTAGTAACATCGTAGAACCATCCATGTTTAAAGTTTAAAGGTTCATATTTGATAGTAAAAAAATAAGTTTTGATTGAAATATTTAATGAATAAAAACAACCGGAGAACTAAAATAATTCTCTTTTTTATTTATAGGCATTTTTCATATTCTCTAATTGTCTCATTTGTTTAATAAATTTGAGTAATAGCCTCACAGGATTGATAATAATTGTATTGATAACGAAAAAATAAAATGATAATAATTTGTAAAATATTATTTTAAAAAAAAAAAATCTATTTGAAATATACAGCAATGTAAAAAAATTTAACATGGTAATATTACTTAATCAATACTTTAAACATTAAATTTTGTTCTAAGAAGGCCAAACAACACTCTTGAGTATAAAATCCATTATTTTTCTTACGCTTGGAATGTCCAAGAAATAGAATGCTTTTGACCTTACTCGTCATAAAAATGTGATATATTTTTATACGCTTGCTTCTCTTATGCTCTCTCCCTTTGCAGCTATATTCAACTTATGATTTAGCATTCTCATAAGAAATATAAAGCATACACACAGAATGAGGAAGAGAAGGGAGAAGAATAAGGAAAAGACCAACTGAGGAATGTTGTGAGTTGGTGCCCACTTTGTAATTTATTTTATGTCTATTTTTAACGACATTCTTGCAGATACCAAAGAAAACATAAAGGAAAACTTTCAGACATTCCATTTTTATTTTTCGTATTCTGTATAGTTATTATGATATCAACGCAAAAACGAGAACAAGTCTCATAAAAAAGTGATGTTGAGCTTTAAAAGGAAAGTGAATTGCATAGCTGAATGAATGTGATTGTTATGATTATTAATGTTAATTAGGATTTCTTTAATCTAAAGTTACGATAACCATCCGCAATTCCTAATGACCATTATCATTTTTTTATATATTTTCTGTGTATAGTTTTATTTGGACGCACTTTATTTTTAATAAAAAATGTTCATTCGAAACCAAGATGCTTACATAATAAAAAAAATAAGCAAAAAGTTTTCATTGGATTTAACTCGAATTTTTAATTTTTTTGTATATTTTTCACTTACATTATTTAAAATTGATTTTTAAAGATAAGTTTCAATTTTTAATGGGAATGAAAACTACATTTTATGGTGACATGTGTGAAACATAGTTCGGAGAAGTTAGAAGTTAGAAAAGAAAATTAGTAAAAAAATAAAATTATAAAAATTTTGGAATCAAGACATACATCATTCAATTGAAATTTGACAAAATCAACTAAAAACGTCTTTCCTACCCACTTTATTTATATGAAGCATCCCAAAATCCATTAAATTAAAGGCAAATAATATAAATAAAAATATTTTATTCGCACAAATACCTACCTATTGTATATTCGTCACTTGCATCAATAAATAAATGAAGTGATGTACGAAATATTTGTTTATTTATTCCATAGCTATTTATTTTAAGTCATTCTACTATATCACCAGTCAAGAAAGCTATACACGTCGGAATATAGAAAATAATATGTAGGAAAACTTGTTCTATGTAAGAAGAAAATAGTAGCTCATACAATTGTAATAGATGATGATAAATAAACATGACAATAAAAAATTGTCTCAAATTTTTCCTCTTTTAATATGAACTGGAATTTATGATGCTAGAACAGTATGCTGATGCTGTGCCTTTCATTTCAAAATGAAAATATGACAAAAATGAAAAAGGAAAAAATAAGAAGAGAGTAATAAGAGAAAGAGGAGGAGAGTTAAGGAATAGAAATGGAAAATAAGATAGAATTACATATGTATCCAATGCTGCTTGAATCCATTTTTGCTTCATCCTTCTTGCTTTCATTTTCTTCTTTTTTTGGGACAGACATGATGATATATTTGTTCTGCTGCGGGGACATTTATTAGCATAAAAACGATCTTTTTACATTTGTAAGCTCCCATGTTTCGCATATTATGTATATCGTGTGCCATTTTCTGACAATTTCTGGTATTAGTTTCTCACATTTTGATTTATTTTCATCACTCTAATTTTTTCCATCTTTTTTAAGCTTTCTTGAGCTCGTTTTATATTTGATTTTAATATTTTTGGTCTTAGGTTTCAAATTTGAAAGCTGAAATAATTATATAATATAACTATATACAATAATTAAACAAAACAAAGAAGGAATAAATTCGTAAATTTTCTTTCACTTTTATTTTTCAAAACAAAAAAAAACCTTTTTTCTTTTTTCTTCATTTTTTTCATGAAAAACAAAATTATACATTTTTTTATGTTTTACCTTATCCTCTATGTACAATTTTTATATCGTCGTTACGTTAATTAATTATTATTAAACGTTTTAATTTCTTACACAAAGTCTTTAAAAATTTAATTTTGTTTTTTTTTCTTAAAGATTTTTAAAATTCTCGAAAAATTTCTTTTTTTTCTTAATTTAAATAACGAACAGCTTTCATTCTTTAAAGAATAAATATTTACAACCAAATTGTTATTTCTTCTTTTGTTCATCCCACATTGGTTGACAAAGAATTAAATAAAATTATCTATTTTTTATTCATTTGTTTAATTACACAACCCAACTTTTATCGCGTGCCTTTATCAGTATACATTATATTTTGAATAATTAGAGAAAAAAATCTCATAACATTTGTTTTTTCGTTTTTGAATTGACCATTGATTTTTCTTTTGAATCTTTTTAAATTTTAACAAAAAAATATATTATTATAAAATTTAATTTTCAATAAAAATGATTAGACAATTTGAGCTTTTCGTTTAATCTTTGTTTTTTTTTTATTTAGGCAATTTTGAAAGATGGAAAAATTGAAAATAAAAATTCATTATTCAATTAAAAATCTGTAGCCATAACCACCACAAAAAACGGGCTAACTTATAATTTTTATTTCTCTTTTCCCATCATTTTATAACGAAAAATTGGTTTTAATTATCTAAAGTTTTTATTAGAATATTAAAAAACATAAAATGCAATAAAAATTCTTTTTGCTAGACCTTTTTCCCTTCGCCCTTGCAAAAATTCTCTATCGTTTTCCTTTTCATTATAGAATACAATGCTGTCATATTGTGATGAAAAAGAAGTTTATTTGTTGAAAAAAAATTATCTTCGTAAAAAACGTCTGAACAAAAAAAAAAAATTATGTTAAAAATTTTCGCTATTAAAATTCATTTTTTTATTATTTTCGTCTATCTATATTTATATCTATATGTTCACAATATTCACATGTTCTTGTCTATTTATTATGTACACATTTTGTAAGAAACGTATAGAAATTTATCTTTTAACTCTATACTTGAAAAGTATCGTCGTCCATATTATCATTCATTGTCGTATATTTTGTTGGTAAATTTCTTGCATAAGATTTTCTTTGTTATTGAGTATTAGACCTCATCATCCAAATAATCACATTTTAAATTAGGAAAATTAAATAAAATTTACCACTTAATAATTTTTTTTTTAATAAAAATAATTGTGCGTTTATTTTACGATGAATTAATTAATACTTGCATAAAACCTAAAATGATGGCTTGTTGGTTGAATTTTTCAAAAAAAAATACTAAATTAAACAAGTATAACGGAGGTCACTCGTGACCGACGAAAGCGCATTTTCCGCGATCAGTAAATACACAAAGAATTAAAACAACCATCACAGCTCCAAATTGTCACTGAAGAAGAACGAATAAACAGAATTTTACAGTCAACAAATGCAACATATCCACGAACACAATTGGCATCACTCAGTCCAAATTACAGTCAGCCAATTCATCATTCATCACAATTAACAAATTGGTACACAAATCAAATCCAATCACAACAAACGATTGCCAAAAATACGCAGAACGCATATGTAAGTGACACACAAACAGTTCACACGTTAAAAATTTTTGTTGTCCAATTTTCGTTAAAATAAATGGTCAATTCTTAGTATATATTGTTAAATATAGTTTTAGTTTATATATAGTGCTTTACTCTATACGAGTAGTGTCAAGTTTAGTCCATATAAAGTCGTTTAGTGAATAAAAATTAGTGAATATAAAAAGTGAACACAACCTTTATTTGAAAATTAATATTTTTCATTTAAAAATATTAATTTTACAGTTTCGGAGTCTAACATTATTCAATTCAATCCTCCGAAACTGCTACAAAAGACCTGGCTCCGAACTAACGCTCGTAAATATCCACGACCTGAGAAAATTTCAAATTTTCAAAATCCACGAGGAAAAAATTCATTCCTGGATCTTACTGGATCTTGCAGTTCAACAATTTGTCACCATTACTGAGCTTAACTACGCTCATTTATTGATTTTGCCACCATTACTGAGCTTAACTACGCTCTTTATTATTTTTGAAGTCATTACAGAGCTTAACTACGCTCATTATCATGTATGTATAACTAACATATAGAACATGACGTATCAACAATATGGATTCAACTACACATTACCAAATCATGCTTACTGCTTTCAAAGTCCATCAATTTTCAATTATTCAAGTCCTCAAATCGTTAATGAAGAGGAAAGAATCAATAAAATCTTGCAATCAACAAATTCAGCTTATCCACAACCATCATTAGTACAATTCAGTCAAAATCATCTTCAACAGAGCAATAAATCATCACAACTGGTGGAATGGCATTCAAACTCAATTTCAACAACTTCTTCCATATCACAATCAATTGGATCACAAACATCCAGCATCATCAATCAGTCACAAAATTTGACTAAACAGCCAAAGATTACAGAATCAATTAGACAACATCCAGACCAAGATGAGGAAGCGAAACATGAACAGCATAAAACTGACTTAATTCCATCAAACAACGACAAAAGATCAAATTGGGATCAGCTAAGTCATGTCATAATTTTTATTTTGTCATTCCTCTTTACAGTCACAAAATCTGTAGCTGGAAGCCGTCGTTCAAATCCAAAAGTTGTGAGAAAGACACACAAAAACTGCTAGTCAAGGATGAGGAATCGCATACAGTTTTCCAAATGAATTATGAGCCTGAAAGTAAATCAATGGATAAGAATGTTGAAGATATTGAGGAGACAAAGAATGAAATTATTACAATATCTACAGAATCAAGCGATATTGACATAATAATTTCAATAACAAGAAGGAAGCAACAAGACGTTCATACAATATATGAGCTGATTAAACGCTCCATCGTCGTCATTAGAATTATGACACATAAGCGAATTATGTGTCATAGCATTCGTGGACGTCAGCGAAGCAAGAAGAAGAAAAAGTTTCAGCATAATTCCTTGCACTTGACGAAGAATTTCATCCATCAAAGAAATTCACTGCCATCAAAGTTTTCTCACCATAGTTGTTCATCAGCACCACCACCAAAGTATAGTAATCGTTCAGCAAGTCCTATAAGATGATGTTAAGCAACAAATCCAGCAGATTTAATTAATTTTTGATCTCAATTTTTTGGAATTATTTACATTTTGTTACTTGCCCCTTTCGATTCAAATTTTTGAAAACCGTTAAAATTTTGAATTTTAATTGACCGTTACATGCAAAAATGGGGAAAATCACTATTTTGTGTAAAATTTGATTTAAATTTTTGAAAATCGTTATTTTTTGAATTTTTAAATTCCGTTAAATCATATTTTTGAAAATTTTTCATTTAATTCAAAATTTTAAATGAAATAAGGGCGTATAGCGATGGTAAGGATGAGGAAGCACGGAAGTAGGGAGTTCACATATACACACACAATCAAACAAACATGTTAAAAATTTTGTCGTCAAATTAATCGTCAAATAAATAGTCATTTATTAGTTAATATTGTTAAAAGTAGTCTTATTTAGTTAATAGTGCTATACTCTATACGAGAAGTGTCAAGTTTAGTTCATATAAAGTCATTTAGTGAATAAAAATTAGTTAATATAAAAAGTGAACCTAAAATATTAAAATATTATTTGAAAATTAATATTTTTCATTAAAAATATTAATTTTACAGTTTCGGAGTCTGACTTTATTCAATTCAATCCTCCGAAACTGCTACAATACACAAAGAATTAAAACCCCAAAAGTACAAAGCCAAATATTTAACTTTAACCATTCTTTATTTACCCAAAAATTTAAAATTGACAGAAAAAAATGGATGAAAAACATTATGCAATATAGAATTAAAAAAAAGCAAAAAAGTATTTTGGTCACGGGCTAGGTTTAAGCCCATAACTCTCATGATAGGAGTCACACACTTTACCACTTACGCCACTGATGCTCTTTTTTATAAAATATTAATGTGACAATTTGATTATTTATATTGATGAGTTTTTTTTTAATAAAAGTGAATTATTTTATTATTTTCACAAAATTTTCCGGAAAAATTATGAAAAATCCATGAAAATAGAAAACTAAACAACTAAAATATCAAAAAAATATAAAAAAGTAATTATCTATGAAAATTGTATGAAAATATTGAAAATTTTAACAAAAATCGTCGGAAAAACTCGAGAAAATTGTGAAAATGGAAAATTATGACATGATTCAATATTATATGTCATAAGAAATCAAAAAAGTATCAAAAAAAGCAAAAAAAAAATTGTCATTGGTGGGATTTGAACCGAGGAAGGCTGAGGTTTTGAAAAGTCAACATTTTAGTGCATTCGACCACACTAACACATACAAAGAAATGGCATTTTGGCACTTTTTACGCTGGTTCCAGCAGAGGAAGTGACCATTCGTGCTGATTTTTGGTTACATGGTAGCCAGACATGTCATACACATTTTAAGCCAAAAACCGCATCAAAAAAGCTTAATCCCTAGGAGGAGATGCGATGACAGACAGACGGACAGACAGACAGACAGACAAAGTGCGGATAATAGCGTCCTTTTCCCAAGAGGAAAATGCGCTAAAAAGGATAGAATTTTCAGAATTTTTTATCTTGTTATATCATATTACAAAAAAAAAGTTATCTGAAAATCATCGTTACAATTTTATGGTTCATGAAATATGTTTTGATTGATTTTGATGATGGATTTTTTATCAAATTTTGCTTTGTATTATTATTCATAATATTTTTTATTACGTATTTTTAAAATATAAAATGTTTTAATCTTTTTTTTATTTTAATTGTGTTCAAATATAAAAATTAACTTTCAAATCATTTATGCAGGCGACATAGTTTCGATGCACTTTTATTTATTGAGCATTATATTTTTTCAATACTTAGAAAGAACAAAATATTCTTGAAAAATCTTGATTCACGAGAAAGTTAAAATTATATGAAAATAAAAATTTTTGCTGACATTTGTAGCCATAAATAATTAATTCCATTGCAAAATATCTATCTATCTATAATTTCACTCCATATAGATAATTATTCTTTCTTTAATTGCGTCATATAAAATTAATTGACATTAATTTAATTAATCGTTGTTCGTATTGTAAGTTACAATAATTACAATAATTTTATGAGATAAATATTAAATCAACAGTTTGATTGATGGTAAATTTTAAAAATTTAAAATTTAGTTTAGTTAGGATTCATTAAATGACAAAGAAAAAATCAACAACTTAGTTGTATTTTTAACATTTTTCTTTTCAATAAAATATAAACGTAGATAATTCGTAATTCACAATTTCTTTTGTTTGATGATAATTTATTTAATGTCTTTTCAATTCTCTCTCACGTTATTTTTACATTACACACACATCATCATCATCATGTCTATCTTCTATCACTGCAATGCTAAAAAAAATATTCATTCGCCATATTTGCTGTTCACATTTTCACATATTTCTTTCTTGCTTGTTCTCATCGAAATCATCAAGAGTATTTCAGTTTAAATTGAGAAAATATATAAAAAAAAACATTGAAAAATGTGAAAGGAAAAAAGAAAATGAGGAAAATTAAAATCCATTTCAAGCAATTTAAGTTTTTCTCTTTTTCTTTTTGTTCTCTCATTGGATAAATATACAATATTTAACCGCTTGAGATTTTTATTGCTACAATTTGCTTCGTTTCTTCAAACTATCATTAAAAACAGGACATGACAAGAATAAATTTTCAGTTTAAATGAAATGAAAAATCTTTTGTCGAGTTGCTTGAATTTGATTTTTAATTCCTCATGTTTTGTCTTCATTTTTTTTTCTGCATAAGTTTTATGATTTTCTAAAATTTTAATGTCTTTTAAAAACGACAGATTTTAGTTTTAGTGCCTATAATATTATTTTTCAAATCAAACAGAGAAAGCAAGAAAAAGATAAAACACTGAAAAAAATGTGAACAGACAAATGGTGTTTAGTATTGTAAGACAATGATGACAAGAATGACGACGACAATGACAGTAAACGAATGAAAAAATTTTATATTAGTAATTAGACACAACTTTCTTGCTCTGAAAAAGACAATGGCGTCTTAACTGTTACAAGATCACGTAAAAATTGTTTATTGTTTGATGATGATGTCAATAATGGTAACGTTTGAGTGTGATAATTATTTGATTGATATTGCGATGCAACTCCTCCGCTAGATGTGATTGAAGTATAAGTTGGCGTTGTAGCAGTAGAAATAACACTACCCGATATTAGCATTGTCGATGGATTCGAGTTAGAAGAATGAGTTAATGGTGATATCAATTGGTTATATTGATGTGATGTTGAATTATGTTCAGTCATCATTACATTTCCCCCAGCAGTCTTTAAGCTTCCATTATTAAGATTCTGCCCACTTGAGCCAAGTAGTGTTGCTGTTGATGATTTACTATAATTACAATGATCTATTTGAGCGTACATTGTAGGATCATCAAAATACGCTGAATAGGCTGGAGGTGGGGGCTTTTTTGTCGTATGATTAAGGAGATTTTTCGTTTCATCTTTTGGCATCTGTAATGTCAATTCAGCATAATGAACTTCACTTGCCTATATAAATTCAAGACATTTATTTTAAAAAAATTATTTTTATGATTTATGATTTTATGATTAAATTTAGTTCAATCAAAAAGTTTATTAATTGTAAAGTGTAAATTATAAAAAGTTCTGGGGAATTTAATCAATATTTTTTTCTGAAATCATCTTTTTCAATGATTGAAAAAAATTCTTTGTAAACAAAAATTAAAATTTTTTTTACATAAACTTTAACATAATAATGAGATTTAAATTCCATAATTTTTTTTTCTTACCCCTTTTATGTAAGCTTTTCTCTCATCCATAATGCTCCGAGTGATTTCATGACTGTTTGTTAGAGCATTGTTTAAAGCTGTTGGTGTTTGATTTGCTGACTTTAACTTATACTCTGGATCTATTATGATTTTTTTTACAAAATGAAATAAAAGTAAATAAATATGAGATTTTAAAATGTCAAACTTCATAAAACATTTAGGTAATATCTTTAAACAGAGAGAGTAAAGTTAAACAAGTGTTTTTTTTTCAAGAGTATGTTCATATTAAGAAAGTGTCTGTATAATATAAACAATGAGGCCTTTATTAGACATTTAATACTTTGATTTTGAACAGAAAATGAAAAAAAAAATAAAAGACAAATTTGAGAGAATTTATAAACAATAGGATATAGGAATTTCCTTTTCTATAAATGTAAAAACAGTTTTTATACTAAAGTAAACGAAAAAAAAAATAAAATAAATTGACGTTTTTATTTACATTTTGTTTTTACCTTCTGTGGATGGCACAACATCAGGATTTTTCTCATCATACATCTCTTCCGATTGACTCAAAGGCACCGAAATTTTCTCTTTAATCGGCAAATTGCCCGGACGTTGTTTGTTATTTGATTTTTTACTATTGGCAGTACGAATTTTCAGCACAACAATGATGCCAATAATCACACAAACGAGAGCAGTAAAGAGACCAACTAAAATTCCGAATGATAACATTGTTGAGCTATCAAATGTTTCGTATTGACCTGCAATTTTTCAATCATTTTAGTTTGATGAAATTGAATTATGAAAATTAATTGAAGAATAATTGAAGGTTTTTCAGGAGTTTTTCATGTATTTTGGAGATGGAAAGGAAAGGAAAAGCTTAAATCAATATGTGTACTCAAACTAATTTATAACTTTTTCATCCTCAAAACTAAACTTTGTACTAGTACAGACTAAAAATTGTTAGCTCACCCGTTTGTTTTTCTGCTGCTTTTAATGTATATGCTTCAAGCATAACGGTATCACTTCGACCTTTTACATTGATGGCATAAATAAAAATTTTTAACATCTTTCCAGCATCAAGACCGTTTACAGTAAATACAGGATATTTTGATGAAATATTAGCTTGCAATATATTTGTTTGTTGATCAAATATTTCCATGATAAACCATTGGCGTTGTCCACCATCAAAGCCTGTATTTTTTTTTTTAAAAAAAAAAGTTTTAAATCATTTATAAGCAAGTTGATATTCAATTAACATTAATATTTTTCATTCTTTTAAGTTTGCTTGTTATTATAAATTATAGTTATTTTAATATCATTTTCAATTTAAATAGCTGCCAAATATATATATTTTTTTAATTTTTAGAAGAAAAATTCAATCGCACTATTTACCATGATGAATGTTCATTTGTTACACAAATTTACTTTCTGCCCTCTATCAAAAAGTATATATATTCTTGACAAAATGGAATTCTAAATGACCAGTGAAGGCTTTAAATGAATTATTTTGTACACATATAAATGAATGTGGTCATAGCCAATTCATCAAGGGATGTAACCCAAAAAAAGTTTTCAACAACTTTCAATGTTATACTGTTGTACGTTAGAATGTACACATACAGAGAAAGTAAGAACGGATGAAGCAATTTAGAGTAAAAGAAAGAAACTCATCATGTTGGTAGCTAATATAAAAGTTAGACAAGATTTGGGAAATGTTCTTGTCGCCCGCTCGTGACTGGCTAAATGTATGCTCATAATGTAAAGAAAGGGTATGCACGTATAAATTTTATATATATACAAGGATATTACAAAACAAAAAAAAAAACGAATAAGATATACCAACGAATTATACTCATGGGAGAACTGGATGGAAAAGTCCTTTTTCAAAATTTTTACTGTTTCTCAGCACAAATATAGCTTCTTGAATTGTAAAATGTGTAATTTTGTGTTTTAGATAACTTGCGTTGAAACAAATTTTTGTAATTTTAAATTATTCATATTATGAAGAGTATTCCATATATTGTATTTAATGCTTGATTTCAATCAATGCGTTATATTTATTTTAATATTTTTATTCGTCATTCTATCTGTTCAGTTTACTTTTGTTTGCATTGCTTCAAATGTATGTATATATCAATATATATATATGTGTTCATACAACTGAGCGACGACCATGCGACGACCATAGCTCAGTTGAGTTGCTCAGTTTTTTGTATTGAAAATTTGATAGTGTTAGTGAATTTTTTCAAAAATTTGAAAAAAATAACGGTCACTTTTCTATATGAACACATATATATATACTGGGGGACCTCGATTTGAGTAATTGTTTGGTTCCGGAAAAAATCTACTCAAATCGAATTTACTCAAATCGAAATGTATGGAAAATGACCGTTAAAAAAAGAAAATTTGAATTTTTGTATGGGAGCACTTTAGTTACTCAAATCGAAATTACTCAAATCGAAGTTACTCAAATCGAGGTCCCCCAGTATTGGTATATACGTAGAAAGAAGTTAAATATAAGCAAAATACTCCATATGTATACAAACAGTCATGAGCCATATATAGTGACATAGCATGGCAAGTGAAAAGGGTCGAAAAGAAAATTTCGATTATAAGAGCTTCCCTTCTCTGTATCTACAGTATTCACATTCATTCATTTATTCAATTTTTTATATTTCCTCTTTTGAAGGAGCACATTATTGCGATGCTTAATAAAAAGACAAAAAAAAACAGCAGCTACATAGAGAAAGTGTATAATGATCTAGAAAAGGAAATTATTTTTAATGAGGAAATGGTTTATAATTATGAAGATTCATTCATTCATTCTATTTATCCAATACTATGCATAAAATTTTCCTTTTACTACTAACCTTCATTGCAATCAACTTCTAATGATTCAGAGGTTTGATTAACAAGCGTGCAATTATATGGAATGTCTGGTTTTCCGGCTGCAATCAAATGAAATACGCATGGATCCTTTTGCAGTCCAACTGCATTATTCGCCCAACATAATATCGTGCCAAAGTCCATTTCCTGTAGATAAATGAAAAATTTAAAAAAAGGAAATTCTATTGTTAGTGATATAGGTCATAAAATTTCTCTTGCTCAACTCATCATGGTAGAACATGTCGTATTATGCTTCAAAGCTTTACGAAATAATTTCAACCTTTTCGGAAATTTAATTACAATCACTCATTTATTAGCAAATAAATAGTATCATGCGACAACCTATGTATGTATGTCTCTACTGGAACATTCACTTTATTATTTAATCTAACTGTTTAATTATTCGATGACATTTTTCGATTTCTCTCTCATGCTCTCGGAAAGCATCAAGCAAAGAGAAGGGCAATGAGAAATATTTTAGATATTAAGTCATATTAAAAAAGTTTATTGTTTAAAATAACACTTTTTGGATAAACTACATGTTTTTGGTTTAATAATTTACTTTTAAAATAAAACTTGCGCGGAACCTAAAATGAAAAAATGTGTACATGCCCATCCTTAATTTAAAATTCTATTGCATTAATATTGACATAACTAAGCAATTGCTTTTGCTATTGCTATGTTGTGTAATCTTCATGAATGTTTTAAATGTCATAAGACCTTATGTTGTTGTTTTTTATTTGCAGTAAACGTGCATGGAAACAAAAGGCGGAGAGGTAGTAATAGAATTATAGCAAAAAAAGAAGCCGAAAATTCATTTTAGATTTAAAATTGACATACCTATATGAAAATGTTAGAACCAGTTAGAACTTTTTATTTTTAAAAACGAATAAAAATCTTATTCAATAAACTGTTAAGCTGATAGTAATCTCGTTTAATTTAAATTATGAAATATTTAGAAAAAAGAACCTGTTCCTTTTTATTAAATCAAGAATACATTTTAATTAATCTATATAATTTGAATCGCAATTGAATAATATTTTCAATTTTTTTAATAAGAACAATATAAAAAAATACACAATCATAAAATTTTATGAAAATTTATACATTAATAGCTTCTTTATTAAAGCTTGACATAACTTTGGTCGTTATTTTTAGAAACAACAAGAAAGTTAACAGAAATGTTAATATTTTTTTTTTAAATCATAAATTTATATTTTTATATATAAAAAAATTAGATACATACGCTCTGAGAAAAATAGTACCAAATGAAATTTTAAAGGAGACAGAAACAGAACATGACATGAGAGAGAAAGAGAGCAAAACTTTAAAATGGCCCAAAGTCTTATAAAATAAATATTTGATTATCATTAAATATTCAAATAAGAATTTTTCCCTTATCTCAACGAACACAAAGCAATGGAAAAGAAATAGAAGTGCTTGTAGGATGAGAAAAGTTGGAGAATGGAAAAGGTTTTTTTTTCCATTTTCCTCGTTCTTATTCTTCATTTTTTGAAACTTTTTGAAGAACTTTCCATCATGATGAAGCTAAAGGATAAACAATTTTTTTGTGTAAAGGCAAATAATTTTCAAGTGCTCGTTTTTGTTGTTGTTGATGCTTTTTTATGTATGCTTAAATAATTAAAAGTGTTTGTCTAAAATCAAACATTTTTAGCTTATTCCTCATTCTTCACTCTGTGGGTTTTCTCTTATTCATACACATTTCAACTATATACAACTTTCATCTATGTCCATAATATTCTCATTCAATTTAAACCCATGCTGCAGAAGCTTTAATAGTAGCCATACTATAAGCAAACAAACCATATGAGGCTTGCTCTAAATACATAATGCCTCACAAGCATACTATATGGTATGAATGCTTCTCCTGCTGTCTCTATGCTTCCTTTAGCAGCTATCACAATACTGCACCTAAATAAATGTCCACTTCATGACAGTTTCCGTATGCATTTTTGGAAATGCATTAAAGAATAACAGAGTGAGAACAGAAAACAACAGAAAAAAAATTGTAGTAAAATACTGCTTCCTTTTTATAAAACCACAACAAATGACATGATGCGATGATGGAAAAATTTACACACACAACGTCATAGTCAGTCAGTCAGTCATTCTAGCTGCGTTTACATGAATGAGAAAATTCTCATATGTTTCATTGCATACATAAATTTATAGTGTCTTTTAAAACATAAAAAATAACATTTTTTTGGAAACACAGCATATTAGAAACGCAACATACCTTAACTGGCATATACGACAGTGTTGATGCTTGTGATGAATGTATTCTGTAATCACTTTGCGGCATTTCAAATGTTTCTGCTGTATTGTTAAATGACCATTTAAATGATTCCGGTGGTGGATAGGCATCAACTTCACATAAAATTTCTGCTGCCTCATTACGTGCTACACCATAAATGCGTTTCTGTTCACTGCGGCATATAGGCTTATCTGTAACGAGAGCAAAAAAGGAAATAAAGATTCTGGTTTAAAAATTCTTAGAAATTACATTGATAAGAAGAACAGAAAATAAAATTCAAAATGAATTGATTTTTTTTTCTTCTCATCTCTCCGTATATCATTGATTGTATGTAATAAAAGAAGGAAAATGAGGCAGAAGAATATTTTTGTGTGGATATGAAGCTATAAATACAGAAAAGGGAGCAATGATATGGAGAAAGGAAATTGAAGGGACGATTTTAAATGAAAATTGCGTATATCCGTATCTTTTTCTTTGGTCCCTTTAAATTTTTGAATTATTTCAAAAGTGGGATTTTTTATGGAAATTTGATTTTAAAAATCGGACTGGAATGTATTTGAGCTATTTATAGGAGGGAATAAGAAGGTCATATTTGTCTTAAACAATTTCGGTCTTAATTGAACTTTATATCCAGATTTCTCAGTCATAATGGAAAAGAAGATATTTTATTTAGTTGTCAGATTTGATTGATTTTGAAATGAAACAAACTTAAGTTCTAAGTTAATAAAAAACTTTCTAGAAAAATATTATATCTAATTTGATATAACAAAGTTCATATTTGAGTAAAAAGTTTTTATATTAGCAGAAACTTTAATTCCCAAAATAAATAAATGTGTTACGGACATGAATAATGGAAAAAAATGAGATAAAATTATTAAGGGAATAAAAGTTTAAATATTAGAAAAGCATGTATTGTGAATTGTGAATTAAAGATTAATTCTAATTATTTTGATGTATTAAAACATGTAAAATCAATCACTGAAAAAAAACCATTATTTCACCCCATGTTATTAAAATATTTTAATAAAAAAGTCTATTAATTTTTCGTAGTTAATTTCTCAATATATAGTGAAAATTTAATTAATATAAAAAAAAAACTCGTTATGCTTTAAATTAAGCACTCTTTTTACTTTTCCTGATACACTTATTTTACTGACAAAGAAAATTGCTCAATTTAATCTTAGTTTTATTTATCATTGGTAAATAAATCAACATGACGAATAAGGTGAAAAATCATGAAGAATACACAGAAAAATGAACAAACATGAGAGAAAGGAGAGTGAAAATTCAATTTCGTTGATGATAAATGCTCCATAAGAAAAAGAGAAAAAAAAAACTTTTTCCTTTTTTCGTTGTGCATCATCTTTAAATTTTTTTTTCTTTTTTCGATACTGTCGCATCCCTAAATTTTCGTTTTTTTAAGATGATCATAGAGATATATAAATTAAGTTATTGTATGCACTATATGCCTCACTTCTTTTTCATACTGGACATAAAATTTAATTTAAATTTTTTGTCCCCTACTTCTCTGCTGCTCTATGTTTTACGTATTATATGATCAACATCATTCTAGATAGTAGTCATGATTGTTCTTTTTTGCACATTTTGTGGTACATTCGTAGAATGAGACAGTGAAGAAGCATTAGACAGTCAACATATTATTTCAACTTTGTCTTCTAGTGAAAACACACATTCAGGGTGCAGCATAGAAAAAATGGTAAAAGGTTTTTTTTCTCTCTCGACAGGAGTGCACATCTGACAAGCATCACTAAGAATTGAGAGTGGAAAAATACGACGAAGAAAAAATAAGCAGAAGTAGAAAAATTGATGCTTTGTTGTTGGAAAGGTAAAGGTATCAAGCTAAAGTACAAACAATAATTGAAGAAAAAGCGAAAAGACCAAGAGAGATAGAAGTTTTCTTTTTCTCCCTCATGAATAGATATCATTTTAAATAATTCAGTGGCTGAAAGTTTATATCTTATTCGACTAAACATAAATGCAAAAAACGATCGTAAAAGTCGTGAGAAAGTTCTTGCTTTATGCGCATTTTTGTTTCCATTAAAAAAAAAAATTACTATTTCAATAACCATACACAATTTTCTGTTTGATTTGCAACAAGGACTGATTGTTTTACTTTAATTTTTAATCATGTTCACAACTGACAGAAAAAGACATTTTATCACTTCACAAGAAAAATATTTGAAAAAAATAGCCGAATTTTGTGATTCGAATTAAACACAAGTCAAAAATTATTCTTTACTTACACATAACTTTTAATTCAACAGCATTGCTTTCACCATCCCCCTCGACGTTTGATGCTACACAGGTATAATTTCCAGCTTGATATCTTGTGACTCCTTGCAGAGCAA
Source organism: Chironomus striatipennis (assembly GCA_026123125.1). Lineage (NCBI taxonomy): Eukaryota > Metazoa > Arthropoda > Insecta > Diptera > Chironomidae > Chironomus > Chironomus striatipennis. The sequence goes on from CM047393.1 coordinate 23,735,671, forward strand.
GGCTATCGCTACTCATTATTGTTCGTTTTGCGTTGTGCGCTATTGGCAAACCCTGAAAATAAAATAAATGTGTATGCAAAAATTAAGTACAGTTTTCTCTTGCATAGAACATAAATTTGCATATCTCAATGAAATTTTTTTAAAACCATAAAATTACTTTCTATTTTTTTATTTTTTGTAATTATTCAAGTTAAAAGTGTTTTTGTTCTTTTTTGTATTGTAGATACATAAATATTTTCTTTTAAACAAATGAGACTTTTTATTTTTTCTTATTTTTTTTATTTATTATTAACTGTTAATTGACTCTTCGACAAATCACGAATTTTCAAATGTACTTCATCTTAAAATGCATGAAGATATTAATTTTATTTTATTTAATGGCATTAAAAATACTCATTTTGAGTCTTTTTTTCATTGCTTTTTTAATAAAAAAAAATAGATTCATTATACTGACAATCATTTTTTCAAAAGGATCATATAGTTTGAAATATGAGTATTATGAAAAAAAGTATTGTAAAATATTTTTAAAAAATGAGATTCTATTGCAAAAATTGAATATAAAAAAGTGAAAATCAATGAAGTGTACATTCATACTTCTTACATTTTAATTTACACTTAAACAACCGGATTGAAAGTCTTTTATATGAAATTAAAAAATAATGCTCTTGATGTGAACTGAACTGAATAATTTAATCATTTCAATCGTATCACATGTTATATTTCACTTCTTTATCCTTATTATGTACATCATCTTCATCTTCAAAGATTATATGAGCATGATACATGATTTTATCAAAAGCTTCTGGATGAAATGCTTTCATTCATTGAAACCAAACCATTCAGTCAATCTGTTTCATTATATGAATCTTTTTTCTTATCATTGATTCAAGTAGTATTTCTCATATAAAATAATACAAAAAGGAAAACGAAGAATCGCAAATCCTTATTCAATTAAATAGGGATTATTTTGTAAGGGTAATTATGTTTTGGCTGCATTTGCAGTAAGTTAAAACAAATAGAACCGACAAGATAATTTTGTTTACGACTGTTACAAAAAACATAACAATGTGTTAAAAATTTGACTTTTGTTTCCTAAAATCGTATTCTTGCTTGTACTTTGTGATTGAACTTGTAATAAAAAAAAGATAAAATTTAGTAGGATTGCACTAATAAATTTAAAATTTCCTTTTTATATTATATCCTTTAAGTCATTATCCATTTGTTTAGTATACTTTTCAGAGAACTTAATATTAAATTTCGCAATTATTTTAAAGTCTTTAGAGCAACATATTAAATAGAAGATCTTCTAGGAATATATTTGTAAAATGCAGCCACTCAAAGCAATTTTGAAGAAGATAAAATAGAGAAGAAGTTTGCCACGCCCTTCCAATGTTGAATTTTTATACCACATATGTTGATGCCAAAGTTTAAATTTTTTCCTTTCGTACTTTGTTTTTTTTTTTTATTTCCATATCATTTTGAAAATCCCATTAAGATGTATGTATATTCTCATTCATTGGTTCATGGTAAAAATTCTAAAGCAAACTAATCTAAGAAATGCCATAAATGAGAAATTGAAATTCTTTACATATGTAGGTACATATATGAATATTTATAATTACAGAAAAATGTAACAATATTTTTAATACCTACAGTAAGATTTGAATAAAGTCACAGTTTTGTAATTTAATGGTTCACTCAAGAAAAATCGTAGTTTTTGTTCAATTTTTTGATTTCAAAGTATTGCTCTCCGAAACATATATTTAGAAACAACACTTATATACTTACATTATGTTTCCAAACGACTTTATAGGTTCTCGGATTAGCTTCTATTTTACAATCAAAATAGCAATCATCACCCTCTTCGATGTCTTCTGGATTTAGACTCGAACCAAGTTGTAAAGTTACAGAAGGAGGATCTGTAAGGAAAAAGATGTAATATTTTGAATAGTATGAGATGAAATTAATTATTATTCTTAAAATATGCTATGGTTTTTATACTTAAATATAAAATAATCGTAGAAAACGAAAACGTAAAGGAAAAATAAAGAATCATCGCCACCAGACCGCAGAAATTTCAAAGGGTTATTGTGGTAATTTCACTTCCCTTTCCACACATGAATAAAGGAAAAGAATAAATAATCCACAGTCTAACAGAGAGAAAACTGGTATGCATATTGGTAAACATTTGAGAGAGCTAATGCATTATATATAAAGACATATGTGTAGAACTGTCTCATCACCACATAAAAACGAGAAATGGAAAAGGATAAAGAAAGTGCAACTACCATCAAGTTTTTTTTTGAATTTTTTATATGTGGGATTGCATCATCATCATTATGACGTTCTTAATCTTTTCTCTTGGGAAAAGATGTATGCCATCAAATAAAGTTTTAAGGAATTTTTTAATAATACTACTTTTTTCTAATACCGAAATACTTATTCAAAGAAAACAGTCTAATTATTTTGACTGATTATTTTATAGATATTTGCAAGAAGCATATGATATGCATGCAAAAAAAAACCAAAAATAAATAAATAAATAAAACAATTTAAATTGATTTATTTTGCTCCCAGAACTTGTACCTTATACCCTATTTTCTGCGTTTAGTCTTGCAAATAGAAATGATTATTTTGAACTTGCTCTTAAATGTGGGAATTTCTGTTCACCAAATGCGGAAAGGGATTTTTGTGACCAGATTTCCGTTTTCCGCTTCTGCAAATCTCATCTCATATCATCTCTTTGCCTTTCCCTACTGTGCTTATGTTGTCATGTTGGAGAAATAAATAAATTTTTTATTTTATGATTTTTAAAAAAAAAAAAATGATTCATTATATAACTGAGATTCATCCATAAATACAGATCGGAATTTTTGCATACATTGTTTTTGTGTTGTTGAAGAGTCATTCGATGTCACTATAGAGCACTTTATTCATGTGAAATTTATTATTTAATAATATATTATTCCCTCAATTCTCTTCGACATAATGAAAAGTGGGAAATGCACAAAAAAATAATATTTATATATATATATTTTTTTTTTTGGAAAATGTCTCAAATTTACCTTTTTGTAAATTATATCAAAGCTAATAATGTTCAAATCAAAAGACTAATGTCAAACTATGTCGCTATACATTATTTTTGTTAAATTCAAAATTTACAAAGAATATAACAAGTTTTGCTATTTGATTTTTCTTAATTTGACTTTAGAGAAGCTGGTTGAGAAAATGAACATTATACATTTCATAACGTAAGTTTAAACACTTCACCTATTTAATTCATATATTCGTAAATATGTATATATATAGTATAGTTCTATTTTCTTCACTTTTCTAATAAAAATATCTCCATTCCATAGTATTATGGTATATCCTTCATACATTATAAAAATATAATGTTTATTATAAAAATCATTATTAAAATATATTTGTATTCATGTGTTTTTATTAGCTTCTTAGTTTTTCATTCATTTTGATTTTAAAAGCTACAATGTCCATACATTTTTCATATTTTATCAAAATTTGTAGCAGTTTCGGAGGATTGAATTGAATAAAGTCAGACTCCGAAACTGTAAAATTAATATTTTTAATGAAAAATATTAATTTTCAAATAATATTTTAATATTTTAGGTTCACTTTTTATATTAACTAATTTTTATTCACTAAATGACTTTATATGAACTAAACTTGACACTTCTCGTATAGAGTATAGCACTATTAACTAAATAAGACTACTTTTAACAATATAAACTAGATATAAGTAATTTATTTGACGATTAATTTGACGACAAAATTTTTAACATGTTTGTTTGATTGTGTGTGTATATGTGAACTCCCTACTTCCGTGCTTCCTCATCCTTACCATCGCTATACGCCCTTATTTCATTTAAAATTTTGAATTAAATGAAAAATTTTCAAAAATATGATTTAACGGAATTTAAAAATTCAAAAAATAACGATTTTCAAAAATTTAAATCAAATTTTACACAAAATAGTGATTTTCCCCATTTTTGCATGTAACGGTCAATTAAAATTCAAAATTTTAACGGTTTTCAAAAATTTGAATCGAAAGGGGCAAGTAACAAAATGTAAATAATTCCAAAAAATTGAGATCAAAAATTAATTAAATCTGCTGGATTTGTTGCTTAACATCATCTTATAGGACTTGCTGAACGATTACTATACTTTGGTGGTGGTGCTGATGAACAACTATGGTGAGAAAACTTTGATGGCAGTGAATTTCTTTGATGGATGAAATTCTTCGTCAAGTGCAAGGAATTATGCTGAAACTTTTTCTTCTTCTTGCTTCGCTGACGTCCACGAATGCTATGACACATAATTCGCTTATGTGTCATAATTCTAATGACGACGATGGAGCGTTTAATCAGCTCATATATTGTATGAACGTCTTGTTGCTTCCTTCTTGTTATTGAAATTATTATGTCAATATCGCTTGATTCTGTAGATATTGTAATAATTTCATTCTTTGTCTCCTCAATATCTTCAACATTCTTATCCATTGATTTACTTTCAGGCTCATAATTCATTTGGAAAACTGTATGCGATTCCTCATCCTTGACTAGCAGTTTTTGTGTGTCTTTCTCACAACTTTTGGATTTGAACGACGGCTTCCAGCTACAGATTTTGTGACTGTAAAGAGGAATGACAAAATAAAAATTATGACATGACTTAGCTGATCCCAATTTGATCTTTTTGTCGTTGTTTGATGGAATTAAGTCAGTTTTATGCTGTTCATGTTTCGCTTCCTCATCTTGGTCTGGATGTTGTCTAATTGATTCTGTAATCTTTGGCTGTTTAGTCAAATTTTGTGACTGATTGATGATGCTGGATGTTTGTGATCCAATTGATTGTGATATGGAAGAAGTTGTTGAAATTGAGTTTGAATGCCATTCCACCAGTTGTGATGATTTATTGCTCTGTTGAAGATGATTTTGACTGAATTGTACTAATGATGGTTGTGGATAAGCTGAATTTGTTGATTGCAAGATTTTATTGATTCTTTCCTCTTCATTAACGATTTGAGGACTTGAATAATTGAAAATTGATGGACTTTGAAAGCAGTAAGCATGATTTGGTAATGTGTAGTTGAATCCATATTGTTGATACGTCATGTTCTATATGTTAGTTATACATACATGATAATGAGCGTAGTTAAGCTCTGTAATGACTTCAAAAATAATAAAGAGCGTAGTTAAGCTCAGTAATGGTGGCAAAATCAATAAATGAGCGTAGTTAAGCTCAGTAATGGTGACAAATTGTTGAACTGCAAGATCCAGTAAGATCCAGGAATGAATTTTTTCCTCGTGGATTTTAAAAATTTGTAATTTCCTCAGGTCGTGGATTCTTAAGAGCGTTAGTTCGGAGCCAGGTCTTTTGTAGCAGTTTCGGAGGATTGAATTGAATAAAGTCAGACTCCGAAACTGTAAAATTAATATTTTTAATGAAAAATATTAATTTTCAAATAATATTTTAATATTTTAGGTTCACTTTTTATATTAACTAATTTTTATTCACTAAATGACTTTATATGAACTAAACTTGACACTTCTCGTATAGAGTATAGCACTATTAACTAAATAAGACTACTTTTAACAATATAAACTAGATATAAGTAATTTATTTGACGATTAATTTGACGACAAAATTTTTAACATGTTTGTTTGATTGTGTGTGTATATGTGAACTCCCTACTTCCGTGCTTCCTCATCCTTACCATCGCTATAAATTTTGCAGAAAAAAATTAAAATTTTTCTGGAACTCTATAAAAAAAACACATACCAAAAGAAAAATAGGGAAGAATACAATATAAAAATTTCAAAGCAGTTAAAATCTTTCCGTAATGAATTATGGGCTATCATACTAGCACAGTGATGGCCAACCGGTGTGCTGCGGCACACTAGCCAAATTTCTTTTCGAAAAGTGCCACGAGCCGTGTTTCGCATGCAGTTTTGGTCATAACCCACTCGTAAGGCACAAAAAAGGTTGGCCACTACTGCACTAGTATATATGCTACAAAAAAAGTAAGCAAAAAAATTTGTTCCAAAAATATTTTTTTATTTGCTTTCATTCAGTCAGAAGCACATATGTGGTTTGTGAACATCACTACATTTGGTTAGTATGGACTCTGTCTCTGTGGGAGCAAATTTTTGAATATATATGTTTTTTTATTCAAAGTTATTTTTCTAGTGAAATTTAAGTTTTCAAATTCTTTAATAATAAGTAACCATAGATAACATTCATGAATTTTGAAATTATTGTATTAAAGTAAACAATTAATTAAGATTCTGAAATTTCAAATCTTTTTTCTTTAAAAAAAAGAAAGACAAAAGTAAAATGGATCTATTACAAAAATTGAAAACATATTTACAAGGAATGCTTTTCTCTCAACTGTTCTTAATGCAACATGAAAGAGAATTTTTCATTTTAAAAATGCTTTTTAGTTAGATATAAAACGTAAAATAAAACTTAAGTGCCTTTAATAAATCCATTAGTGAGCTTCCTGCATCAAAGGAGAAACTTTTACAGCAAAAAAGTATATTTTATCAAAAACCAACCCACATCTCTATAAACATATACATTTTGTTCTCAATACACTCCATCTCAATTTCATGCACTAATAAATTGGATAATTTTGTAAGCTTTATTTTTTAAAGATGAGTTTTACTTTAAAGCTTTTTTGCAAGGAAAAAAATTAAATGATGTATTGTAAAAAAAGAGTTAAAAACTTTTTAAAAATTTAAAGAGCTTAAAATGTTTGTTTCCCGTGAATTTTTAATTTTACTTCCTTTGTCATGTACATTGAGTCACATCAATGACAGAAACAACAATAGAACGGAATTCCTTAAAATTTTAACGAACAATACAGTCGAGAAACTTGTATTAAATATAAAGACGAAGATTATTGTCATAGAAATTTTACATCGGCATTCTTTTGAGAAAAATAATTCTTTTAGTTTTTATAAATCCTCCTCACATACTTAAAGTTGTTCATGAGAATAAAACTCCTTCTTTATGCTTCTTTGCTTTTACTATTTCCGTGATAGTAGCTTCTTCACTTACACATACAAGATATATTTGCAGTATCATATCCCTAACGGCATTGAAAAAAAAAATGTTTGCCTTGAGTGAAAATACCAGCTCATGTAAGGCATTTTATTGTTCCCCATACTTATTTCACATTTACCCTCATTTCACCTTTCGTGTAATCGTATGTTCACTTGGGAACTATAGAAATATGTTAGCAGCTCCTACGATTGTGATGTGCGTGTATATATTATTATGTATAAATTTTCTTATGTAATAAAGATACCTGTATGCTCGCATACATACATAATATGTCTTTTCTATAGAAGTAGATTTAATCTACCTACGAAAAATACAAAGTAAGCATATACGCATTCACAATGAATGAATGAATAAAGGAAGTAAATGCATGATTAATAAAATTAACGACAAAAGATAATTCAACCTTTATTTCCACTTTTCTCATGTGAATGTCATGCTTTGTAACATTTTAGTTAAAGCAAATAATATTATGTTACCTGTGAATAATAAATACTGTATTAATACAACCAAGAAAATATTTTCAAGGACGAAGAAATTTCTATAAAGGCATACAGAAAGCTTTATAAAATAAACTAATAAACATTACAGTTCACTTAATTACTATAGTTTATTAAATTAAATAAAAAAAAGTTAAATAAAGTCATTAAAAAAAATAGAACAGATTGAAAACAAATTCCATTTTTTTTAAAAAAAAAATCAATTTTAGGAAACAAAATTTTTTCAAATTTTTTGTTTTAAAAATTTTCACCCGTTTTAATAGTTTTAATTGAATAAAGTACCTAACTGAAAAAGAAAATAAGTAGCTAAATCTATCAAACAATATGTTAATATAAACAACTCCCTAATAACCACGACCGTTAAAAGTTAGTTAAAAGCTAGATTTAAGCTAGTGTATCTGTAGATAGTCGTGAGATAAACTATCTGAACACTAACTTTTAAAATTTCTGGTTATTGAGGACTATCTTTAATTATCCACATTTAAGCATTTGATTTGATTTTTCTGTGCTTGGATTAGGGTGCTAAATTTAGCATGACTGATCAGAACTTTAGAATAATCTATTTAATCTAAGTATTAATTAGTGTAAACTTAATTATTTTGTTTATATTTTAATGTAAATTGTTGGTTTAAAAAAAACTGTCACTTAACACTTCATACTAAACATTTCATGCTAGCTGAGTTCCATGGTGATGATATTTAATACGGTTACAATGAAACCTATATTTGAATAAAGTGACTACTGCTGTTTATTTGAATCAAAAAAATTTGTTCTTAAATTCTCATCCTTCATATTTTCTTTAAATACCGTCTCCTTTCTATTGTTATGTTCATCGTTGACTATAATACATTTTCGTTTTCTTTATATACTTGAATACTAGTGTTTTGGGGCCCGTCACGGGCCCCGTTGCGGGCCCGTTGCATTTGTCTTAAAGCTATCGGACATCTCATTTATATATAAAAAAAAAAATACTTCAAATTTTCATTAAATTCTATCAAAAACAACTTTTTAACAGTTTTTTAATTTTGATGGTAAAAGGTTAGTTAATCAAAATTCTTCAAAAATATTAATTCAATATCCTTAATTTTAAAGAAATGATAATTTTTGAGCACCCCCATAGTAGTAAGAGAACTTTAGATCTTTCAATACCTAGCTAAGCATTTAATATTTTACCAATGACTCTTACTTTTTCGTCCAATTTCATAAAATACTTATAGTTCATCTTGAATTGAATTCAAAGCACATGAAATTTCACTTTTGAAAGAAGTCTTGAATGTGGCAGCGGAAATTTTGGATAAGCTGTGCTCCACTTGACTTTGTTTTACTTTGCATTGCTGAGCAAAGTGAAGCGAAGCTTTGCTGACCCGATGGAGACTTAATCTTGAATCTTATGCAAAGCGAAGCTTTGCTGACCCGATGGAAACTTAATCTTCAATCTTATGCAAAGCGAAGCTTTGCTGACCCGATGGAGACTTAATCTTCAATCTTATGCAAAGCGAAGCTTTGCTGACCCGATGGAGACTTAATCTTCAATCTTATGCAAAGCGAAGCTTTGCTGACCCGATGGAGTCCTAATCTTCAAACTTATGCAAAGCGAAGCTTTGCTGACCCAATGGAGACTTAATCTTCAATCTTATGTAAAGCGAAGCTTTGCTGACCCGATGGAGACTTAATCCTCAATCTTATGCAAAGCGAAGCTTTGCTGACCCGATGGAGACTTAATCTTCAATCTTATGCAAAGCGAAGCTTTGCTGACCCGATGGAGACTTAATCCTCAATCTTATGCAAAGCGAAGCTTTGCTGACCCGATGGAGACTTAATCTTCAATCTTATGCAAAGCGAAGCTTTGCTGACCCGATTGAGGCTTAATCTTCAATCTTATGCAAAGCGAAGCTTTGCTGACCCGATGGAGTCCTAATCTTCAAACTTATGCAAAGCGAAGCTTTGCTGACCCGATGGAGACTTAATCTTCAATCTTATGCAAAGCGAAGCTTTGCTGACCCGATGGAGTCCTAATCTTCAAACTTATGCAAAGCGAAGCTTTGCTGACCCAATGGAGACTTAATCTTCAATCTTATGTAAAGCGAAGCTTTGCTGACCCGATGGAGACTTAATCCTCAATCTTATGCAAAGCGAAGCTTTGCTGACCCGATGGAGACTTAATCTTCAATCTTATGCAAAGCGAAGCTTTGCTGACCCGATGGAGACTTAATCCTCAATCTTATGCAAAGCGAAGCTTTGCTGACCCGATGGAGACTTAATCTTCAATCTTATGCAAAGCGAAGCTTTGCTGACCCGATTGAGACTTAATCTTCAATCTTATGCAAAGCGAAGCTTTGCTGACCCGATGGAGTCCTAATCTTCAAACTTATGCAAAGCGAAGCTTTGCTGACCCGATGGAGACTTAATCTTCAATCTTATGCAAAGCGAAGCTTTGCTGACCCGATGGAGACTTAATCTTCAATCTTATGCAAAGCGAAGCTTTGCTGACCCGATGGAGTCCTAATCTTCAAACTTATGCAAAGCGAAGCTTTGCTGACCCGATGGAGACTTAATCTTCAATCTTATGTAAAGCGAAGCTTTGCTGACCCGATGGAGACTTAATCCTCAATCTTATGCAAAGCGAAGCTTTGCTGACCCGATGGAGACTTAATCCTCAATCTTATGCAAAGCGAAGCTTTGCTGACCCGATGGAGACTTAATCTTCAATCTTATGTAAAGCGAAGCTTTGCTGACCCGATGGAGTCCTAATCTTCAAACTTATGCAAAGCGAAGCTTTGCTGACCCGATGGAGACTTAATCTTCAATCTTATGTAAAGCGAAGCTTTGCTGACCCGATGGAGACTTAATCCTCAATCTTATGCAAAGCGAAGCTTTGCTGACCCGATGGAGACTTAATCTTCAATCTTATGCAAAGCGAAGCTTTGCTGACCCGATGGAGACTTAATCCTCAATCTTATGCAAAGCGATGCTTTGCTGACCCGATGGAGACTTAATCCTCAATCTTATGCAAAGCGAAGCTTTGCTGACCCGATAGAGACTTAATCTTCAATCTTATGCAATGCGAAGCTTTGCTGACCCGATGGAGACTTAATCCTCAATCTTATGCAAAGCGAAGCTTTGCTGACCCGATGGAGACTTAATCCTCAATCTTATGCAAAGCGAAGCTTTGCTGACCCGATGGAGACTTAATCTTCAATCTTATGCAAAGCGAAGCTTTGCTGACCCGATGGAGTCCTAATCTTCAAACTTATGCAAAGCGAAGCTTTGCTGACCCGATGGAGACTTAATCTTCAATCTTATGTAAAGCGAAGCTTTGCTGACCCGATGGAGACTTAATCCTCAATCTTATGCAAAGCGAAGCTTTGCTGACCCGATGGAGACTTAATCTTCAATCTTATGCAAAGCGAAGCTTTGCTGACCCGATGGAGACTTAATCCTCAATCTTATGCAAAGCGAAGCTTTGCTGACCCGATGGAGACTTAATCTTCAATCTTATGTAAAGCGAAGCTTTGCTGACCCGATGGAGTCCTAATCTTCAAACTTATGCAAAGCGAAGCTTTGCTGACCCGATGGAGACTTAATCTTCAATCTTATGTAAAGCGAAGCTTTGCTGACCCGATGGAGACTTAATCCTCAATCTTATGCAAAGCGAAGCTTTGCTGACCCGATGGAGACTTAATCTTCAATCTTATGCAAAGCGAAGCTTTGCTGACCCGATGGAGACTTAATCCTCAATCTTATGCAAAGCGAAGCTTTGCTGACCCGATGGAGACTTAATCCTCAATCTTATGCAAAGCGAAGCTTTGCTGACCCGATGGAGACTTAATCTTCAATCTTATGCAATGCGAAGCTTTGCTGACCCGATGGAGACTTAATCCTCAATCTTATGCAATGCGAAGCTTTGCTGACCCGATGGAGACTTAATCCTCAATCTTATTTCAATCTTTCAATGATTTGAGCGTTCGCGCGTCAGCGCGAACGCGAAAATTTTAGATTATTAAGAATTACGTATTTGAGAAGAATTCACATGATTCATCATTCACATGATCCACTACCCAAATTTTAGCCAAATTTTATCCACATGCCAAACTTCAGTTAAGAAAACTTTAACAGCTCGGTACAGGACAAAAATTACGTAATCTAACCTCAAATAACTTCAAAATCCAAAAGAAGGAATGCTGACTATTTACTCACTATCCATATGACCCACAACTCAAAAATCAGCTCATAAGACCTCAGCAGATCACTACAATTGCTAAAATTGCGATTCTAACCTCAAACAGCATCAAAATTCAAAAGTAGGTATACGGCCTATTTACTCATCACATAATCGTTCTACATGCCAAATTTTAGCTCATAAGACCTTAACAGTTCACTGTAACACAAAAAATACACATTCTAACCTCAAATAATCTAAAAATCAAAAGTAGATATACAGCCTATTTATTTATTACCCACATGATCCGCGTGTTAAATTTTATCTTCTAAGATCTTAACAGTTCACTACAGTACAAAAAATCCAAATTCTAACCTCAAATAACCTCAAAATTCAAAAATGACTACACAGTCCTTTTACTTGTTATCCACATGATACACATACCAAATTTCAGCCTAAAATACTCTAACAGATCACTGAAACATAAAAAATACGAATTCTAACCTCACATAACCTCAAAATCAAAAATGACTATACAGTCTTTCTAATCATCATCCACATGTCCTACATGCCAAATTTCAGCTCAAACAACCTTAATAGCTCACCACCACAGTTCAAACAAAAAGTCAAAAAACCGTCATTTTTGAGGTTAAATCAAAGCTATTCTAACCTCAAAATTTTCAAAAAAAAATTTTTTTTGCATGCGCTAATCATGGAAAGTCATTTCCCACAATATAATACCAAAAAAACTTCGAATAGAATGAAATCGAAAATAACCGTCAAAAAAAATTTAAATTTTGATCACGGAATCACGCAATCAGCATTTTAGGTTTTTATAGTATTGATCTTTTATAGCATACCTCAATAGATAACTGAATGGCATAAAGCAGTTAAGCAAATAGTTGAGAGAAGAAGAAAATTGGAACTTTTATTCTATTCTTATTATTTTCCATTTCCTTTCCAATCATTCATGCTATTTATTTCATTTTATTCTATACACAACAAACTTGAACTTTAACGAAAGGCAGTCATAAAAGAAAAGATAGATAATGATGATCATTGAAACGTTAATTTCTTACCATTTTTACGTAAAAAAAGCTGTAATTTGCTGATTTTTGCCCTTCTCTTTTCACGCATTTCATTTTGTTGGTCTTTTCACCCACTCTATTTCTAGATTTTCAAAGAAAAGCCATTTCATATGGAAAATTGTAATATGAAGAAGCTAACTTAGAAGATATTCTTGCTTTTATCAAAAATTTATACTTTAACAAAATGGTAAATCTTACAACAGAATTGATAATACAAAGTTTAAAGATAATTGCATCTGTGTAAATGTAGAAACGGTAAAATTGCGATTTTTGCATATCTATAAAGTCTAGTCAGTTTTTCTAGTCTCAATTTTTTTATTCAAATTTTATATAATTATTTTTTGCACAACACCCTCATCAAAAAATATTTTATTTTCAGAGAAGATTTTTATGACATTTTTAAGGCAGAATTAGTTGAATTCCCGTTTTGGGAAATATGGAGCTTCACGCAATTTCATTAATTCGCATATTTTTCTTTCTCTGTTACGCTTGAAATATATTTTAGTATAAAAACCATTAGATGGCTTTTGCGCATATTCTCAACATTTAGGTACATATTAAATAAGTTTAAAATCAAAATTTTCTCGACGAAAAATTAATACAGAATATTATACTTGTAGGAATGCGCTTACGTATTTCATTTTGAAGAATGATGTTGCATTCATATTCCTTTCATGTGAAATATTTATTTATTTATTTACCTACGCCTTCTTTTTTCTACATGTCTGAGTTATTTCTCTCTTTTTTCCATCAAGTTTAATAAATGTTACATCAAGATGATTGATCATTCTATTAATTTATATGTATATATGCTTTGAAATAAATTTGTTTCATAATATTTCTGCTTCAATGAGTTTTCACTTTTCTTCTCTTCTTTCTGTCTTCTTATTTTTCCCTTCAATTTATTCTTTTCATTTTCCTGCCCCATCTTTTCACCTATTCAATACCTTATTATTGTTACATTCTTTTTTATATTCTCCTTTATTTTTTGTCTATTCAATAACAATAATCATAATGATTTTCCTGAAGATTGCTTTCACCCGCTTTCACTTTTATATTTTGTTTATTTCAGAGTTTTTCTTGATCGAATTACCTATTCTTTTGTTGTTGGAGAAAAAAATACAAAATTCAATAAAAACAAGAGACTTTAATATTGAAGATATGTATACATATGTAACTCTGTAATTTTTAATTGAAAATATAAAAACTATACAATCACAAAACTTTAGAAATACCATTATTTCATATTTTTACTTTTCAAAATTAAAGTAATAAAATACAGTGTATACACAAAATAATTGACATTAAGTTATACATAAGGAAGAAACTTTATAGAAATTTTGCTTAATGTATATTGATCCAAAATGAATGCCAGTCAATGGCGTTCATCTTTACGCTGATAATAAAAAAGTTTCCTTATTTTATTATTATTCTTGTATCCTTCAGATTTTCCTACTTTTAAGCAAAAATCTCCTTTTTATATTAAAAGAGATGAGAAGAAAATTAAATTTTCTATCATAATGAGAATAACCATAATTTGATTATTTTCTTTTCGCTCGTCTTCTTTGTTATTTTAATAACTTTCCAATCCCTTTATTCGTGAACATTTAACGAAAGAGTAGAATCTAGGATAGAACACAAAGATAATAATAACAACAATGGAATTATAATTGAAGCAAGAAACTTAAACTGCGGCAGTTACTTTTGTATTTTTCAAGAGGAAAAACCTACATGTTTTTTATTAAACATATTTTATGCGTTCGCCTAAGGTTAAAATTTCAATGGATTATTTTTGCATTTAAAAATAAAAATGATTGAATAGCAATCTTACTTTTTTTTCTTTTAAGAGGAGAAAAATCTTAAATATTTTTTTTTTTAAATTAGGTAAATATGTTTTACCTAGTAAACTTAAATTTTTTTTTCGTTACTGTTTCTATGCAAAATAAATTGAAAAACGAGGAAATTTGTTTGCAGATTTTTCCACACAATGCACAATATAAAAACTCTATTTTGTACCCATCTTCTTTCATTCTTTATATTTCCTATTCATTCCCTTAAGCTTCTATTGTACTTTCTCGCTTGCTGCTGCTGTTCTTGTAAAACAAAACTTTTATTTTTTGTATGTTAAAAAAGAAAAGAGGAATGAATTGAAATGCTTTAAGGAAGCGAAGAAAAGCTAATTTGTATGTAAACAACTAACGAGAAAGAAAATTTTCTCTGGCGCGTGTAATTATTTATACTCTATTAGATACATTGTAACTTTTTTCCTTTTCTTTTTTCTGTTATATCAATTCTATTCTATTCTTTCTTTCAGGTTTTATTCTCCAAAGTTTTTGCTAATGTTAAGTGCCGCTGGCTTTTGCTATCGTAAAAATCATGTAAACTTTAAAGAAAAGTCTACTTTATTAAGTGAAATGAGAGACGGAGGATTAGATTTTTTTAAAAAAAAAAAAAAATGAGAGCTTTAAACCATTTAAAGTGTCACAATATTAAATTAATTTTTATAAATTATGGAAAGTCTGAATTTATTTAAATTATTAAAACTGTAGTTGTACTTTCCAAATGATTTACATTAAGCTATTAATATGTGTTTTTCTTCATTTGTTTTGAGCATCCTTTAAATTACAATTTATAGGTATTTCAATTTAAATTTAGCTATTCAAAATACAAAACAAAACTCAATTCTTATTTTAAAACAAATTGTTATGTTTTACTTTATTGATTTAAATCCTAAAATTGGAAAAGAAATCAGAAACTTTTTCCCATTTTCTTATTCATGAAATTCGCAGAACTGATCGTCAAAAATACATTTTCTTTCTTTTTCTTTATTCAAAAAAAGACACACTTAACAAAAAGAGAAGAAAAGCAATTCATTTATCCCCTGCAGTCCAAGTCATAACTTTTATTTTTTCAAATTATTATTCACGAAAAACTTCCTATGAATGTTAAATACATTTTTCTTTTTCTGTTTTGCCTTGCAGCTATAAAAACTTCTTCACATTTCTCAACTGATGTTGTGTAAAAAAATTTATGTTTTCTTCATGTTTCAACACAAGAAATGGAGAAAGACGGTTAAAAAGGAGCGAATAAAAATGATTTTTTTAAACTAAATAAGCGTATGCTTGACAAGAAATCTGTTTTGTGTCATAAATTTTCTAAATTCAACTCTTTAGGTAAAATCAATTTAATAATTTTCAATTTTTAAATTTAGTGTTAACGTTATTTCTAAACGGTCTTATCAATTAAGAAGTATGACTCCTTGTTGTGTCAACGAAAACAGGACATCACTTTTCAGGTACACAAATCGGACTTTCAATTTATTCTTTACATCTCTTTCTACCATCCCTTGACTCTTAATTTTCCGTTCTAATGAAATAATCATCAATCATTTCCAAGCAAATGCCAAAAGGGAGAAAACGTTAATTTGAACAGAATAATTAATTTACATTCGGAAAATTTTCTAAAATAACTTTTTATTTCTACTTTTGATGGAATAATGTTTAAGTTTTTAAAACCTTAAATAAAAAATCGAATGAAATTGCATATACATATCTAATCAACAGTACTCAATTAGTACTTAGAAGTTGTTCCTCTATTATTATGCATTCTGTATTGTAATTATTTGTATCTGATGTAATTTTTCTAAGAGAAACAAATTGAAACTACTTGAATTTAGTACAAACTTTTCGAAATAAAATTTATGATGATTTCACTATTTCGTATTCCTGTTTTTTGAAGATTGTTTCACGAAAAACCAAAACTTTTAAAACATAAATTAATGCTTTTGTAAGTTAAAAGTTTTTTGAAAATATCGAAGTGAGTAAATCAAAATCTAATCAAAATAAAGATATTATTTGTAAAGTAATTTTAAATGCCGAATGTTAAAGTTAAATTTTAATGATTACATGAAATATTGTGAATTGAAAACAAATAGATTATCGGTATTAAGTAAAATTGGAAAAACAGATAATAATCCCCTTAATTATGAGAAAGAAACATTTTCAAATTTTGTTTAAAATATTAAAGTTCGTTAGAGAAATATTCTTAGCGAAGTAAATAAAATTTTGATGATGCAATTAATCATAAAATTTATCATCATATTTAGTATGCAACGAACGCAAATAACAATATCTCTTTATTGCGTCTAATCCCATTACGTATCCTAATAATTTATGTGTATAGTTATGCATCATGAGAAGCATGTTAATATTTATTAACTGATGTAGAAAAACAAATAGTTACAGCAAATAACTCATTAATTATCTAAATTAATGAACTAATTTTCTCTACATCTTAACTTCATTCTCATCTCCTAAATTACATAACAGTTGATGTTATAGAATTTTCTCCTTTCCTTCCTTTTTCCAAATTGCATTTTCATGTTATGTGGTTATATGTATGTACATACTCAAATTACACAAGAAAAAAAGCAAGAGAAAAAAACGAAAGATTTTTTTACTTACAGAATACATTCATTTTTAGTGTTGTCTCCTTAATTCCATTTCGTACGAGCTCATTTGTAGCACGACATACCAAGCTTTTACCGTTATCTTGCCTTATTGGCGTAAACAATAACGTTGATATCGTAACGTTGCCATCTGGAGATGTCTATGAATTATTAATTAAGCGAAAGAAATAATTTAGTTGCGATATTCGGACGTTTATGTCAATGAGACAGTAGGTTAACTTACTTTTGATGGCTGTGCAACAAGAGCAACTCCATTCATCCACCACGTTATAATGGACGGCGGTCGTGATCCAGTTGTTTGACATTGAACCTCGTATTGCCTGTCTGCTGATAAAGGCTGATTGTTGAATAGAATATCTACCTCTAATGGCCGTACTGTAACAATAAAATTCATGAGACATAAGAAAAAAAAATCATTGTTTTTGGGGAAGATAATATCAATCAGAGATATCAATTGAAAGCACACGAGCACACGTGTTGTGAAATTCATTCAATATTTTATTGTTCACATGACACAAAATCCCCATCTTTTGCTTTTGACTTTCATGTTTTATCTTCCATTTGATTGGTTATACTTACAATATAATTCTATTGTAATATTTTTGGATACAAATTTATTGGGAAAATTAGACGCTTGACATGTGTAAATAGCGTGTTGGTGTGTACGTGCTAAATTCTTAACTATTAGTTTATTTGTAGTTCTAGATGGATATGAAAAGTCATTTGCTTCTGTTGGCAATTCCTTTCCATTCTCAAACCATTTCACTTTTGGAGCTGGTGAGCCTGAAAAAATTATCAAATGATAATTAACTCTAAATATCATTGAAAACCTAATTTTTTTTATTATAACTTATTTTTATTCTATAAATTCTCAAAAGTTGGAATAAAAAGTCATAAAATCTAAATTCAATTATAATTTGTAAGCTTACCTCCCATCACCACACATGTAAGTATTAGTTGGCCACTTTCTTCGTATGGACCAGCACGGGTCTCAATTGGTTCATTTTGTTCATTATAGATTACAGGTACAGAAGGTGGAACTAAAAAATTTAAAAATGTATTTTTCATTTTAAAGTATTTCAATCCTTTAAAATTTTTCTCTGTGTAGATAAAAACTTTTGTAACATTTCATATCCTCATCATCTATTCATCTTTTATTCTCAATATGGAATGTATAGCATGAAAAGCACTTATAACTTAGCCTTCTCCATTCAACTGTACAAAGATTAAGTGGAAACAACCGCAAAGCACTTACCTACAACTTGAAGATTTACGTTACTATTTCTTGTAGGCGAAAGTTTAAAGTCTACACGACATCTAAAGTTTCCAGCATCTTTCTCCTATTTTCCATTATTATTATTATTTCCAGGTTTGATGATGAGATAAGAAAAGAAATAGAAAATGAAATGAGAAACAAAAAAAATCGATAGAATATTTTAACCACGACGAGATGAAAATCAAGGGTGTGGAACTGATCAAATTGATTTTTGATCATTTTTGATCTTTTTTGATCATTTTTGATCTTTTTTGATCATTTTTGATCATTTTTGATCTTTTTTGATCTTTTTTGATCATTTTTGATCTTTTTTGATTTGATCAGTTCCACACCCTGGATGAAAATATAAACGGAAAACTTTTTAGTTGAACTGAGTATTATAAAGAGAAAATAAAATAAAAAAATAAAATGAGTTGAGGCTTTCATTTTCTTTTATTTTATTCTATAGCTCATATTCAAACATACACTTATTCAATAACTTTCAATTTTCTCTTGATAGCGATAAAGTAAAAAGGTATGTTACCTTAACGGGTTTTATGACTAACTCCGCTGGGGATCTTATAGTTCTAAATATTGCTCGATTCTCTAATATCTCTTCATCCTTCCAATGTGATGGAGTACCTGCGTGATTTCCTCGAGTATCGTAGCTGTAATGGAATTGAAAAAAAAAAAAAAAGTGGTAAGAAGAAAATCAAAATGATGGAAAAGCATTATAATCTCAAAAGTATTTTCGTTTTTCAGCTTTCCTTTCTTTAATAAAATCTTTATAAAATCTGCCTCCATTTATCACATTCATGCCTGATACTCGTACATTCCTTTATTTCACTCACATACTGTAGAAACCTCTCAATAGCTTCACGTGAAATGTTCAAATCTTATTCTGCATGCATACATACGCATACAAGAATGTTTTGTAAAATTTTATACTCTTACTTTAAAGATTTAATGCTCTTGTTACTTTTTCATTTTGTTTCATGAACAATAAAAAGAAATACGATGAACATTTTTAAATCCCATGTCGCATACCAGAGATTATTTTGCAAATATTACTAAATGAACCTATTTTCTTTAAGTACCTAAAAGTCAACTTTACTTTATTTTGTAACATTATTAGACCAATTTGCTTTAAATAAAAATACTTTATGCTTACTACATTGAAGCGTCACTTTACAAAAACAGAATCAAAGCTTTTCAAAAGTTTTTTGATTATTCTACAGTTTTTACCCAGTTAATTGTTTAATTCTGAATCAGGATATATATTTTCCATGGGAATTTTATTAAATTAAATTATATATTATATACTTAATTATTATGTGCTCAAAACTATATGCAATAAAGACAATGTTTCAATAAACTCTAATTTTTAATAATGATTAAGTAGCTGGGTAAGTAGTAAATCACGTATCACGTAGTTATATTAGCATGTTGAGCTTAAATACATAAATATAAAACTCGTAATAAACATTTTGAAAGTCATTTTTTAATCAGAAATTTCGTAGCAACAGCCAGTCCGAAACAGACACACGGTATTATTATTGCATACATACGTTTATAAAATTCATTCATGAATTAGAATTCTATAACTTTTTGAAATGGAATAGTTTTGCTGTATTTTTCTTCACATTTATATTTGTGTACACACTTACCTATATATAGGAAGATTATTTTTGTACCATACAACTAATAATACTTGATCATTTTCAATGCTTGATGAAACATCACATTTTATCTCAGCTACACCATTAACTAAGACTTTTTCTACATTTTCTTCTATTGCTGCAATGAAAATTTTCATAAATAGGTATTTAATAATTATAGTTTGGGAATTAAAATCAAATAAAATTAAATTTAAAAAATTTAAACAAAGAAAAATTAAAGATACTTTAAAACAAACAAAATAAGTTTTTATTTGCATTACTTTTTTAATTATCATTGATAGAGACAGATAAATTTTGCATTTACGAAATAGTTGCGAAATTTCGGCTTTTTGTGGCAATAGATGCGAAAATTCCAAAAAAATAGATGCGAAATTTATCTGTCTCTAATCATTGATATATACTTCAGACAAATTAATGACCATCTTCTTTTATTTTGAAGTATTTATTAAAGTTTGTGTAGAAAATGAGCTCTTTAGATAAAAATTAAAAATTTTCCAAGACTCCATATTTCAAGAATTTTGCATTATTTATTGTACATATTCATATTTCATTTTGACAAAATAAAAGCAGGAACAAACAAAAGAAATTTCTTATTACATCTTTCTTTTTCATAAATATATATAACATGTAAAAAGTGAAGTTTAGTAAAGCTACCTCTTCCATTTTATGTACAAATATTGTTACAGCATTTGAATGTTATATATGATATACTTAAGATATTCGATTGCATGTATATGTAAGCAACATCAGCAGAAATAAGAAAAGTTGTGAAAATACATAAGGACATAAACCTGTGTTGTTACTGCTGCCTTTTTCTCGTGCCTCATTTTTTTCCTCTTTGTATGCCTTTAATCATAAATCATTCAGAAAAGTTCAAGGTTTAAAGTATACTATGTGTAACAATTGTATTTATTCTTACATATATAAAAATGAAGAAGTAGCAACAAAAAAAGGAATAGAGAGTGAATGAGTTTAAATTGTTTCTGTTTCTTTTCCCTCTCTCTCTCTCTTTGTCTCTCTTTATTTTTCTCATTGAGTATCTCTACATAAAATTTAAGCAAAATGTATGCCAAATACATAATTTTCCTATTTTATCTTCTTCCTCAATGGGGATTAACATTCATATACCATTTTATTCTCTCATCTACCTCAGTATCTACTACGTAATTTTTTTTTTCTTTTCATTTTTTCATAACACCAAAGTATATTTTTCACTCCCTATATTGAGGTAAATTTATATTTATTTAATTTGAAAGTACATGAGAAAGTTGGAGAAGTATACATTTTAGATTTTACTGCCTTAACCCACTCTATGTTTTTTTTTCTTCTAAGATTTTGCTGCTGTTGCTTAGTAGATTTTGTTCGTTAGGTTTACTTTTGTCATAGATTTTTAATTCTAAACATTTTTTTTTTTTTTAAAAAAAAAAAAAGAAGAGTCAATTAGACTGCACCTTCGTTCTTTTTAAGAATTTACTTAAAAAAATTCAAGACATAATCTTATTTTTTATCTTATTTCTTCTTTACCCAAATTCAAATATGCCACGTTTCAATACCATTTATGCTGAAATGTTTATCTTGTATCGCTCTTTTATATCATCTACTTTAAATAAAATATATAAATAAATATCATTGGGAGAAGGAGAAAAATATATTCTATCAACATCTTTTTATGTCTATATCATTCAACAGCTTTATTTTTTTATACTGTTTCTAGATAAGAAAAATTTCTATATTTTTGTTTTTATAAATAAAAATTATATTCTCAGAAGGATAAAAGTTTGTTTTTTCTTCATTTTAAAGATTTACATAAAGATAAAATCTAAATAGATTATATAGACTAAATTTTTATTTGATTATACCTTGGTTCCCAATCAATTAATTTGATTTTTCTGTCTTTTTTTCAAATTATATCCTTACCAAATTATATATGATTCAAATTTTTTAAAATTTGAAGTTAATAATTTAAAGTTGAGATTAATTTTAATTCATTCTACAAACATTATATTTATTCATACATATTTTTATATTATTCCTCTTTTATCTAATAACGATTCTAATTGGAAAGAAATCCTTTTATGAAGTCAAGTGAAATAAAAACTCTTGATTTTGAACATTTCTTCCTTTTTTCTTCGGCAATATGGAAAATGAAATTTCAAGTCTTCTTAATATTCTTCAACAGGCATTTCAAGAGTTTACAACAAATTAAATTTAGATGTTGCCATATTGCCTACAAATGAATAATAAAAAAAAGCTTTGTTGAAGAAATCTTGACTTTCAAGGCTACCGGTTGTGCTTGAAAACAAATTAAGAGGCTAGAAAAATATACGTTTTCCATTAAATGGTAAATAATTGAAGTAAAGAATGTAAACAAGTATTAGTAAAAAAATAAAATGTCGATATCCAAAAAAATATTAAGCTATTCTTTTTTTAATAAATAATTTACAAATAAATTTTCATATTACCATACAATTTTTTTGTTTGCATACTCATGCCAATTGATTTTGATTTTCATAGATAGATTATATAATTATTTTTTGACACCAAATAATTAAACAATCAAAGTAGCATGAATAATAAATAAAACCTGTTTTAAGCAACACCCCGAAAAGAATTATTTGACATTTATAGAACTGTTTTTGGTTGAAATGTACACGCAATGAAATAGGAAAAGTTTTCTTTCATGCAATTAATTATTTACTTGACAAAATCTGAAAAAACGAAAAGAGAAAGTTATAAAACTTTTCTTACCGAAATCAAAATTACATATGTTTGAATTTGTCTAAAATAAAAATGCATCCTTTAAAGAACCAGAATAAAACAATAATTTAAAAATTTGAAATTTATTCATAATCAATTTAAACTTGAATCTGAAGGTAATTTTAATAAGTCAAAAAATATGTTAGACTTCAACAGGAATTTCGTACTTAATGTAAAAATCATTAATGAACATGTTATAATGAAATCATTGACATTGAAATCTGAAACATAGCAATGCACAGTAAGGCATTGGCACAAAGCAAGAAGAACATACTCATGTTGATTAAAGGACATGACTTAATTGAAGCAGGAATTTAATCGGATTTTTTTTCTTTTACTTTTTCATCCTTCATTTGCAGTAATTAACGGTCCCTATACATCGAAAGAAATTTCATGATTAAATGAATGAATATTGAAATATTAAAACGGAATGAATATAAATATATACATTTCTAACTGCATAAAAGGCTAGTATAAAAAAGTTTTTCTCATTTACAACCATAACTATTGTACGTGATGTGAACCATTTAAAGCTAATACTCAAATTATTATTTATTAGCACGAAACTTGAAGCTTACAAGTGGTCTGAACTAAAACCTTTCTTTTATAATATGTACTTCAAGCTGTACAGTTAAAAAAGTCAATATTTTTGTGATTTGGTGTTTTCATATGTTTTGGAATTTTGAAAGCCTAATAAAGAATTTGAGAAAATCATCTACTTGGTAGTTTTAAAGATTAAAAAAATTGTGTTAATTGAATTATTATTTTAAATAGCCTTTTTTGCTTTAATGACACAGGTACACAGTGGTCTAAAAATGACTTTTTTGGAAATAATTCATGATATTTTGGTGGTTTATAGTTTTGGACTTGGGAAGTTCAAAAATGCAAACAAAATTTTTTTTCGTCAATATAGGTCCCCATACGGGCCTAAAACGTGTTTTTGATACCAAAAATTTTCAAAAAATTCGTGTGCCTCACTATATGGATGAAATTTCACAAACTTTTTTTTATTCACTCAATACACCCTCTAATTTTCATTTAAAAATACCAAAAGTTTGAAAAAAAATTATTTTGATAGTCTAAAATGCGAAAAAGTCCAAAAAATCGTCATTTTTTCAACATTTTTGCTTCCTGTGCCTACATGTCAATCTTAAAAACTCTAAAAACTCTTGATTCTTATAGTTCTTGAGTGGATCTACAAAAAACATTTTATTAGTCATTGTCAAAAAAGCCATTTAGTGCTTCAAAAATGAGGTCAAAGGTGAAAATTTTCGTTTTTTTGGGCATTTTTTGGGTTTGTCAGCCTATAAGATCCACAGGTGGCTCCAGGTAACTGTCAAGTGACATTTTTCTTATAGCTCTTATGTTGTACTACAAAATTAAGCAAAAAAAGTAAATTTTTTCCGGTCCCCCGATTCACCTGAGGCCCCCAAAGGGTGTCTGGTAGGGGTCCTCAAGACAAAAAAATTCATATCTCAAAAATATCTTCACCATATTGGCTGAAACTTTCAGAAATGATAGAAAACATCTATACCGACCATTTTCAGTCATTTAAAATTAATTATAACTTGATTTTTGGACTTTATGTACATTTTGCTGATTTTCGAGCTTGGTCAAAAATCGAGTTTTCACTTTTCGACTCCTACCACCTCAGGATGACTTTATATTTTATTTATTTTGCATAAATCTTATAGTTAAGCATAGTACGCATCCAACGAGGTATGAAACATGATATATAGTCAAGATTTGACAGAGTCATGGCCAAAAAACTGAAAAAATGGTCAATTTTTTGAGGTTTTGACAACTTTCAACTCACATTTTCGCCGATATTTCTTCGAAATTTCAAGTATACGTAACAAATTTGGTATCATTGGAAAGGTCATTGCTTTAACTATGCAATAAAGTAAAAATGTAAGTTTGGAAGTTCCTCTGTGGACCAGAAAACTTACAACAGTTTGCTTTGTCCTCTCATACAGAGCAAAGATAAAAAAATTTTATTTTTGTGTTTTTTCCACAGTTTAACACACAAACTTTCATAATATGATCAATAAAAGACTTTACAGCCATTACTTCTTACATACAGGTTTATAGAAAAAACCTCAAATTTTCGAATATTTTCGATTTTTTCAAAAAAATGCGTTTTTTCTATAAGTCTGTATGTAAGAAGTAATGGTTGTAAAGTCTTTTATTGATCATATTATGAAAGTTTATGTGTTAAACTGTAGAAAAAACACAAAAATAAAATTTTTTTATCTTTGCTCTGTATGAGAGGACAAAGCAAACTGTTGTAAGTTTTCTGGTCCACAGAGGATCTTCCAAACTTACATTTTTACTTTATTGCATAGTTAAAGCAATGACCTTTCCAATGATACCAAATTTGTTACGTATACTTGAAATTTCGAAGAAATATCGGCGAAAATGTGAGTTGAAAGTTGTCAAAACCTCAAAAAATTGACCATTTTTTCAGTTTTTTGGCCATGACTCTGTCAAATCTTGACTATATATCATGTTTCATACCTCGTTGGATGCGTACTATGCTTAACTATAAGATTTATGCAAAATAAATAAAATATAAAGTCATCCTGAGGTGGTAGGAGTCGAAAAGTGAAAACTCGATTTTTGACCAAGCTCGAAAATCAGCAAAATGTACATAAAGTCCAAAAATCAAGTTATAATTAATTTTAAATGACTGAAAATGGTCGGTATAGATGTTTTCTATCATTTCTGAAAGTTTCAGCCAATATGGTGAAGATATTTTTGAGATATGAATTTTTTTGTCTTGAGGACCCCCTACCAGACACCCTTTGGGGGCCTCAGGTGAATCGGGGGACCGGAAAAAATTTACTTTTTTTTGCTAAATTTTGTAGTACAACATAAGAGCTATAAGAAAAATGTCACTTGACAGTTACCTGGAGCCACCTGTGGATCTTATAGGCTGACAAACCCAAAAAATGCCCAAAAAAACGAAAATTTTCACCTTTGACCTCATTTTTGAAGCACTAAATGGCTTTTTTGACAATGACTAATAAAATGTTTTTTGTAGATCCACTCAAGAACTATAAGAATCAAGAGTTTTTAGAGTTTTTAAGATTGACATGTAGGCACAGGAAGCAAAAATGTTGAAAAAATGACGATTTTTTGGACTTTTTCGCATTTTAGACTATCAAAATAATTTTTTTTCAAACTTTTGGTATTTTTAAATGAAAATTAGAGGGTGTATTGAGTGAATAAAAAAAAGTTTGTGAAATTTCATCCATATAGTGAGGCACACGAATTTTTTGAAAATTTTTGGTACCAAAAACACGTTTTAGGCCCGTATGGGGACCTATATTGACGAAAAAAAATTTTGTTTGCATTTTTGAACTTCCCAAGTCCAAAACTATAAACCACCAAAATATCATGAATTATTTCCAAAAAAGTCATTTTTAGACCACTGTGAGGTAAAGTGGTACGCGTTCGTTTAGAGCCACTTACAAAAATTTGATTTTCTCTTTTCTTAAAGTCTCCTTTTGAAAACGGTTTTCAGTATTTAGATTGTTACTAAAATAGTGATTAAAAAATATATTTGCTTAAAATTTATCATGCTTAATTTTTTAAAAAAATAAAATTTATTATAAATTACAACAACAACAAGGCGCATTCGTTTAGAGCCACTAAGAGAAACTTTAAAATTTGTCCATATTAGACTGCCAAACTATTCCTTTTAATATTTAATCTTTAATTTGATATAAAATGAAGCTAAAACAAACTTTACATCATAATATAAATATTTAACTTTCTTGAAATTTGAATTTCAAAATGGCGACGAAGATTTTTAAATTTTTCATAATGAATCACAGTAAACCAAACTATTTTTAACTTTTTCGTGCTAAACTAAACTGCAATTTAAATAAGCTTTCTGACAATATATAAATCTTTAGGATTTTCATTGATTAAAGCCAAGAATTTATCAAAAAAATTTTGCTTCATGCAAAATTTTTTCACATTTTTTTAGTTTATGATGAAAATTTAAACAATTATCAACATTAGATTTTTAAAATTGATGTTTTTGTTTAGTTTTTTAATGGATAAGTCATTTACAATTAGTTGTTTGACGATTTAATGAGGGATTTTTGAAAAATTTACAAAAATATTTGAAAATCTATTGAAAATTTTGTATGATGAAAGCATAATTATTCATAGTTCAATTTTAACTCAATTTCTGTACAAAAATTCATCTGTAATACATCAAATATAAATAATATATTAATTTGAAACAGCTTCACTTAAAATAAACTATAAAAATAACAAATTTTGATAAATTTGCTTTCATCATACAAAATTTTCAATAGATTATCAAATATTTTTGTAAATTTTTCAAAAATCCCTCATTAAATCGTCAAACAACTAATTGTAAATGACTTATCCATTAAAAAACTAAACAAAAACATCAATTTTAAAAATCTAATGTTGATAATTGTTTAAATTTTCATCATAAACTAAAAAAATGTGAAAAAATTTTGCATGAAGCAAAATTTTTTTGATAAATTCTTGACTTTAATCAATGAAAATCCTAAAGATTTATATATTGTCAGAAAGCTTATTTAAATTGCAGTTTAGTTTAGCACGAAAAAGTTAAAAATAGTTTGGTTTACTGTGATTCATTATGAAAAATTTAAAAATCTTCGTCGCCATTTTGAAATTCAAATTTCAAGAAAGTTAAATATTTATATTATGATGTAAAGTTTGTTTTAGCTTCATTTTATATCAAATTAAAGATTAAATATTAAAAGGAATAGTTTGGCAGTCTAATATGGACAAATTTTAAAGTTTCTCTTAGTGGCTCTAAACGAATGCGCCTTGTTGTTGTTGTAATTTATAATAAATTTTATTTTTTTAAAAAATTAAGCATGATAAATTTTAAGCAAACATATTTTTTAATCACTATTTTAGTAACAATCTAAATACTGAAAACCGTTTTCAAAAGGAGACTTTAAGAAAAGAGAAAATCAAATTTTTGTAAGTGGCTCTAAACGAATGCGTACCACTTTACATATTACTCAAAAATATTTAAAATACGTCAATATGTTGCTCAAAAATGAAAATGAATAAAAACAAGTCAGTTTGACGGCTTTCATAATATTCAACGAGACATACATATATACAATGAAAGTGGCAAAATCGGAAATAGTAAGCAGAAAATGTTGAATATTTAATGTGATTTCATAAATATTTACATGATGGTGATATTCAAATGCCGAAAATGTTGTTAGGAAAAAATACAGGAACATGAGTGAACAGAGTAAAATAATAATAAAAAAAAAAGTATTCAAATATTATTATTTATTTAACAATTTGATTCTTTATTTTTGTTTTTCACAGTTTTTCAATGTTATTTTTTTTTTTTTTTTTTTGAATATTGTTGCTTGATATAAAAGAGAAAAAAATGAGAAACGAATATCGATTATTTACCACATGCCGCCCTTCCGTTTTCTCTCGTTTTTTCTTTATTCCTTGAGAAGTGTACAAAATCCAAATACATAAGTTTTATGTACATTTTCGTACACACTTAATAATCACAACGACCAAGCTATTCTTAAGAACGGAAAATAAACGTACGTAACCATATCGTTATGTTAAAGTCATACAATTGGGATTGCGCTTAGTTCTCATATTCTTTATTTCATTCAATTTTTCTGTTGATTCATGACAAATAAATGTTTGCTTTCCATTGAATTATACTCTTTCAGTATTTAAGTTAAGTAAATGCCAAAAAAAGGAAAGTAATGTTTCTATATGATATTGCGTAAATGCTCATGATATGCTATAAAGTTTTATAGGGTGTTATTCACTTTACTATAACGTGCTTAGTGATTCTTTGAAAAATCCCTCCTTTCTTTGTCATCATCATTAAGAATAAGCCACCTCAATATAATATATTTTCTTCTATATATTTTATGATATTTTTCTAACATTATATGGAGAGCATAAAATATATATCATAAAAATGTATGCATGGTGAATATTTTCATTCACATATTTTGGGGACGGACAGTGTCAATCGTAATTAAATATGTATATTTCTAGAAAATATTTTCCTCTATGGGATTTATTCAAATAAATATTCTACATATTATTGTAAGTAACTGTATTCTAGCAAAGCATATCTCAGTGTGCTTTTCATTCACTTTTTTTGGAAAGGTTTAACTGAGAGTTTAATTATGGAAAAATCGAGATAAAAATAACAAAAAAGACCATGGTGTTATGGTCTCAGAAGAAATTTCGTACCTATATTAGCTTACAAATTTTAATTTAAAAAAAAATCCAACTAAAATAAATGCGGGGAAAAGAATCAAAAATGCAAATAAATTTGCATTAGATAGGAACTTCTGCTGTACAAAGCAACAAATTAAAAGAATCCTTATTCCTTACTAACAGCTTATTATCCCTTGCATAACACTCAGATTAATTCTTTAATGGCCAAAAAAATAATCACATTTTCTATCCATTAAATCAAGGGTTTTTATTCCTTACAATTAACTGTTATTGCAAGAATCACACACAAATATATAAAGTGAGGTTTGCGTGATTTGGATTGTAAGTTGCTCATGCTCATTTCTTTCAATACAACGTTTGAGATTTTTAACACACAGCACATATCGACTATTATCGTCTCAATATTGTATTTTTATATTGAATAAAATTTTATTTTAAACGAAAACAACCTTTCTTTCGTTGTTTCATGTGTATCAAAAGCATAGTCTGGAAACTAGAAGTTTGGCATTCAAAAAATGCGTTCAAACTCAAAAAAAAAAAATTAAATGAAAGAATTACCTAACCCCAATAACCATAAAATTTCAAAGTTAGCTAAAAGCTAGTTCTCAACTAACTTTTAGCTAGTCTTTCTAAATAAAGTTAGTTCTAAGCTTGCTTTAAACTAACTTTTAAAATTTCTGGTTATTGGGGTAAATCTAGGGGTGTCAAATACTTGGAGGTATCAGGACTTGTGAAAATCCCAAGTCTTTAAATATAAACCTAAACAAAAAATTTGAATGATAAAAAAATGCTACATTTTGTTCTTTTTATTGATATTTTTAATTAATCGAATTATTTTGATTGTTAAGATTTTAGTTTTAAGTCATTGGACTCTTTTAAATATAAATTAAAATTAAAATTATCCAAGTAATTTGAAAAATCGAAATTTTAATCATAAAATTAGTTAAAAAAATTTGCTGAATCATTTTTCTCTTTCCTTGCAAAAAACCCCACTGACTAGAGAGATACTGACTACCGGATATCAACGATTGCTGTTTTTAAATCGAAAGCGTTAAACATTATGGTGAACAATTACTTGACTTATAAATAGCATGCTCTCTTGATTGTGCTTCTTAAGGGCAAATTAAATTTATTTAGGAAGTAAAAGGCGGAAAGGACTGTAAGTAGAGGAAAAAGTATTCAATTTTCTATTTAGAAATGCAAATAAAACCAGATTCCTGTTTTTCTCTACATTTCTTTCCTGATTACTGAAAAAGCCACTGAAGTTTTTTTTAGTAGCATTTTACAGCACATGAAAGCAGAAAAAGTTTCCACTGCTTATTTGCTCTTTTTTAGGTTTTGCAAAATTTTTACATATTTTAATTCTACATTCTAGAATGAGAAATGGAATTTCTCGAAATCTGAAATCTCTCTATCTTCCTAAATATTTTTATGCATAGTGAAGAATGCAAATTGAGTGAAATAAATTCCTAATCAACCATCATACCATATGAATGCATATATGCAATGAGAATATGCTCACTTTTATTTTATATAATGAAATATTCAATGAATTTTCTCTATTTTCCACTCGATAATGTGCACAAGGATATAAGGAGCAAGTTATTTAAATTATTTAAATCGAATAGACTGACCACAAGTCAGAGATTTTAAAATACTGTGGATAGATAAATTGAAAAAAAAAAACTTTCTCATTGGGAATTTCTCAACTCTTTTAGCTGTATGTGAGAAGAAATATCCTTTAACCAAAATATGATATATGCTGAAAAGCATGATAGTTTTTTTGATTGAAAGTTTAAAGTAATTTTAGTGACATTTAAAAATAAAATGAAAAGTTTAAACATAGGTATTTAATGATAAAAATTGTATTTATAATCGAATTGTATTAATAATCGAATTGTTTTGAAATCAACTAAAGTTATTAGAAAAAGATTCTGCATACATTTTTAATTAGCATTCAAAGGAAGCAAGAATTCTTACAACATTTTGCGTCTGTTTTTTTTTATTATTTCAGTGAGTGAACGTACATTCATTAGTAAAGTAAACAGAAAAGTCAACTGTCATGTCACGTAAATTTTTAATTATACTCCTAGTAAAGGTAGTTCAAGGTTGAGAAATTTGCTTAAACTGCTAGAAGAAGGAAGTAAACAAATTTAAATAATTTATTTTCTTACAAATTCTACGGTAAATTGAAGAGTTGATTCCAATTGTCATTTGAAATTTATAACAATGTTAATAATTCAAGCAATCAATCGTTGTATGCATTATTGAACCTCGATGTCAATAATCGTTCATTATCAATTTAGTCTACATTTTCTTCGTCGGTAAAAAAAAAAAACATAAAAAAACTAATTAATTATACAGCATTTTTTTCATCTTTAGATTGGAGTCTTGGAAATTATTATTTTTCTCTTTTTCAAAAAATTGATAAAAAAATGATAAAATAAAATATGTCTGTTAATGCTAGTACACACCTGGTTTATATCCTTCTGTGCATTTATATGTTTGAATACTCCATAATAAAATAATTGCAGTTGTCAAAATTCTCAGGGACATTTCCATTCTTTATTTTTATGTAACGTTATTAAACATTGACATAAATTACACAATATTTATTTAATTTATTCACTTGAATTGTAATTACACTAAATTTAAATTAATGAAAGCAATCAAAATATTCATCACTTCGTTATCAATCTTTATGACAAATCTTTTAACAATTAACATTATTTTTTTTCAATTAATTACATTAGTTTTGATCATTTAACTAATTAGTCTAATAGAATACTCTATCTTTATTTGAATCGATTTAATTTCTTTGCTGTAATTTTAAATTTTTATGTTTCCTTAATACACCAATGCACTTTATCCTTGACAATTGAGGAAACAATAAATTTATTAATCATATTTAGAAGAGTTTAAAAATTAGATCACCTTTGATTGAAGTTTAATCATTATAATTAGACTAACTATTTATTTAATTATTAACACAAATACACACACACTCTAATGGTTCACGTTCTTATTTTTATTCCTTCATAAGCAAGTGAGCACAAATGAGCTTATGCTGTTGGCATAAAAAGTATAATGATGGCGATGATGATAATTTTTTTACTATCATAACACTTCATTACGTTATATTATGAGGACGATGAATGAAAGGAGTGCAAATAAAAAGAATAAAAGGAAAAATAATCCAACCAAACGAGCGAAGTTAAGTGAAAGGATATTTTATTATGGTACTTATATCACCATTATTATTGCCACTATAAAGTATTTATTAACGTTTCGTTTTATTTTTTTATTCGCTATTGATATGCAATACAATAATGTGTGACGGTTCCGATATATTGAAAAACTTTTTTACAAAAAAATACTCGTATGTAAAAACAAATAAAAAAAAGAAAGCTTGAAGATCTGTTCGCGTTTATTTTTCTCTTCTGATACTGTAATGCTTTATTTAGTATTCACGGCTTCGTTCTGTCTTTCTTCTGTCACTAGCATTATATGTTCATATTTCATAACACATTCAATACACATACACTAATAAATATGTACCGTTCTTGTCACAATCCATAAAATAATCGAATGAATTTTTTTCCTTTTTGCGCGCGCGACAGGAGGCAAAATTCTTTTACTGCTCTGTTGATGGCAATGATGGTGGTATAACCATTGTTCATGTTGAAAAACAATTATTTGCACACTCTCAACACATTTCCTTCCATATTATCAAATAATGTTCATATCAGTCTTTCTGTTCCGCTTCCAACTATATCTTTTACTGAAATGCTATATAAATTTCACAGTATGTTTCTTTTTATCAATTTATCACCAAACACACGTATAAATTTTAATCTGCATATAATACTTGTTGTTAACGCTTTTCACAAAATCCAACAATTTTCATTTTTTCTTCTTTTTTTCATTTACATCAGACTACCGACATTTCATTTCGAATTTCTTCGACATTAAGTTCGATTTCTTCGACATTTGATTCGAATTCTTCGAAATTCCAAAACAAAAGAAATTTTAATAATCAAAATTTGACTCTTTAATGTGAGTTTAGCTTAAAGTTTTATGCTTTAAACTAAACTTTGATAATTATTAAATGATTCTCTTTGCATTACACATTATATAATTTGATACTCAAAGAGAAATTAGAGAATATATTTCAAAAAATTTGCTTCACTAATACATTTAAATTTTGTTTGTTATTGTTTACAAAATTTTAATTTAATCAAAAATAACAGTTTAACCCATTTGAACAGATAAAAAATGATTAATAATACTTAATTAAGTGTCTATAAGCTAAACTGGATGGTTTCTAGTTTGATTGAAGGCATATTTACAAATTTAATTATAAAATTTTAACGACTGTAATTTTTTTAAAAAATTTTGAATTTTTGTTTTAACGGGGATTTTTGAAATGTCGGTAGTCTGATTTACATATTCTTTAAAATTTGTGTAATTCTCTATCAATTAACAAGAATTTATTTCACATGTTTTTGACGTTTTATATTTTCAATTAACTTTTTTTATTTTAAAAATTGACTTTCACCTCCTTTTCTCATTTTCTTAGTTGAATATGATTGAAAGACGTAAATTTACTTAAATGTACTATGTTGATTATTATTAAATCCTCTGTCAAAAATGAAGAATAAAAAAAATTATTTTTTTAATGAAACTTTTGTTTTTGTGCTCACAGGAAGTGAAAAATTCTGATAAGATGACATACTGAAAAAAAGTAATTTTAATTCTTAAGGAAGCCTTTTTTTAAAAAAAAACAAGACATAATTTAGAAATAGCGAAAAATTAAGTCATGAAAACAAGGTTATATAAGAAACTTCATTTTTTACTTTGAAAAGAAGAATAATGTGGCCACATAAAATGAATGCTTAAGTTAAGTTTTCAGGGTAAACACTTTTTTATAAAATCGCTCGTTTTACCATCATCGTAATAATAATCGTAAATAACTGACCTCCATTTACACAGCAACACCAGAAGAGTATGGAAAATAAACGTAAGAGAAAAGGGATAAAAAATGTGAAATGCCCTAAAGGTGTCTTATATTTTCATAAAATTTACACACTCATATACTAAGGCAGATAAATGAAATGAAAAAAGCACGAGTTGAGGTAAAAAGTAGAAGTCAGCACGGCACAGCCGACGTATAATCAAAATACCTTTTCACAGTTCCAGTAAATTACGAAAAATAAGCCTACATCCGGTTGATGAAGCCAAACATGGCAAGCAATAATAATAATAAGAAGAATTAAATGGAAAAATATGGAAAATAAAAAATAAAAACTTTAACATCCTCAATAATGATTAACGAGCATTTTATTAAAATTTCTTTCTCTGCTTCGTGTAAGTGAAATATAAAAATTTGCTATATATGAAAAAAAAACTACGAAAAGCTGCTCGTTTTATAAATCGATAAAACTTTTTACTTTCTTAAGTTGGAGCTTTTATGATCAAAGTGAAAAAGTTTTAAATTTTTTTAAAAAAGTATATTTTTTTCCTTCACTCATAAATCGAATTTTTCTTTATACTTTAATATTTTTTGTGGCTTTGATACAAGTTTTAGTATTATTTAAATTTTTATTTCAACTTTGTAGCATTCTCAAAATATCAATATCAAAATTTTAATAAATTCTCTTCAGTTTGATTTTATAATTTATTAATCAATGATTAATTAATTTAATTAATCAATGATTCAATTTTTTTTTTTCAATTTTAAACAAGAGAAGAAATTACCAATCAAGAAGAAATTTTATTGTACTCATTTAAATTAGAAAATAGTTATTATGGCGATTGTTTTCATCAGAAGCATGGCTTTATCTTTTCATGGTTTATAGTAATCTAGTAATACATTAATGCTGACATTTGTAATTTAGCACGATAATTTTGTATAGCATGTACTGAAAGTACACGATTAGTAATTTACAACAAGATAATTCAATTTCTATCATTGTTTGTTTATTATGAAACTCAATATAAAAGTAATGTTTTTTTTTTTCATTGATATGCACGAATGCCTGTATTACAATATAACAAGTTTATTTCTTGTGAAATATATAAACTAAAAAAAGCACTGAGAATTTAAACAGATTCTGCGTAACCGAAATTTTGTTAAAAAATTTTTGTATGCGAAACACTTTTGAAAAACGTCAGTTGAATTATAAAAATAAATTTTCATCTGTCTTTAAAAAATATCGAGAAAGTATCCACATAAATATGATCTGAACAAAAAGAACTGTCAAACGTTGCTTTTATAAAGAATCAAACAAGTCAAGCATAAAATTTGTTCCACTTTTTACTTCTTTCATTCAATTTTATTCTTCTAAAAAGCACATTCACATAAATTCACACAGTTGTGAATGTCTATCCATTTATCTAAATATCTATCTATCATCCCCTAAAACATTCACTTTATGCACAAAACGATAAATATTTTCCTCTTTTTCTTTCCTCTACTCTGAACAAAATTTCACATTTTGTATATATCTTTCGTCTATTTTCTGATCATCTCATGAGCTCTTCTTTTTTATTTTATTTATTTCTCACCACACACAATATTTCTTTCACGGTTTTCATTCACAAAAAATTTATTCTTGTACTAAAGCGAACATTTTTATATGAATATGTTCTTTTGGGAAATAAGTACGGAAGAAATAAAAGGAACTGGAATAAAAATTCAAAAGAGCACTTTTGTTGCGGTTTCATAGTAAAATTTTACAAGCTAAAAAATATTTTAGTTCTTTATCCTATTTTATAAAGTCTCTCAAATAATTTTGCAAAAAGGAAGCCTAAAAATTTTTCAAAATCTTATAATCGAGCAAAAATAAAAATGTTATCTAAAATTATCTCCTTTTGCTATTTCATGCCTCTTTTTTATTAACAAAAATAGGTGAGAGTAATAAATTAGACAGACATACAATACGATTTATTGTCCTCAACCACCCTACAAATTTCAAACCAGTAGTTAAGTAGAGAAATGAAATTCCTTACAGAAAATCATAAAATACAATTTACAAAAGGTGGAAAGCAGTGGGAAGAAGAAAAATCTTATGTATTCTTGGCATTGGAAAGCAAAAATATGAAATTTATGAGTTTTTGTGTTTGCTTACAATTGCTTAACAAAAAGTATTGGAATGGTATTTTAATAGAAAAAAAAATTAGCACATATAGAATCAACATTACATTTCACATCCAAAAGTAGAAAATGAACAATAGTTGTTAAAAAAATTTAATCTTAAAAAATACCTTTTCTTTAACCACCATTATCATCGATGCGAGAAATTGATATAAAAAATAAATATCAGTGTGAACTATCCAATCAATCAGACAAATCTCATGATTATAATAAAAATGATTTTGTGATAATCAAGAGAGAACGACAGGAAATTGAAATTTAATAATAATTTTTTTATCATCATTTAGCGGAAATTTGATAAAGTCGTTAGTCAATGACAACGAGATGCTTGAGTGTATATGTCGTTATTTTTATTAGATTGTCATGACGCATATCTTAATTCATTCATCCTCGGTAGTAGAAGTAAAAATTATGTTTTAATATTTCAAAAACTTTTCTTCTTTCTTAGCTGATCTTATCAATTATTTACGATTATATACGGTATGTATGTATACGAGATTAGCGTTGAAATATACATGAATGTTCATATGACAAACATTTTTCATTTTTCAAAAGAATTTTTCCTTCCGTTTTTATGATGCTTAGCAAATTATATATTTCTTCACCTTTTTAACATATTTCACAAAATTAAAGTTTTTTTTTTGTATTTTTTTCTTTATTTTCACTTTTTCTCATCTTTTCTAAATTCTTAAATTCTTTCTTTCAAAATTATCCTCAATGATTTTCAGGCTAATGAATCCTCTTCTTCCTTTTCTTTTTATTTTCACACGGTTATTGCGTAGCAAAACACTCTTATTTTGTCGACATTTAATTCACTACTGACATCTGTCTAATCAGTGTGCTTTCCACAGAACACTTTCTTTTCATTCCTTCCATATTTTCCTTCCCTCTTTACAGAACAAACACTGCATCTGTATTGAAAATTTTTGAGAGCAAGAGAACATGGAAAATATGTTTTAGACGTGAATAAAGTAATTCCAATGTAGAATAAAGAAAAGGATATTTGTACCGAAAATGTTTGTTCCGAATATGGAAAGTTGGATGGAAAATTCCAGAGCGCACAAGCTTAGGAATATTGGCGTGAGAGAAAATGGAAATATTCTGAGAGGAATTGTTTCGCAGACAGACGCACCCATTCACCCAATTTTTCGTGAAAAAAGAATGCTACTGCATTACATTACACATCATAGAGGCTCCTTATCGTACATAAAAATCTTCTTCTCAATTGATTTTTTGCTATCGTTGCTGCTGACTGGCGTGTGAATTTGAAAAAGTAGAATGATATAAATTTGATATATTTCTCCTTCACAAATTGAAACTTTTTATGTTGCGTCAACGCAAAGCGAAAATAAAAAATATTTCTCATTGATTCATCGTTACAAATACAAACACACAAATAATGAATAAAAGAAATAAAAAACGACCTTGATGTCTCTGAGATTTATTAAAGTATTGCGTTTTTATGTTTTTCGGAAATGTTTTTGTTCAACTTTTATTTTTTTTTTTTCATTTTGTTTTCTGTGTTGCTATCAAGTAAAAGTGTGAGGTCCTATCAACTGCCATGTAGAAAAAAAAAAAAAAAATAATTTCAGCGACAAATTATAACACAATTTGTGTTCATATTTTTAAAATTTTCTTCCAGTTTCCTCTTTCTTATGATCTTGAAAAAAGAAAAGACTTTCATTGAAGGATTATAATTGATTAGCATAAAATTTTTGTACCGTAAATTCCTTATCTCGCTACTATTCTCGTTTGAAAGCAAAGCTATATTTTTTAATATAATGCTTAATCAATCTTTAAACGACATGAAAATAAGCCACATGGCAATAATTATATCAATGCTATCATTAAATACCAACAAAAGCATAGTGAACTCATGCATTTAAGAAACACGATGATTTACAAAAACGATCCATTATCACAATTGAAATGAGAAGATATATGTTTAGATATTTGATGATGCATTATGTTAAAGTAATTATAATATTAAAGATTTAACAACAAGTTCATATATGATTTATAGATTTT
Source organism: Chironomus striatipennis (assembly GCA_026123125.1). NCBI lineage: Eukaryota > Metazoa > Arthropoda > Insecta > Diptera > Chironomidae > Chironomus > Chironomus striatipennis. Next base: position 23,774,099 of record CM047393.1, read on the forward strand.
CACAAAATATGTTAATCTAATTCATAATGTTTCTTAAATGTTCGTCACTACACAGCATAGATTTTATAATTGTTTATTCACGTTATAAAAATGTACTGTGAATTGCGTAAAAATTTATAATTTTTTAACGATTAATTTAAAAAAAATAGAAAGTTTCTGTCAATATAAAAATTAAGAATTTTATTTATTGTCTGTGTTATTTTATTTTATTTTATTCTTATTCAATCTTCATTATTTTGAAAGGAAATTTGAGAAAATTAATATAAACAAATTCTTAAAGCTATTGACACGTCGAAAATGATTAATTAAAAATCAATAAAAGGTTCATTAATTTTTCACATAGATATCATAGAAGGGAAACTTCTTAAAAGTTTTACGAAGAGAATAGATTGTAAAAAAAATATGAATAAAATAAAAAAAGAAAAGGGAGCGTTCAACAATGAAAACAAAAAAGAAAAATACTAAATTTCATATGTAGAAAGTTTTACTCTGCTCAAGGCTCATAAATGTTTTTATTAGATACAAAACATTATTATATAATGGAAAATTAAATCATATATCAAAAATTCTCTAAGTAAGTATATTTGTTGTTAGATGGTAAAACTGAAAGTATGTTCAGTAAACATCTCAACATGTCAAAAGAATATTGGTAGTTTGTTGTTTTTAGAACCGTCTTCATACATCATTTTTGCTATATTCTAAAACAGTTACATACATAGTTTCTTTTTCAATCAATCATTCAACATATCACAAGTCTTCTTTTTTCACATTTTTAAACGCAAAATTTGATAAACTTAAGAATTCATTATGTCAAAGTAATAGTTTCAACGTCCTTAAACTTTTTTGGTGCAATTTATTAAGCACAAGCATCTTGAACAAATAATTTTAAGTAATAGTTACAAATCAGATTTTTATATGAAAAGAAAAAAAAAATGAATTAAATTGTATAATAAATAACTGTATAACCTAGTTCTATGAGAAATTATTTCCTTGTAGCAAATTTCAATTAAATTGACAGCTGGATAGAAGTATTCATTTTCTACATCGCATATTGATATTTATTCAGCGCTTGAATTTTTTTACATGACAATAACTGGTATTTTTACTTCAGTTTATTTTCATTTCAAGATTTACAAAAAATTTCTCATCATTGAAAAAATGTAAATGAAGAATGATTTGATAAAATGAATTAAATGGAAATTCAAAATATTTAAATAGGTATTTAGAAGTAAGAGTTTATTTTTTACTATGTGCTTGATTAAATATTTTTAAAAGTCAATGACAAAAATTTTTTGTAATGATTTCTGCACAATCATTTAAGTTTTTGACATTTTTTCAATTAGGTTTAATAACAGATTTAATAATTTTAAAGGACAGTTTGAAAAAATTAATAGTTGATTTGCCGATTGACCAGTATTTTTTATACATACTTCAAATACTTAAATATTTGATTCACATGACTTCTTCATCACTTCTCTAAACTAAATGATTGTGAGCAGCTAATGTCATAAATGGTAAATAAAATATTGCTTCTACCACTTTGTCGTACGCCATTAAAAAATTTGTATTTAAAAGTTTGAGAATTTTTTTCCACAATCAAAAAATTCATTAAAAAAAATAGAGAAATTATAAAAATTCTTAATTGAGAAAATTTCAGTGAGACAAGAAAAAAATTGAGAAAAAAATATTTTTTTGAAATTTTTTATAGGAAACTGTTAGAAAATCAAAAAATTCATTAAAATATGACGAAAAATGAACAAAATTTTAGTTTTTGAAATTTTTTGAGAAATTTTTGCAGAAACGAAAAATTCACAAAAAAAAAAAATAAGAAAAATCATTAAAAAATTTAAAATTGAGAAAATTTAAGAGAGACTACAAAAAAATTGAGAAAAAAATATTTTATTGAAATTTTTTTGTGGAAAAATTTAAGAATTTTTTCCAAAACAAAAAATTAACATGAAAATTATAAAAAAAAATTACAAAAGTCCTCGTGTTTCATATCGAGGGACTTCAGCGCATTTTTGGCGCGGCGATCAGTAATCGAGCTACGAATTGAAAGTATTTCAACTTTCAGGACAGACCTTGCAATATTCTACATAAAAATAACGATAATTTTACAAAAATGTTACAACAACAATCAAAAACCCTTCAGTTTCAATTTTCTCACATTCATTGTTCATGCACAAGTGTGTTTTCATTATGCACAAACTAATAACTTGCAAAACTGAACAAAAAACTTTTCGTAAAAAATAACGGTCAAAAAATTTTCAAATGTCAACGGTTAAAAAATATTTGAAATTTCTATGACGTGAAGTTGCAGTCATGTGTTGATTATTTTTCTTTGTGAAATTAAAAAATAATTAATTAAGGTGTTTAAACACAAATTTGGGACTTTTAAATACATTTGCCGCCAATAACTCGATGAAACGAAGCTAATAAAACAAACCGGAGCTCTCTACGATGTCTAGATCAAAAGATAGTTTTTCAAAAATTTGCTGCCGATCAAAGTGTATGATTGAGCTTCCTTTTTGAAAACAAGTTTCCAAAAATGCGCTAAAAAATGATTAAAAAATTCAAAATTGGGAAAATTACAGATAGATGAGAAAAAGAAAAAAATTAAGAAAAAATTTTTCTTGAGAAAACTTTTCGAAAATCGAAAAATGACGAAAAATAAAAAAAAATTATTTTTGAAAATTTTTGAGATTTTTTTGCAGAAAAATCATTAAAAATTCAAAATTGTGAAAATTTTATGGAGGTGGGAAGAAAATTACGAAAAATTGTATTCTAAAAATTTGTGTGGAAAAATTTGAGATTTTTTTTCAGAATGAAAAATTCACATGAAATTTGAGAAAAATCATAAAAAATCAAAATTGAGAAAAATCTGGTGAGATAGGAAAATAATTAAAAAAATATATATATATTTTTTAAATTCTTTTCCAAAACGGAAAGTACACATGAAAATTATAAAAAAAATTTTAAAAAATTAAAAATTGTGAAAATTTCAAATACCTAGATGAGAAAAAAATTAAGATTCTTTTTTTTTTGAGAAAACTTTTCGAAAATCGAAAAATTCATCGAGAAAAGCTGAAAACAAAAACAATTTTTGAGATTTTTTTGCAGAAAAATTGTGAAAAATTCAAAAAAATCGAGAGAGATGGGAAGAAAATTACGAAAAAATTGTATTTTAAAAAATTTGTGTGGAAAAATTTGAGATTTTTTTTTTCAGAATGAAAAATTCACACGAAAATTATAAAAAAATGTTTAAAAAAATTAAAAATTGTTAAGAGTTTTTTGATAGATGAGAAAAAATTTAAGAATTTTTTTTTTTGAGAAAACTTTTCGAAAATCAAAAAGTTACGAAAAATCATATAAAATTCAAAATTCAAAAAAAATCGAGAGAGATAGGAAGAAAATTACAAAAAAATTGTATTTTAAAAAATTTGTGTGGAAAAATTTGAGATTTTTTTTTTCAGAATGAAAAATTCACATGAAATTTGAGAAAAATCATAAAAAATCAAAATTGAGAAAAATCTGGTGAGATAGGAAAAAAATTAAGAAAAAATATTTTATTGAATTTTTTTTTCCAAAACGAAAAATTTAAGAATTTTTTTCCAAAACGAAAAATTCACACGAAAATTATAAAACTAGTATCAACGTGGTCACTCGTGACCGACGAAAGCGCATTTTCCCGCGATCAGTAAATAAACAAAGAATTAAAACCCCAAAAGTACAAAGCCAAATACTTAACTATAACCATTCTTTATTTACCGAAAATTTAAAATTGACAGCATAAAAACCCGATAAAAAAAATTATGCAACATAGAATCTAAAAAAAAAACTAAAAAAGGCAAAAAAAGAATCGGCTATGGTCTAGGATCGAACCCATGACCTTCAAATTAGGAGCCGCTCGCTCTAGCACTTAAGCCACTTCTACAACTTTTTACGTATGTAACAAGTGATAATTTAATTATATATATTGATGAGATTTTTTATATAAATGTAAGTTTAATATGAAAATCTAGGAAAATGGAAAATTTAACAGCTAAAATATAAAAAAATTACAAAAGTCCTCGTGTTTTATATCGAGGGACTTCAGCGCATTTTTGACGCAGCGATTAGCAATTGATTAAATAGAAAAGACTATCGAATTTAAAAACTATTGCTGTTTCTTTAATCATAATGCATTTCAGTAATAAGTTTAAAATTAAAGATCCAAATTCCTTTAAAATTGATTTTTATAATGTTCAATGCAAATAATAGCTTTACGATTTAACGGTTTTTTGAAATTCAAAATTTTCCATCAGCGAAAAATTTAAATTTCTGAACACATCCATCATTTTTCAAATTTCTAAACGCACTTATATTTGTTTTGTATGAAAAAATTAAATGTTAATTAGTTAAGGTGTATAAAAGAAAAAAATTTAATCCGAAATATCGGTCAAAAAAATTTCAAATTTTTTAACGGTTAGAAAAAATTCAAACTTATCATCAGCATAGCTTTGCCCTGCATTGTTTACATTTTTTTTGAAATATAAAATCGATGAATTAAGCTATTTAATGAGTGTTTTTTGATTTTTCAATATAAACGGCGGGAATAAAAACATTCAATGAAGCTATTAAAACAATTCCGAGCTTGCTACGAAGTCTAGATCAAGAGATAATTGGGACCCGAACGACCGATAAAAGTGCATGATTGAGCTTCCTTTTTGAAAACAAGTTTTCAAAAATGCGCTAAAAATTTTAAAAATAATATTATTTCCGAGAAATATATGAAAATATTAAGAATTTTTAAAAAAAATGCTCGGAAAAATTGGAAAATTCGTGAAAATGGAAAACTATGACATAAATAAATATTAAATGTCATAAGAAATCAAAAAAGTAAAAAAAAGCAAAAAATAACTTGCCGGAGGCTAGGATCGAACCTATGACCTTCACGGTATCAGTCGTGTGCTTTACCAATTACGCCACTGATGTTCATTTTTACGAAATTTTCATGTGACAATTTGATTATTTATATTGATGATTTTTTTTTATATAAGTGTAAGTTTTTATAATTTTCACAAAATTTTCCGGAAAAACTATGAAAAATCCATGAAAATAGAAAACTAAACAACTAAAATATCAAAAAAATAATTATCTATGAAAATTGTATGAAAACATTGAAAATTTTAACAAAAATCGTAGGAAAAACTCGGAAATATTGTGAAAATGGAAAATTATGACATGATTCAATATTATATGTCATAAGAAATCAAAAAAGTATCAAAAAAAGCAAAAAAAAAAAAAATTGTCATCGGTGGGACTTGAACCGAGGAAGGCTGAGTTTTTGAAAAAGTCAACATTTTAGTGTATTTTACCACACTAACACATACAAAGAAATGCAATTTTGGCACTTTTTACGCTGGTTCCAGCAGAGGAAGTGACCATTCCTGCTGATTTTTTTGCCAGCTCTAGCCAGACATACTACACACATTTTAAGCCAAAAACCGCATCAAAAAAGCTTAACCCTGAGGAGGAGATGCGGTGACAGACAGACGGACGGACGGACGGACGGACGGACGGACAGACGGACGGACGGACGGACGGACGGACAGACGGACAAAGTGCGGACAATAGCGTCCTTTTCCCAAGAGGAAAATGCGCTAAAAATGTTAATAAAATTCAAAATTGTTAAAAAAATTTTAGATAGATGAGAAAAAATTTAAGAATTTTTTTTTTGAGAAAACTTATCGAAAAATTACGAAAAATCATAAAAAATTTAAAATTGTGAAAAATCGCGGGAGATAGGAAAAAAATTAAGAAAAAATTGTCTTTTTAAAAAATTTGTGTGAAAAAATTTGAGATTTTTTTTCAGATTGAAAAATTAACATAAAATTTGAGAAAAATCATAAAAAATCAAAATTGTAAAAATCTGGTGAGATAGGAAAAAAAATAAGAAAAAATATTTTTTTGAAATATTTTTGTGGAAAAATTTAAGAATTTTTTTCTAAAACGAAAAATTAACATGAAAATTATAAAAAATGTTTAAAAAATTCAAAATTGAGAAAATTTCAGATAGACGAAAAATGAAGAAAAATCAACAAAAATTTAAAAAATCGAGAAAAATTTAGAGATTTTTTTGAATGGATGCAATTTTTTGAATATTTTTTACAGAATCGATTCTCAAAAAAAATTATGAAAAATCTTAAAAACAATAAAAATTTTAAAATTTTGAAAGACCGAAGGATATAGTAAGAAAATTAAGAAAAAATTGTTTGTTAAAAAATTTGTGTGGAAAAATTTGATTTTTTATTTGTGAAAATTCAGAATTCTTATGAAAATTAAATATAAAAAATCATCAACGAAAATTTAAAGTTGAAGGAGGATGTTCGAGAAAAATGAAAAAAAAAACTTAAAAAATCTATTTTATTAAAAAGATTTATTAAAGTTTTTTGTGTGTGTTGTGCAAAAATTACGAGAAATTCGAGAATTTTTTGTTGAATAGAAAAATTTACGGAAAATGACGCAAAAATCAATAAAAAATTTAATAATCCGAAAAATCATGCAAAATGGTAAAAATTAGGGAGTTTTTTTTAAAATGCAAAAAATCGAGAGAAGCAAAAAAATTAGAAATAAGAAATGTTTTTTTTAAAAAAAAAAATCAAAATGAATGAATTTTTTGTGTAAACAAAAATGAAGAAATTTGGAAATTTTGCAATTTAAGAATTTTTTTAGAATTTTTTTCAAGGAACATTTGAGATTAAATAAATTATACTGGATACATTTTCAAGAAAGGTTGAAAATTATTTTTGGAGAGTCGAAAATTATTCACATAAAAATTGCCCAAAATGTGAGAAATCAAAGAAATTAAATAAGTTATCGAGTAAAAAGATGTCTTTTTTATTATTAGATTTTTATTTTGAGAGTTTGAGAATTCTCATAAAAAATGATGAAAAATCATCAGCAAAAATTTAAAATTGAGAAGAATCGAGAGAAATGAAAATCAGAAATCATCAATAATGCAGAAGTGATAAAAATCAAGAATAAAGGATACGTTTTTGAAAAAAGTTGATTTTAAAAAAAAAAATTGAGATATTTTTAGAGTCTAGAAATGAATATAGTTCACATTAAAATGACCAAAAATACATTTATAAATGTGAGAAATCAATAAAATGATTTAAATTTTGGAGAAAAATGACGAAGAAATCGAAGGATTTCTTTTACTTAGTCGAAAAAGTCACAAAAGTGGACGAGAAAATCAACAAGAATTTAGTTAGTAAAAATTAGTTTTTGGTAAAAGGTGAAATTTTTTATCAAAATTTTTGAAAATTTGAAGAAATTAAAATTTTTAAGAAAATTTTAGATTTTATTTGTGAATGTGAGAATTCTCATAAAAAATCATCAAAGAAATTAAAATTGAGGAGAATCGAGAAAAAAATAAAAAAAAAAAATAAAATAAAGTTTAAAAAAAAATCAAAATGAATGAATTTTTTGTGTAAACAAAAATGAAGAAATTTGGAAATTTTGCAATTTAAGATTTAAGAATTTTTTAAAGAATCATTTGAAATTAAATAATTAATACTGGATACATTTTCAAGAAAAGTTAAAAATTATTTTTGGAGAGTCGAGAAAATTATTTACATTAAAATTACCCAAAATGTGAGAAATCAAAGAAATTAAATAAGTTATCGAGTAAAAAGATGTCTTTTTATTATTAGATTTTTATTTTGAGAGTTTGAGAATTCTCATAAAAAATTATGAAAAATCTTCAACAAAAATTTAAAATTGAGAAGAATCGAGAGAAATGAAAATCAGAAATCATCAATAATGCAGAAGTGATAAAAATCAAGAATAAAGGATACGTTTAGGGGCCGTTCACAAAGTACGTTACGCAAAAATATGACTTTTTAGACCCCCCCTCCCCCCTTGTTACGCATGGTTACAAATTGTCAACCCCCCCCTTGTTACAAATGGTTAAATTTTTTCGAACCCCCCCTCCCCCCTAAAATGCGAACGTACTTTGTGAACGGCCCCTTATGAAAAAGTTGTTTTTTTTAAAAAAAAATGAGATTTTTTTAGAGTCGAGAGATTGAAAAAATTGAATTTTTTAAGTTGATTTTTTTTTTTTTTTTTTGAAGTATGAGAATTCTTATGAAAATGTTGAGAAATTCTCGTGAATTTTCATGAAAATGTTTAAGAAAATTGAAAAAAATTTAAATAATTTACCAGAGATACACAATTGTGAAAAATTTTGAAAAATTATTGAACTAAAAAAACTAAATTTTTTGTAAAAGTTGAATTTTTAAAAATTTTAGAAATTAGGGTAAAAAATATTGAAATTCGTACAAAACGAAAATTTTTTTTTGAAAGTCCTGTAACTTTTATTGGAAGCATTCCTGATTTCCCAAATTTTTCCTACGACTTTGCTTGTATTCCAAATTTTTTTATTCGAACCTTAAAAGAGCATTTTGTGCAGCATAAAGCAGTAAAAAATCCACTTTATTTCAAATATTGAAATTCGTACACACAAATATTGAAATTCGTACACTCAAATATTGAAATTCGTACACCAAGTACTCACGATTTTTGCATCCAAAACTTGAGAAAAAATTAATATTCTTGCAGTATTTTCATTTGAGGAGGTTTTTATTCATCCTGAGCTACTTCTTTGTCCTTAAAATTTAATTTATTTAATTTGTTTACACAAAAACAATTAAAATTCTTCATCGCCTACTATTGAAATTTTGTACGAATTTCAATATTTCTTCTGTACGAATTTCAATATTTGGAATGAGGTGGATTTTTTTCGTATAAGCAGTGCTAATTTATGCCTTGACTTAATTTAATTGGAAAGTAGAGTGCACGAGCAAAGTCATAAGATCTTAACATATGGCCAATCTTGAGTTTAAAGGCAATTTTTTCAAGTCTAAAAATTGTGAAAAAATTTTTTTGTAAATTTGTTCGTACGAATTTTGGTTTTGTACGAATTTCAATATTTTTTACCCTAAGTTTAAAAATTAAGAGTGATTTTGTGTTCTTTGATATTGATTTTGGTGCCTCCGTTGACTCACAAAGTAATCAAAAAGATTTAAGTGTTCCAGAACTCATATTTAATTAACATTATTTTTTAAGTTTAATTTTTAACCTTTTTTTCTTTTTCAACAACTTTTCAGATTATCTTAAGTTCTATTATTTTTTTAATTTCTTAATATTTTTAAGTTTTTTACGTCTTTTTTATTTTTATTTTCTATATATTTTTTTCTTATTTTTCCCAAGAGTGCGGAACTGATCAAATTTATTTTTGATCATTTTTGATCTTTTCTGATCATTTTTGATCTTTTCTGATCATTTTTGATCTTTTTTGATCATTTTTGATCATTTTTGATAAATTTGATCAGTTCCACACCCTGGATTTTTCCTTTGTATTTTTTCCCCTTTTTTATTTAAACTGCACACGCTCTGAGTGCTCGAGCCTGCAATCTGCCTGTAAATAGCCTTCCAGGAATTAGCTGTACTACATGAAAATCTCAAAGTATTCCAGAATTAAACTTGAAATCCGAAATGCCAGCAATGAGAACTCAAAAATTGTTTCTCACTTTCTTAGTAACTTTCCTACCATCAAGTCAGAAAAGACTGCAAGACTCAACACGCGAAATTGTGAAATCAGAGTGGACCAACATAATATTACTATGAGTGGTCGAACCCAACCAATCTGTCAAGAATATTATTTACATATACTACATAGAAGTTAAAAACTATTTTCGTAAGGTTTTCTTCACCAACTAACTTTCCGTCAAAGTTTGAAATTTTCGATAAAGGGTAAAGCTTCCTCTCTGACGGCACACTGAATATAACCAACTGCATAAATATCGGCGATATAACATACATGCCCCGATAAGTATGCCGCATTGGCCCCAATGCATTGGCAGCGAAACAGTAAAATGGCGCCAGAGCATATCAGAATCCCACCCAATAGGACATGCAGCTTCATACTAACACTGGCTTAACGTCCCCTACAAATCAGTTGCAGCACTGTTATACCGATTAAGGCATGGACGCTGGTCGTATAGATATAAGGCTCACGCGTGGCTGAACTGGATAGTAATCCCCATACACATCCCGTGGTCCGAACTTTTCATGTTATGTTTGGAAAGTTGAAGGATTCAAAAACCATAACAATAATAATTCTTAACCCCTATGTAGTATATGTAAAACCATTCTTCACAAATTGAGGGTTGTACGAACACTCATAATAATCTTACATTGGTCTCTTCTCTGTTCCACCATCACGTGGTGGGTCCATTAGTCTTTTCTAGTCTGATGATAGAAAAGAGACCAAGAAAGCGTAAAACAACTCTTGAGTTCCCAAAGCTGAAATCTCAAATTTCAAGTTCAATTCCGAAATATTTCGAGTTTTCAAGTAATGCAGGGAAGACTTTTTACAGACATTTTTTGTCATTGCAGGCCAGTGAGCAGAAAGAAAAGTTTTCGTTGCCTTCGATGACCGTTCAGTAATCAATACATTATTGTTTTTTTTTTTTCATTTACATTTAAATTTGAACATTTTTATTTTTCTCAAAGATTTTCCTGGAAACTTGTTTGGGATGGAATTTCCCGAAGTACAACCCTACCCACCCTCCCTTATCCCCTCCACCCAACCCTGCCCTCCCATTACCCTACCCAACCCTTTTCCCTAGGGGTACCTCGAGAAACCCATCCCTGTTACTTTGACGAAATATTAAAAAGGAAAACTAAATTTTACTGGACATTAAATTTTAAAATATCAGCTTTAAAAAACTCAGCTTTAAAATAAAACCCACCCACCCACCCTAAATTTCCTTTCATAAACTAAGTACTTTTTTATTTTTTTTTTATTTTTTGAATGATTGCTGATGGGTAGAATAATCAGAGACTGGTGGACTGTATTTTAAATGATGTAGATATTGTTTATTTCATAATGTAATCTCTATTCTGATCGCCTAAAACATAAAATTTTTCATTACAAAACTTTTCCTTTCACAAAATTTGGTTTCTTAATTTTTTACCTCTAAAAGGCCAATATAACATAAATTTTGATATGCTTTTGAGTTGTTACGTGTCAATGGACTTAAATTGTCTGCTTAAATATAATAATATGCTTCAATAACTTGTTAAATTTGATTAAATAGATTTTACCTTTTCTGATATCTCACAATGAAAATTCAAAACTAATATTTTCAAAAAATAACCGTTAAAAACAAAAAGGTAAAAACTACGACTTAAAACTATTCAAATTATTTTCCGTTGAATGTTTTGACGTTCAACACTCTGCCGCCTCTACGAATGTTGCTTCTTCATCGATTGGCAATTTACAAATGTATCTTCTGTAATTGCTTTACATGCACTTATTCGTCCTGATGTTCTTAATATTCCTTCTTGATCTATGAATGGATGTAATTGTTTAATGACTGAACAATTTTGTACACTCTTGCCTTTGATTAAATTTTTGACTTCATTGGGAAAATATTCCTTTTGCAAAATACGGATTACTGCCTTCTCTGCCAACTTGATATATTCAACTCGAAAAACCTTGCCAATAGTTTGCTTTAGAGCTTTTCGCTTCCAATTATCAATTCCAGAGAGAATCGTTGCAAAAACACACGTTATGGATCTTGGATTTGAATATCGTTCATTAATATACTCAATCAATTTTGTTGTGTCATCTTCATTTTGTTTTAATGTCAATACTTTACGATACTCTTTCTGACATTCTTCTTCATTCTCGGGATCTATTGCTAAAATAGAATCAGGCCAATCTTGTTGTTGTAACTTGAGAAATTCTGGTCCATACCACCAAAATTCACATTTTGACAATTCATTTGCTGTCATTCCTCTTGAAATTATGTCAGCTGGATTGTGATTACTACGAATATGTCTAAATTTAAATCCCTTTGCTTGTTCTTGAATGTCGGCAACTCTATTTCCTACAAAAACTGATAATTTTGCAGGTTCTGCTTGTATCCAATGTAATACGATCAATGAATCACTCCATAAATATACATTATTCTCTGGAACTTCAAGAATCTTGCTAACACGTCGCATAAATTGCGATAACAAGACTAATCCACATAATTCAAGCCGTGCCAATGTAATTTGCTTAGTTGGTGCGACTCTGGACTTAGCTGTGACTATACGACATGCTATATTTCCAAACTTATCGATTGTACGTGCATAGATGACAATTCCATATGCATTTATTGATGCATCGCAAAATCCATGTAATTGAACTAATACTGGATCACTGCATATTACTTGACGCTGTATGTTGATATTGACAATTGATGCTAATGATTCAAAAAACATATCCCATTCTTCTTGTAAATCTTCTGGTAGTTTGCAACTCCATTTCAACTTTCTTGACCACAACTTTTTCATGAATAATTTTGCAGTGAGAATAATTGGACCCAACCAACCTATTGGATCATAAATGCTTGCTATGTGTGATAAAACTGACGACATTGTACTTTGTGTTGAATTCTTATCCTTTAATTTGAATGAAAATGTATCTGTCCGAACATTCCACATTAAACCAAGTGCTTTAATTTCATAAGAATCTTCGACAACTTCTGCTTCACTTTTTGGAATCTGGTCCATGAATTTTGAATCGTTTGATATCCACTTGCGTAGTGACATACCACAATGCTGAAATATCTGACATAAATCATCCTTTAGCTTGTTGCCTTTGATAATTGAATCACATGTGAATAAAATATCATCAACGTAGAAATTCGACTTGATAAGCTCACAGGCTTCTGGATATTCCTTTTCATAATCAGTTGCTATTTGAATTAATGTCCGTGTCGCTAAATGAGGAGCACAAGACGTTCCATATGTTACAGTATGTAATTGATAGTGCTTAAAAGCTTGATCTGGATTATCTCTCCATACAATTCTTTGATATAGTTGATGAATCTCATTGACTAAAACTTGACGATACATTTTCTCAATGTCTGCCTTAAAAGCGTATGGTTTTGTCATAAACTTGATCATTATGTCATATAACTCTGGCTGTACTATTGGTCCAACATTCACTGTGTCATTCAGTGATAAACCTGACTGTGACTTACATGATGCATCAAAAACCACACGTAACTTTGTCGTTGTACTGTCATTCTTAATGACTCCATGATGAGGAAGATAATAAGAATTCAATGATAAATTGACATCCTTCACTTCACTCATATGATCTAATTTCTTGTATTCATCGATGAATTGCTTATATTTGTCATAAAATTCCTTGTTTTGCTTGAATCTACTTTCTAGATACTTGAAACGTTGAATGGCGTTTGGTAAGTTGTTACTTAGTTCATTTATATTGGATTTGAATGGTAAATTAACTATATATCTTCCATTTGAATCACGTTGTGTCGTCTTGACATATAAATCCTCACAAAATTTCTCTTCATTTGTCAACAACTTTGCCTTAGGTTCACATTGTTCGATTGTCCAAAACTTTTCCATTTTTTCTTCCAATGATTCTTTTGAATGAAGAGTATGTGACGTGACTAATAATGAATTTGATGAACTTGCTAAATTTGACATTTGAGCTTCACCACTGACTATCCATCCAAATTTAGTGTGTATGAGAATAGCATTATTTGATAAAGTATGCTTTTCCATTAACATACAATCCCAAAAACATTTGACTCCAATCAACATGTCGACTTTTGCTGGAATGTTAAATTCGTCATCAGCCATAAAATAATTTGCAGGCAAATTAAATTGTTTGGAATCCATGAAGAATGATGGAAGTGTTCCTGTGATTGCTGGAAATACTAAGAACTTGAATTTGTTAACATAATCATTATGCTTGTGATATCTGGATTTGACTGTTGCATTCAGTTCATATCTAACAGGTGTTTTTTGATTATTGACGCCATGAATTGATTTCTTTATTGTTGTCAATGTTAATCCTAACTTATTTGCCATGTCTTGGGTTATTAAATTCTCGTCACTACCTGAATCTAATATTGCACGAACTATTTGCCAATTTCCTTGACTGTCTTGAATCATTACTTTTACTGTTGATATTAATGTTTGACTTGCTGATAATAGTGTTGTGGATTTATGATTTGTAGACATTAATGACACAGAATCCTCTTCTGATTCTTTGACTTGCTCTTGACTTGTTGAGTTTGTTTGAACTGCATGATTTTGACTTGTGGTTTCTTTGTTTCTATGCAAACTTGAATGATGCTTCAGTCCGCATTGCTTACAAACATTTTTGCTGTTGCATTCCTTCATTTGATGTCCTTGTCGCAAACAATTTTTGCATAGCTTAAACTTCATCACAATCTCCGTACGTTTTTCAACATTCTCCTTTAAAAACGATGGACATACAAATAATGGATGAGATTCTGAACAAAGTTTACAGGGATATTTTGTCTGATCATTTGCTATGAAAACTTTTGACTTTGTTGGAAGTTTTGAAACTTGACTTGTTGCCTGTTTTGATGCTGATGAATTATTTGATGACTTTTTGTCAGTAAATGTTAATGACTTTGAACGTTTATCCATAAATTTGTATAATTCATCCCACGTTGGATTCACTGTTTGTACATGAATATCCCATTCACGTAAAGACTTCTCATCTAATCTGTATCTCACAAATTGCTCAAAAATGATGTCGTTGAGTTCCTCGCATGACACATTCATCTGGTTAAAAGCACATCTGTAACTTTGATATGAATCAATAACTCGTCGAATTTCACTTGGAGAGTCATCAACAGCTCTCTTGACTTGAAATAATGATACTGCATGTTGAAGCAATAATGTTCTCTTATCATCATATCTCTCACAAAGTGCATTCCATGCTATCACATAATTGTCTTCACTGAATTTGTAATTGTTGAGAATGTTCTGTGATGACGGTTCAATTTTCACTGATGCTCTTAAATAATGAAATTTATCGATTGTAGAAAACGTCGCGTTTTCATGAACTAATGACTTGAATGTATCACGAAAATGAATCCACTTTTCAAAATTGCCATCAAATTCTGGTAATTTAATTTCAGGCATTTTGATTTTGCGAGTGTTTTGCTGATTTCTGGATGTTAAATTTGATTCACTACTTTCTGGAATTCCTGCTGCCATAATTGCTGCTTTGATTTCAAACAGGGTCAATTGAATTTGCTTCTTGAAATCTTGAAATGTTGATGCACTTTCTGGAATTTCCTCAGCCTTAAGTAAGCAACTATATTCAACATAAATGTTGTTGAACTCATTTAATTTGTTTTGGAATTCGTTTTGATAAACCTGAAGCTGATTTGACGTGATAAAATTCTTTATATTCTCATATTCAGCATATCCAATGTTGAAATCATCGATAATGACTTGAAGCCTTGCCTTCTTTAAATCTACTGCTTTGGTAGGTGCCATGGTGGCTTATTTGACTTAACTTGTTGAATAATAACGACTTTGAATGAGATCCAGCTGGCTGGATGTTGACTTAACTTGTTGAATAATAACGACTTTGAATGAGATCCAGCTGGCTGGATGTTGACTTAACTTGTTGAATAATAACGACTTTGAATGAGATCCAGCTGGCTGGATGTTGACTTAACTTGTTGAATAATAACGACTTTGAATGAGATCCAGCTGGCTGGATGTTGACTTAACTTGTTGAATAATAACGACTTTGAATGAGATCCAGCTGGCTGGATGTTGACTTAACTTGTTGAATAATAACGACTTTGAATGAGATCCAGCTGGCTGGATGTTGACTTAACCTGGTTTGATGTTTTTCTGATTATCCGGTTCGAAGGACCAAAATGTGATGGGTAGAATAATCAGAGACTGGTGGACTGTATTTTAAATGATGTAGATATTGTTTATTTCATAATGTAATCTCTATTCTGATCGCCTAAAACATAAAATTTTTCATTACAAAACTTTTCCTTTCACAAAATTTGGTTTCTTAATTTTTTACCTCTAAAAGGCCAATATAACATAAATTTTGATATGCTTTTGAGTTGTTACGTGTCAATGGACTTAAATTGTCTGCTTAAATATAATAATATGCTTCAATAACTTGTTAAATTTGATTAAATAGATTTTACCTTTTCTGATATCTCACAATGAAAATTCAAAACTAATATTTTCAAAAAATAACCGTTAAAAACAAAAAGGTAAAAACTACGACTTAAAACTATTCAAATTATTTTCCGTTGAATGTTTTGACGTTCAACAATTGCCACATTTTGATATTTTATGATGAAGTAAATTTTATAAATTAAATGATATAATAAATTAAATAATAAATTTTAAGATTTTGTAGGTATTTTTTTTTTCTTGTAGGTAATTTAATTTTTATAAAAAAATCAAAGATTTATAAAAAAAAAAAATCATTTTAATTAAGCTTAACAGCATTATATGGCTCTAAGCCATGGAGCATGGTGAATTATGACGAATTATATTAACATGCAAACAATACCTTTGAGAAAATAATATTTTTTCAGAAATTTTATGTTTTTCAAAAATTTTTATTATTTTTCATATTCACACCGTTTCACGTTGTGAATATATTGATTTCGATACACTTGAAAAATCGTTTTTTTAGTTTTTTGGCGCCAAAACTCAAAATTTTCATAAACTGTTCGGTGTGAAAAGTTCGGCCTCAAAATTATCTACAAAATACAAAAAACCGCATTGAAAAAGGTTTTGATGCCTCCGGACACGACCCCAAATAGTGGTGGTGTATGCTTACAAGCAAGTTTGTTCCTCGCAGAACTCAAATACGAAAAAACCATTTTATGTCAAAAATGTCTCAAAATGTGCGCATTATCACTCAAATGTGCACCTCACACGTTGGTGCCGATCCATGTAGATGGATCTGAGAAACTAACGAAATAGTGTGTTTTTTAAGCATAATTTAGCCGATTATTGCAAAATACATTTAAAAAATTTCACAAAAATTGGGAATTGAACTTTTTTGATCAGAATCAATAAAAAATAAAGTTTTGTTGAGAAAAAATGCAAAAAAAAAATTTTAGCCACCAGTACACCCCCCACAAACCTAAATTTTGGAAAAATTCGTGTGGTTCACTGTGCGGATGGATTTTTGTAAACTTTTCTGTTTTTGATCAATTAATGCGAGAACTTTTATGGAAAAATACCAAAAATATTTTTAAACCTATTTTGGTCAGTCAAAATCTCGAAAAAGTTCAAAAAATCGGCATTTTATGGACATTTTGCCCTCCTGTGCCTATAGTTCGGATTTAAAAAGTCTAAAAACTTCTGATTATTGTAGCTTATTATTAGATCTAAAAGACGTACATACATTGTCATATCCAAAAACATCAATTAGTGCTTCAAAATTAAGTCCAAATATGAAAATTTTCGATTTTTTAGGAAACTTAATTGTCAATCTTATGCAAAGCGAAGCTTTGCTGACTCGATCGAGACTTAATCATCAATCTTATGCAAAGCGAAGCTTTGCTGACCCGATCGAGTCTTAAACTGCAATCTTATGCAAAGCGAAACTTTGCTGACCCGATCGAGACTTAATCATCAATCTTATGCAAAGCGAAGCTTTGCTGACCCGATCGAGACTTAATCATCAATCTTATGCAAAGCGAAGCTTTGCTGACCCGATCGAGACTTAATCTTCAATCTTATGCAAAGCGAAGCTTTGCTGACCCGATCGAGACTTAATCATCAATCTTATGCAAAGCGAAGCTTTGCTGACCCGATCGAGACTTAATCTTCAATCTTATGCAAAGCGAAGCTTTGCTGACCCGATCGAGACTTAATCATCAATCTTATGCAAAGCGAAGCTTTGCTGACCCGATCGAGACTTAATCATCAATCTTATGCAAAGCGAAGCTTTGCTGACCCGATCGAGACTTAATCATCAATCTTATGCAAAGCGAAGCTTTGCTGACCCGATCGAGACTTAATCATCAATCTTATGCAAAGCGAAGCTTTGCTGACCCGATCGAGACTTAATCTTCAATCTTATGCAAAGCGAAGCTTTGCTGACCCGATCGAGACTTAATCATCAATCTTATGCAAAGCGAAGCTTTGCTGACCCGATCGAGACTTAATCTTCAATCTTATGCAAAGCGAAGCTTTGCTGACCCGATCGAGACTTAATCTTCAATCTTATGCAAAGCGAAGCTTTGCTGACCCGATCGAGACTTAATTTTCAATCTTATGCAAAGCGAAGCTTTGCTGACCCGATAGAGAGTTTTGGAACGGTGTGAATATGCACATGAAGCGTGATCCGCTTCATTACTAGTTTTTTCATGTGTTTAGGAAATTGCCTGATTCATGCAATTATTTTTTACAACTTTTTGGATTTTTTTTAAATTCAATTCCAAAATATGCAACTTTAATGCATTATTTGGTCAGTAAACAAATTTAATTGGGGAAAAAAGTATCGGAAATCCTTCATAAATTAACATACGAGCTTAGACGATCAGCCAAAATTGTTTCCAGACAATTTAATTTATTTGAAAGTTTGTAAAATTGATAACGCCAAAATGGCCATTTTTGACACCCTCCCTCCCTCCCTTAGCCAAAAATGGCCATTTTTACCCCTCCTCCCCTTCCTAAGCGTTAAAAATTTTACAAACTACTTCTTA
Source organism: Chironomus striatipennis (assembly GCA_026123125.1). Classification (NCBI taxonomy): domain Eukaryota; kingdom Metazoa; phylum Arthropoda; class Insecta; order Diptera; family Chironomidae; genus Chironomus; species Chironomus striatipennis. The sequence goes on from CM047393.1 coordinate 23,792,701, forward strand.
GTTCAATTTTCAAAAGAATCCTCTCAAATTATGTAATTCTCAAGAACTTATTACTAATACCTTCGAAATGCGGCGTTTTTTCAAATAGTAATCTGCTGGTAAACCTAGATGCAATAAAAACCTATCAAATATCGCAATAAATTTTATTATTTCCAAGTCAGTTTCAACAAGAAAAGAACAGAAATTTTTAGATTTGGTATTTGGAGAAGATTATTTTTTTGAAGCTTTTATAGGATATTTTTTTTATTTATTTTTTTTTTTTATTAAATTACAGACTTTAAAATTTTTTGTAGAATACATTTTGCTATTTTTCATTGTAAAACCTTGGTCAGCAGACAAACAGATGACAATCTATTCTGATTTCAACTTAAATATTTTTTAAAATATTCCACCCTCCCTCCTCAAAGAGTGTCCCCTTCTTTAAAATTTCTGGCTACACCGCTGATTTAATTTATGACTCGCTGATGCTTATCAAGATTTTTGCACTATTATTTTTTTTTTCATTTATTTATTTATTTTTTAAGTGATAATTGTTTTAAAAAAATCCAGAGATCCAGTGAATATCAGAATTTTTTTAATTTCATTAGAATTACTTGTATTTTTTAAAATGATTAATTTTAAATAATTAATTTAGTAAATGTGTTTACAAATTTTAACCGATTTGTTTGTGCTCTTTTCATGGTGCTAATGTTATTTTCAAAATTAAAAAAAAATCAAAGTCGGACGATATAACAAATTGCAAAACATTGATGTGTTCAAGATAGAGGTAAAAACGTCCTTTATCACAAACACATAGTGCTGCACACTATCTTGAGCTTCGATCAAATAGAATCCCGTTTTGGAATTAGATGCTCATAAGAGCTTCCGTAACACATTACACCAGATAAATCTACTACTCATTTGACACATTATAATGCACGATTGCGTCGTTTGACCTGATGCAAAATAATGCCGCATGTGAGGACAGGCTAAAATAAACAGAAAACGCAATAATCTCTCTCGAAATCATGCGAAAACTGTCATTGTCGCCACTCTAGATCAAGAACAAACATGCAAAGAAGAGCAATTTGACTAATCTTCTCAATTTTAAATATTTTTTGCTTTTGTGAGTCAAACGGAGGCACCTTTATATGGAATTATTTAAATTTTTCCAATCATTTTTGTTATTTGAATAGAGCTCAAGAAATCTTTGAAATTTTTCTTTTTTTAAAAAAATAAAAGTATTTTTTTTAATTTGATTTTCTTCTGTTTAGTTAGTATTTTAACTCATTAGCATTTTTAAAATATTACTGTTATATTCACTGAATCTCATATTTATTATTATCAATCTCACATGATGTTTTCAGACTGCCATTATTATTGTTATATTTTTTTTTCATTAACATATAAATAAATAAAACACATTTCTTTTGTAATTGATTTAAAAATGGCAGTTTTGTTGTCGAAATTTTTTTTTACAAAAAACTATTGTTTCAATATTTTTTGTACTATTTTTTTCACTATAAAAGTTTTTTTATACTTGGTATGGCTTTCCCAAAGTACAACCCTACCCGCCCTCCCTTTTCCCCCCACCCAACCCTTCCCTACCTTACCCTACCATTTTCCCTAGGGGTACCTCGAGAAACCCATCCTTGTCAATTTGGTGAAATAATAAATTATCCAGGAGATGCTTTTGACATATTTTATTTCATTTATTAATTTTATCAGTGGTATAGCCAAAATTGTCGAAGGGGAAGATATTTTTAAAAAAGTTTGATCTTCATAAAACTTAGCATTTTAGATAAACTAAATGCTATAATGGGCTATAATAATTGTGGAAAAATATTTTTTTTATCCTTTACAAAATTTTTTTTTATCCTTGTTTTGAAAAATAAAGCGGGAAATTTAAATCATTTAGTTCCAAAATAAACCCACCCTCCCACCCTAAACATGACTTATAATCTAATCATTTTTTTATTGAAATCTTTGAATAACCTATAACTTGATGTGCTCAACATTTTGATATTTTTATATGGAAATTTTATATGAGCTATCCATATTGAATTGTTGACTGACTCACAAACAATTGCATTTATTGGGACGTTTAATAGATTCATATTACGTCCAGGTTTAGCAGCAATTTATTATTTAAAGAAACGCGACATTTAGAAGGTGTTAATCCTAAATTCTTTAGATTTACAAATTATGGGAGGACATTTGTCAAATAAAACTAAGCAAATAAAAATATCATATGGAAATAGTAATAGACTGATCATTTATTAACTAATGAAGAATTTTCTACTCTTTTGTGCAGAATTTAAACATAATTGAACTCCCGACCAGAAATTGATATAAGTGAAGCATCAATTTAAGTCAGTAAAGATCCCTTGAACCGCACGACTTTCTATCAGGGGGCGGAGATAGAGATTTTTCCCACAAAAAAATGTTTTTTGCATTTTTGATGCAAAAATAAAACTAAATAAAAATGAATTTTGATTAAATATGAAGCTTATATTAAGCATGAAAATCAAAATCTATGTCAAAAAATTTAAAATATTTACCCCATATGTAAAACCCACACTCATCATTTCAAAAAATTTTAAAATTGACAATCCAGTTGCGTTTTATTTTGTTAAAACTTTTTTTTAAAAAAAATATATATATACATATATAATAAAAAAACTTTGCCATGAAAAAAGTAAATTTTCACATAATTCAGAAAACTTCTTAAGTGCATTAGAGAAATATTAAAAAAATTTGTAAAATGTATTAGTTGTCAGAAAATAATTTTCAGAATCTCAAAGGCATCTTTTACGCATGCAAATCAAATTCAATTTCTAAGAAAATCTCTGTATGAAAAATTTGTTAGAACAAAATATAATTAACAACGAAAAAAAGGCAAAAAAATTTTTGCAGAATAAAAGTTGTGGGCAATCATTCAAAAGGAAGATATATTTTTCTCAACGTTTTTGTTAGATTCTAGTTAGCTGTTTTTTCCCGCACGAAACTGTATTTTTTGCATTTTTTGATGCAATAATAAAATCAAAAATGAATTTAAATTATAAATTATGTAAAATTATGTATTGTGAGCTCATAATTAATAAGCTGCACATGCTCAAGCGAAGAAACTTTCTACAGACAGCCCAGCTCAATTCTTGGTAATTAAATGAAAAAAAAACTGGTAACGATATCATTGGTCATTTGACCAGGCAAAACGCAACATGTTTGTAAAATTTGGGAATTAAAGAAGAGTTATTTTTATTCTTTTCTGATATTTAAAAAGAAAGATTTCTTACTTTTGAAGAAGGGCATTTCCACGGATTGATGGAGTTTCTTAAAAATCGCTTGTAATTCTTCTTCTACTTGAAATTTTTGAATTAACTTTGAGTTAATATTACAGTTGGCCATTAAGAAATGTCAGCAAAACGACCACAAATTAATTTAAGTTAGCGTTTAAACAAGTCAAATTATTAATTTTTGGTATCTAGTTTAACGGATTTTTTCATTTTCAAATTTTTAAAAAACTCGCTCGCAGTAAACGCTATTTGTTGGTACATTTCATAAAATTTTCACAAATTTTTCATTTTTCTTCTTAATAAGTGTATTTAAAGTGAATTAAAGTATTGAAATATATAAAAGTAAACACCATGTGCATGAAAACGACAGTAAAATGTTGTCTAGATGTCTAAATAGTGTAAAATTTAAGTTTAAAGTTAAAAATTCCACATTTTGAAATGTATTAACGCTCACTTAAACTCAAATATTTCACCAATGAATACATTTGGAGGTAAGATATAAAGAGAAATAACCAGAATTCAGCGTTTTACATGACATAAATTAGTCTTTTAATCGTCTGAATAGCTTTTTTAAGAGAAATTTTAACTCAAAGACGAAAATTTTAAAAAATTCAATCCGTGGAAACGCCCAGAAATGCTCTGAACGGTCATCAAGACAACTCTAAAAATTTTCATTTAGAAATGGCAGTTAATTTTCTTACTTTTTTTAATATTTATATTCGTTCTTAAGAACTGCCAAATAATAATAATATAAAAGGACTCACTTTTAAATGCAGGAACGTTAACTTTTTTCTGCTTCTTCTTTTGATTTCTTCACACTCAATACACCTTGATATTACTACTTGCTTACTTGATTATTACTTCATTGCTTAATTTTTTTCATTACTTGATTATGGAGCTTCATTCACTTTGTTGGAATTGCGTTGAAAACTGCAATAATTATTAAAGAAAGAGAAAGAGGATTAAAATATGGAACTTCATGGTTTCATATGTTGTTGTTAATTGATCTCAAAATTTTCAACAAAAACAAATCATCGAAGAAATTACAAAAGCAAGAAGGAATTAAAAAAGAATGGACACTTTATTTAACGTAAATGCTGATTCTACTATAGAATAATGCAACACAAAATAAGTTCTACATTGTAAATTTTAGTTTGAAATAGTTGAAAAAACGGAAATGAAAATCTTTCATATATTAAGATGCTCAAATCCATAAACATTGACAGCTCAAATATTGCTTTAAAATCATCATGACGCAGAAACAAAGTTAAAGTTAACTTACTTGATTATTGGTAAGATTTTCTGAATTTTCATATTTAAGCTTATGAAACCACCTCTGAAGACGAATTTAAGGACAATTTAGTTACAATTATTTATTCAGAGTATGAAAACTGACGAAAAACAACAAAATTCTTCTAACAAAGATGATTATTCTTTATAATGTAATAAACTAATAATCTAATAATCCTGATCACGTCAGGAGAATTAAAAAAAAAACACTTTATCCAACAAAAGCATTGTCCCGCTCAATACTTGATCCATTGTGTATATAAAGACATCATGCCAAAATAATGAGTCAACGTATCATTCGAAAATTTTTGATGAAACTCGTGAATGATGGATGATTTGGAGAACGAAATGGAACTCTTTAGCCAAGAACAGCAGAAAATACTCGTAGAAAAAAAGTGAAACAGTGCATGAATCAGTATAATAAGACGTTCTCAAAAGAATTAAATGTCAAAATGGATATGGATGTTGCTGAAGGGTTCATTACTATAGCTTTACAATATCATTATCAAAAGAATAATTTCAACAAGTTAAAACACGAATGTCCAAAAATGAGCCCAAATATGAAGAGATTCGTGTTAAGAATGAAAGTGAACGAGCATTGAAGCAATCGATGGGAATTCTGTACAAGAATAATAAACAGGCGTAGCTGTAAAGAATACAGTCATTGAGACAAGATATGCAAAAATTGTTTCAAAGAAACAAAATGCCGTATAGCAAGGAATTACTAGAAGCTGATTGAATTTATTGCGCGCATTGAATAATGTGAAAAAAGAGCAACTTGAACAGTATTCAGATTATGATGATAGAATCAAGTATAATAGAAGTGACGAAGATTGTTCAGATCAATCATCATCAGACGGGCCAATATTAGATCCAGAAATTAATCCATTAAAAATAATCAAAATAACTACCTTAAAAATCAAATAATTCATTAATTTAAAAATTTAAAACTTCATTTTAATTGATATAAAGTACCCGATCTTCGAGGAAAGACAGATAATACACCAAAAAATAGTAATGAATATTCTCGACAGACAATTCAAAACTATATAGAAAATTTCAATAATCCTTGTCTTGCTACCTCGAGTATGAATCTAACAGCTTCATCCAACACATAATCAATCTCATATCACAAGCATGATCCAAGAACTATTTCAAGCTTTTCACATCCAACTTTATTCACTTAAGCTTCAAAAACTTAAAATTGCATCATTCAGTGGAGAGGTTCTCGAGTGTAAATCTTTTAAATAGATCTTTATGACCGAAATTTTAGAATGGGGAAATTTGGAAAAATTGTTGTTGCTTCAAAACAAATTAACAGGCAGAGCTTTGGATCATGTTAAGCAACGACTCGATCGTCATATCATAATAGGTGGATTTATGCCAAATCATCAAGTAGAACTCAAATTAATTGTCTATTAAATTGTCTAAATTTGACACTTACTTTTTAAATACAGGAACGCTGCAAAACTTAAACATTTCTGTTTTCAACTTTTCTTGCGCTGCCGAAGTGCTCGATTACTTTTTGTTGTCCTGATGATTCTTCTTGCTTCTTCTTTTGAAATTTTTTTCTTGATTCTTGGTGATCTCCACTAGATCTCCGCCAAAGACACATATTCCTTTTCAGCTTTGGCTCTTTTTCTTTAGCTCTTTGTGTCCTCTTATCTTCTACAATTTTTTCATTCTGCAATTTTTTAAAATTTTTCTTTAATTATTAATTAAACATAACTTAATTTGTGTTACTTACTTGTGAAGGCGGAATTGCTGAACATCTACAACATGTTTTGCAATGACTGTGTAATTAATTCCACGAGATGTATTGGAGTTGATGTCATCTTAGTGAAATCGAATTGAAAACTGAAAAAATCGTGAAAAAAAATTTTAATGGTTACTGAGATTTTTATTTTTTCATTTCGATTTACATTTTTTAAATTAGTTTAAATGAATTCTTCATGAAAAGTATGCACATGCATTGAATTATGCGTGAAAGTATGTAAGGATCTTTGAAGCATAGAAGTTAAATAAGTGTGAAATGTGGTAAATGCTTGAAATTAGTGGAGAAATTCTCGAGCATAAATCTTTTAAATAGTAATTTACAAACAGCAGCAATTTCAACGACAAAAACGGAAATTTAAAGCAGATTAACAGACAGAGCTTTGAAAGTTAAGCATCTTGCAAAAAAAAGACAATCTTAGACCAAGAATTTTTGATTGATTAAACAATTCAGCGTTCATTTGACAGTCGTAAAAAGTAATCGCATTTATTAAGTAAGCAAAATTTCTGCAATATGAGTGCTACATGTAGTAGTAGTAGCCGTAAAATTGAATGCACAGAGCAGCACAGATTGTCGTCAAGCAAAGTATCATCCAGAATGCTTAGCAAATGAAAAGCAAGCACCCTCGGTCTATGGTGAATTTGGGATTTCTTATAATTCCTTATGTACATTGATAAAGAAATTTGGTGCTTTCACCTTTACATTGTAAAAAATGTCAGCGAATAAACGTATTGAAGAAAAATTGGATTTTATTATTGGTGTTGGAACTAAACAGCCTAACACAAATCCAAGTTTGATTGTTAATGTAGCTGGGACAAAAAAAGGAAATATTGTCAAAAACAACTTGAAAGGAAATGATGAGTTGGCGGTATCTAGTACCATACCGGCAAATAAAAGCAAAAACTTAGTAATTACGTGTGAAAATGAGACCATGAGAATCAGTTATAAACGAAATGAAGTCAAAAATGATTGGGAAATGCAAATTCCTAAAAAAAATTTGCCTCGAATCAAAATCCTTAATATTGATTTGAATAATAATACGAAAGATAAGGACTTACTGATCAGTGAATTGAAAAAAAATCTGTCTGGTGTTGATGATTCAATGAAAATTGAGCGTGTAAATATTATTGAGAGCATATCAAAAAGCGTATAAATTACAACATTCCAACGCTCAAAAGAAGCAATCAGTATTCGAAATTAAATGCACTAATGCCCAAAGTCTAAAAAAACATCTAATCATTCAGAGATTTAACCATCGAAAAGAAACCCCATATTTTATGCGTATCGGAGACTCATGTAACAAAGAATATAACTGAACCAAAGATAAAAAAAAAATGTTCAAAGTCCTCGTGTTGTTAATCGAGGGACTTAAGCGCATTTTTGTCGCAGCGATCAGAAATCGATTAAATAGAAATTGCTTTAAATTGTAAAATCTCTTAATTCTTCTTTTATCATCAAAAAACCCTGCAAGAAAATACAATTTTTATAAAAAAAAAACTATACAATAGTAACCAAAACCATTAAATACTGTTTTTTAGCATGCTCTATACATGAAAAGTCTGTTTTCACAATAATAAAAATACAAAACCTTCCAAAAAGAAAGAAAAAAATTTTGCTCAAAAATAACGGTAAAAAAATTTTTAAATTCCAACGGTCAAAAAAAATTCAAATTTTTATCGAGGGGTTTTCAACAATTTTTTTCCTTATTTAATGTTAAATCGTTGATTACAGGAATTGTAGATTGTTTAACGATTTTTTAATGAGCGATGCCGGAATAACTCGATAGTAGAAAGATAATTCATCATAAAAGAACTCTTAACTATGTCTGGTTTCTGAGATCTCAGAGCTCATACAGCCAGCCAGCCAGCCAGCCAGCCGAACAAAGTGAAAATATAAGCGTCATTTTTTGCAAAAATGCGCTAAAAATTGATAGATATAATATAAAACGTTAAGATGTGATTCACAAAGTCGTCATACTGGTGGAGTTGTAATATACATCATGGATGAGATAAACTTCAATGTAACTGCATTTACAATTAATGGTAATTTATAAATCTCCAAAACAAACACCTAAAGATTTTCTTTCTGTTTTAGATGATTATATTGTTTTAAATTTGGACTATGATAAACAACATACATTAGTTGGAGATATAAATATTAACGTATCTAAATTAACAAAGACAGCAAAAGAATATATAGAGAAATTAAAAGAGCATAATTTAAAAAATATTTTGAAAGATTTTACGCGATTTGATTTTACAAATAATCTATCAACGATTATTGACCATGTTATTACTAACAATAAATAATAATGTTATTTTTTAAGTAAATCGGTTAGATAAAATTACGGATCATTACTTAATTCATGTATACTACAATGAATGTGTAAAATTAGAAAATGAAAAAATTAAGAAAAATTAGAAATTAGAAATTAGAAATTACGAGAAATGATAAACTCTTCTCTTAAAAGAAAAATTAACTATGAACAGAAATGATCCTAAAAAACCATGTAGGGATTTAAATCTCTTTACAAATCTGATACAGTAAAAATTAAACAAAGTTTATTAAACACAGTCGTCAAAATTCATTCATATATTATGCTCTGAATGAAATAAACAAATTTGTTAGAAATAATATTCCTAGCACTAATAATGTATAAGAATAAATAAGCCAAAATGGCACTTAAATAAAAAAAAAAAAATCAGTACAATGTCTGCAAATCAATCAAAGTTCAACCAGTAAATCATGATATTACCGTAAAATTGGGTAAGAATTTATTGGGTAAGAAAACAGACTCCAACCAAGAAAGAGTTCATCCAACAAAGAAAATTCAAATAAAAATTGATCCAGAATCAATTAAGAATGCCAACCCAAAGTTAAGTCAACTCAAACACAAATACAATTTTTTCCAACAAATCATACTCACTTTTTGCAGGAACGTTCCAAGCCTGGAACCTGATATCCGTTTCCTTTTCTCCCATGCTGTCGAAGTTTTCAAAAAATTCTTCATCAAGATGCTTGATTTGAATTTTTGTCGACGACTTTTTTGTTTCGAAAGCTTGACGATTCTTCCTGCTTCTTCATTTGATTTTCTTCGCATTGGTTTTCTTGTTTGTAATCAATTTCTCCATGTCCTTTGGTTTTTTTTGTCTTCTTCAATTTTTATTTCCTGAAATATTTTAAAGTTTTTCGTTAATTTTCAATTAAACTTTACTAAATTTTTTCGGTTGCTCACCTGTTAAGACAGGATTATTGAAAGTCCACAGCATGTTTTGCGATGACTGTGGAATTAATTCCCTACGAGATGTCACAATATTGATGTCACCTTGTTGAATTCAAATTGAAAACTGAAAAAATTATGAAAAAAAATTTCAATGGTTACTGAGATTTTTTTTTCATTAAGAATTTTTAATTTAAATTTGTATTTTTTTTTCAATTAATTTACATGAAAAAATAAGCAAAGGAAGGAGCTTTGAAGTTTGTAACTTTGGATCTTCATAACCGACAGTAACAAACTATTACGAAATCATCAAAATTCAATAAAAATGAAAGTCTATTAAAGATGATATATTATTTATTTATTTATTTATTAGCCAGTCTCAAGTTTATCAATATTTTATAGACATTTATGTTTTCGGATAGATTTCTATTCGACTTAAGGGAGTAACGTATTTAAATAATTTAAACTAGTAACGGTTGTTTTGAATTTAAATAAAAGTTTGTTCTAAATTAGTTCAAGTGTTTGTTTACAAACAAAATTTAAAGTGAAATAATCAGTGAAAATATTAAAAGTGCGAATTTCATCATCATTTAATCAATAACAACACTTCATCAAGCTATCTTTCGCGTTTTATGTTGATCTTCAGCTAAAAGTAAGTCTGTTTTACTCAATAAGTAAATTTTTAACTCTCTTTTAAATATTTTCAGATTTCTTAACTCCGTCAAATTCCTATTAAGCTGATTAAAGAGCTTAACACCCAGACAGCTGATATCTCGACCTAGGCAATGCTTTTTCTTAAATTTGGGTGCAGTAAGCTGTCCTAATGAACTTCTGTTGCTGTCGTTGACACTAAATTCCAATAATTCTGGCTTATTACATATTTTTGACTTCTGGATGTATACAATCATAAAAAAGTAAATAATTCCAATTACTGGAAGCGTATTATTTAGGTAAGGATTGAACTAATCTGTAGTTGGATGCTAATTTTCTAGTCTATACATTAATTTAATACATTTATTTTGCAGTCGTTGTAATCTTTGGATTTGCTCTTGGCTTGTTTTTGCAAGTAAGAAAGGACAGTAATATAAGTGAGACATAAAGTGGACATTGAAAAATTGATGGAGCATGTTGAGAGGCAAATGATGCCTAATAATAGACATTACTCTGCATACTTGTGTAAGTTTCTGGATTAGATTTTCAATATGCTCATTATAATTGATTCCACTCTATCTATGCTCATATTATTAATCAGCATTTGTTGAGAAATCGACATTGCTATTGTATTGTTTCTAATGATCATAAATTTTGTTTTAGAATAATTGAGCATTAAACCATAGCTTTGAAAATGAGCGTCCATTAGCTTAATATCATTGATTATCTCACTCACCACTTGATTGACATCTTCTCTTTTGCATGACTTATAGATAACATTATCATCTGCAAACCAAATATTGACCCTTGAGCCACTCCATGACCGTTGACGTATGGGATTATTAATATCTCCTTTTTTATGAATCGGAACTATTGTTGCAAATTTTAATTTATCTGGATACTGGGCTTCAATGATGATTTTGTTTACGACTGTTGTTAATGGATGGATTAATGTGCTTCGTAGTTCCTTTATGATTCTTGGTGAAATTTGATCACTACCAGCAGATTTTTTAATATTTAAATCATTAAGCACATGCGCGACCTGATTTTCATCAAGATTTAGAAGAAATTTCTAATTAAATATCTCCGCAACTTCAATTGGATTTTCAATCATCACACCATTAATCTTTAGAACAATATCATATTTTTCTCTGTTTCTTCCTAGGATAACGTTAACGACACTCCAGGAATTTTTACCATTACATTCAATCACGTTTGAGTAGAAATTCATCGAAGTCAAATTGCAATGTTGATTGAATTTCTCATTTATGACCTTTAACTTGCTTCTTAATTTGCTAGTTGGTTTTTGAGCTTTTGTTAATTTGTTTATTTTTTTTTTTTTTTTTTTGCAGATTTCTGGCTTTTTTTGAAGGATGTTATATTTGGATCTGAACTAGATTGTCTAATTTTAGCTACTGTATAGACTGTTGATCTGCTCATAGCTGTTTTTATGGAGTTTAATAAGTAGTCATAGGAGTCATTGGCAGATAAGTCATTTAAAATTTTTTCTTCATATTGAAATACTTCATTTAACTTCTCATAGTTATATCTTTCTTTAATTATCAATTTTGTTTCTGTTTTAGGAAGAGTAATGCTGAGAGTCACAAGAATATTATGATCAGAACTTAGGAGCTCAGATGTCGTGATAGTATTGATTGAAGGATTTGTTGGAGCATTATAAATTATGACATAATCAATTATTGTTCCACTTTTTGGTATTGTTATCGCATCGTTGGTGATTGCTCCACCTGAGCTTTTTATGATGTCACAAAGTTGAGTTGCTATCTTTTCTCAATTTGTTGATGTTTAAATCTCCTGCAACTATCATGAATTCATTCGAGTCAGTCAGCTGTTCTAACTTTTGCAAGAGAAGATCGAGTGGAGCATTTGGTGAACGATAAATGGCATGCGTCAAGATTTGTGCATTTTTGCATGTGAGTTTTAAAGAAATATACTCAATGTAATATAAGTTCTCATTATTAATGATGTTTACTGTGTGTTTCTTATGGCCATAGATGATGATTCCACCGCCAATTGTGTTATTCCTACAGCAACAGAACTGATGATAATTATCTAGTCTGTATGGGTCTGTATAAATTAAATTTATCATAGCTGTCTATCCAACTTTCTGTTAATATGATCATGTCAACGTTTTGGCTCACGAGTACTGCTGTATCATTTTTAAACTTCTGAAAAGAATTAAGTGATCTAATAGACCTCACGTTCCAGTTAATTATTTTCAATTTATTAATATTTTCTGTTCGTTTAATGTTTTTTTCAATCTCCTCTATGCTATAATTCTTTTTATTATTCAGTTTAAGATGCAGTACGCTGTGAGCTGTTTCCTCAGCTGTCCATCTCAATAATGGTTTTGTCTGGTACAACTTGACTGTCGTGGCTGTCAACCGAATCACTGTTGCTGGAATAACTCATCTGTGATCTTCGTATCTTCTTCGAACTAATACTTGCATCATTTTGTTGTTTAAAAATAAATTCTGGCTGTTTTGGATTCTCAAGTTTTTTATTTTATTCTTTTGAATCATTTCCATAATCAGTCTCTCAGAAGTGTAGGAATCAGAAAAATGTATGTAAAGATATTTAACAAATTTGTCAATTCCATTTCTTTTTTTCATTCCAGATAAAACTATTGCCTTCGTGATATACGCTTTACCCTGCTTTACCAAGAGAGAGTTTACACTCTGAGATGATCTTATTCGCTTCGTGAGCAGCAGCATTAATTGAGATTGATTTTAATCTTTCATCATTTTTGAGGTAAATAATCATCTGAGATTTGTAGTAGCTGATATCAGTTTTAATTTTTATCTCTTCTTTATCGTTCTCATTTTACTCGACATATTCATCATGTTTGATTGATAGTTGAGTGATTTCATCGTTTAGATGTTCCGAGGTATTGTGAAGTAACACCGATGTTTCAACAATTGTTTGAGCAACTTTAGTGCAGTTTTCATGAGAAATTTTCGTTGATTGTGCAAGAGAAGAGTACGCGTCAACAATAGCATTGAGCATCATATTTATGTCGCCATTCTGACTGAATGAGTCAAGTTTGGCTTTTAATTCTGCTGGTGGTGTTATTGTGTGCTGACTTAAGGCACTTTGGCTTCTTATGATAAAAAATATGATAAACATTGAATTTTACAGCTATTCATCATCAAATTCATTCATTCTGTAGCTTAATCATTTTGTGTTGAAATGTTTAAAGTATTTTCATTTTTATGTTCAAACAAGAAGAAAAACAAATAAATAAATGAATGTAAGAAAATGAAATATTGGAAATATAAACAGAAATCTTTGTGTGACATCAATAGATGAAAATAATTTTCATGTCCTTATGATAAGCAAAGCATATATTTTAGGGGTTCGACGTTAAAAAAATTGTCATTATTAAGAATTCAATAAATTGAGACAGGATAAAAAATCGTAAGTTGGACTTCAAAACTAGTCTTAATTTAAACAGACATCGATCGTGAAGAATTAAAGATTTTTAATGCAATTTAATAAATGTATTTATAGTCATACAACTGTGCCAGTTATACGAAATTGTTATATTGCACGGAAAAAAATATCACATATTTTCTATGTTTATAATAATGTCTTTTCATAAAAATAAAAAAGAGGAAATTTAGGAACTTTTTTCTTTATCTCGAAAACTCGAATATCGCATTATTTGCGCATTATATTGTACATTTTTTCTACATTTTAGTTATTGTTTTCCTTTCTATCTCATAAAAAAAAATGTTTAAATATCAAACCTTTTTCTTGGCATTTACTTTGACTATTTTATTATTAGAATATCAAATGCTAATATTTAGGTACAAAAATGATTTAACCTTAAAATCTTATTTGCAAAGTTTTTATACAAAAAGAAAACTTTAAAATGCTTCCGATTGCTTTGGGCCAATCCAAGATACTTTTTTTGTGAAATAGCAAAACAACAAAATACTGAAATGTACTGAACATAATTTTCCCACAGTGTAATAGAAAAACACATGGAGGAAAAAAAGAAAAGAGCAACGATGGAAGGATATATTATTTGCAAATATTGAGAAACGTTTATTAAAAAAGTTTTTTTTGTATTTGTAAACTTTTTCCATAATAATTTCATTACAAATATACGTATGAATGTAACACCGCTGTGTATTTTTTTCATTCATACCATTTTTCTTCTTTTCTTTCAGCGTTCATATCGCAAGAAGAAAATAAATCTTTTAAATTCAAATTTTCTTATTTCTTCTCGATTTCTTTAATATTTATCCAGCGCCAAAAAGCTTTTAAGGTAATAAACCATTTTAAAAACAATTCATGACATTGATTACTTATGCTGTTGATTTTTCTGACATTTTTATAGACTGCAGTAGGAGGAGAAATAAGACGGTAACATTTTTTTTAACCTTTTTTTCTCTCTGATTTTTCAATTTGAATAATGAAGAAAATAACGATACATGTTCGTACTAAGTACAAATTGATAAAAATGACTGTAGTATTTGCTTCAAAGTTACAGCTGTTTATTTTTCATGCTATCATTGATACATAAAATTTTGTTATTCAAAATTATTTTTGTGGTCTGTTCTCAAGTACCAGAACTCTTTTAATTTTTCATTTAGCTTTTCATATTGCTGAACAAGAAATCAAATTGAACATAAAATAAAATGGCGAAATCCGAGTGCATTACATGAACCATAAAGAAATAATATATTTTAAAGATTTTCATGCATATATAAATTTAGATCCTTCTCATTTATATGTAATTTTTAAAAAAAAAAAAAAATTTTAAGAAACATTTTTTTCTCGTCACTCGTAAATCATTAAGCTTAACATTATATGTAGCTTTTAAAAAGAATAAAAGAAGGTTGGTTTTCAAATGTGAACAAGATTTTTATTTCGTTAAAGTTCGTTTAATTTTAAAGTTGGCTCACAGAGACTGTTAGAAACAGCAAAAAAAGTTAATAAAACAACAAAAAACATTATTTTCAAATGATACCAAAACATTCCACCAGAAAAATTTTAATAAATTGCTTAATAAATAAAATTTTAATATCAAATCCATAATCTTTACATGAATATAAATTTTCTGAAATGTATTAGCCCCTTGAGAAATGTCACCCAACGGAAATTTTACTCTAAAAACTTTTTATCTTTTTCTAGAAGAATTTTCTTTAATCAATTTTCAACACTTCAACATAGGAGAAAGGCGATAATATATATATATATATATATATATAAGATAGAATAAAAAGGAAAAATCAAAAGTTTAAAATAAATTGAGATAAATTGTTGAAAATTTTCCCTTATAACTATCCATCCCTCGGCATAAAATGTGCTCAGTAATCAAGGGTAAAAGTTTTCTAATTAAAATATTTCATTTTTCCTCCTCCATTTTCTACTGATATACAATTTTTTTAGATTCTATTCTTCATCTCATTCATTACTTCATCTTTCGTTGATATGATTTTTAGCGCATTTTTGTTTGGAAACTTGTTTTTAAAAAGGTAGCTCAATCATGCACTTTGATCGGATTATCTTTTGATCAAGACATCGGAGAGAGCTGGGGTTTGTTTTAATAGCTTCATTTCATCGAGTTATTGGCGCCTCGGTAATTTAAAAATTTTAAAATTGAGTTTAAACTCCTCAATTAATCAACTTTTAATTTTTTTATACAAAAACACGTGGGTTCGTTCAGAAATTTAAAAAATAACGGTAAAATAATGTACTGGGTGTGGTCAAAAATTTAAATTTTTTGCTAACTGAAAATTTAGAATTTCAAAAAATTATTAAATCGTAAAACCATTTGTTTTTTTACACGTTTTTTGTTTAATTGAATATTACGAAAATCGAATTTAATGTATAAACTTTATGAGAAAGTAATTGTTTTAATTATTAATTCATTAGGAAAAGAGATTTGATTTTTAATTTTAAACTTTTTGTAGTAATGTATTATGATTAGAGAAACAGCAAAAGAGATTTAAAACTCGTCCATCATTACTATTAAATCAATTGCTTATCACTGCGTCAAAAATGCGCTGAAGTCCCTCGATATAAAACACGAGGACTTTTATCATTTTTTCAATAACTTCTCTCTCCTCTTTTGATTTTAATCAGTTAACTTTTGTGCATGTAGAATTTGTTGAAGTAAAGTAATTATGAAATATGAAAAGTATTGGAATTATAATATTATCGTTTGCATATTTTTGCTGTACTTATTATGGCTTATTGTAAAACAAAATGTATTTTAAAAGCACTTTAAATAATTAAAAGCAAGTATCAGCTACTAAAATAAAAATTTTTCTTGAAGATTAAAAAATGAAGGACAAAATGAATGAAATAATTGATATTGTTTTTATTGACGTGAAAAAGTTGTTTTATTTGGTGAATGGATTATTTTTATATGTCCAAAGCGCGAGTGATTTCTACGTAAAAAAAAAAAATTAATTGAAAACTTTTAATTGCTTTACGACAACAAAGCAAAAAAAAATATCAGGATAATAATCAATTTTATCCAATTCATGTATACAATCTTTTTTTCGCATCCACTCTTCATGTTTTTTGCAATTCATTGAACGGCACTGAATGGGAAAATAGGTTAATTTAAATCTTTGATAAGATAAAATGAAAAGTTGAAGTAAATATTCAAGGTTTCCGCAGATTATAATTTTTAAAAACTCCCACACAAAGATTATAATCTTTAACTTTTAACGATTATAATCTGCTGAATTCTTGTAAATATTGAATTATCTCAAATCAAAGAATAAATTTAATTTGATTTTTAAAAAGTTTATATTATTGTACTTTTCAATTTTTTTCTATTGCATAGAGTTCGTACGTAAAATTCGTTCATTGGAAGCAATGTTGATTTCCTAAATTTTTCATTGGACTTAATATAATTTATAATAATTTTAATACAGGTAGAGGTCGTGATATGAAACTAAAAGATCCAAAAAAAAAATAACCTTGCTTATAAAGTTTTCAATATGCTTTAATTGCATACATACATACTGATAAGCAATGAAGGAAGAAAGAAACCACAAAACAACATATCTGTTAGCATAAAACTTTGGAATTGACATTAAAAATAAATTTATTACACAAAACTTTGTCCGTTGTCGAAATTACAAACTAACGAACTCTTTCCGTTTTTTCTTGCTCTATATAATCTTTCATGTTGGGAAATGACTGCATTTGTGAAGGTAAGAGAACAATAATAGAAAAAAAAGTTTATTAAAATTTGAAGTTGTGCAATATTTTTCATATTTTGTATGCTTTTAAATATTCTCTTTTTCGCTTTTTATATCTGGAAAAGGAACAACTTTTAAAAATGCGTTATTAATTGCAGTAACTACTAAATAACTACATGTAAAGTTTCAATTAGTTGCATAAATTTCTAGAAATTATATCATGACAAAATGACCACTTTGTCCATGATTTTTCCTACCAATACAAAATATCTATATCACCTTTAAGAATATCAGGAAGCATATTAAGTTACAAAAGAAAAAATTATTCACTTTATAAACTTAATTATGATTCTACACATTCTGAACATTTTGTACTAAATTTATTACAATGAATTTTAATTTTCAATATTCGCTACATCGTTCATATCACTTCTTAATTTAATTTCCGCACTTATCAGATTCACAAGTATGAAGTAACTCATACTTTTTATATCTCTACATAGTTTTTTCTAAATGATTCTTGGCAACCTTCCTTACAAGCTAAAAAATTTACATTTTAGCTTAATATGCACTCAAATTTGCATTTTAAATTTTTTAATTTTTTTCTTCCTTTTTTCAATAAAACTCATCAACACTTTTAGTGCTCGTAGAATATCTGTACTAGATAGCAATATTATACCTTAGTAGACAAAAAGAGAAATTATCAGAACAAGGAGTAAGTGTGCAAAATGTTGAAGCAGTTCTGCTGTATGCATAAAAAGGAGTAAAAAAAGAACTTGTGCATAAAATATAAATTTTTACTCTTTCTTTTGATGTCTGCAGCTGGAAGATTATGAAACTTTATCACTATTTTCACTCAGTCTTTCCTTGTCATCTCTTAGGGCGATTTGTAGCACTAGATATATGCTCTTCATATTACAAAGTAGAAAAAAAGGCCAATTTTATTTTATTTTATTTTTTATAAATCGTAAAGAGGAGGTAACGAGACATGCTAAATGATTTTTAATACCATACCAACTTAATTTTCCCCCTTCTGATTCTCATTTAAGAGTCTTTATTTCCCTTTTAGTATCTAATAGTACTTATGTAGACTTTCCTATGCTATTATTACAAAGCACACACTTACTTTATAATGAAACTTCATTGAATAAACAAGTATATGCAAAAACTGACAAAAATGAAGGGAAAAAGTGATTTTTCATTACATTCAAGATTTAAAGAAATTTTATTCTTAGAATTCTTTTAGTGATAAAAAAGAAAAATGATGTTGCATAATTTAATGGAAGGAAGATTTCATCCCAATGATTGACAGTTTTATGTTCAGAATAAAAAAGAAGTTTTACGCTATAATTTCGATGGTAAATTCATTGTCATTATCTTCATCCAGGTTTCTGTCACTAAAATTTCTCCCGCAATGACTTGTAAATTAATCTACTTCAAAAGATATAGCAAAAAAAAACTTTGATCATTGTATCTACAATAATTTTTTTTAATTAATCTTTTTTTTTAAATCATTTTCAAATTTGTTGAACATTTTAAAGTTTTTTTCTTCTTCTCTGTTAGAATTCAAAAGATGATACTACTTTGAAATGCTTTGAAATTATTTTCATTCAATATAATTTTTTACCGCAAATTATAAGAAATAATATAATATGTGAACAACAAAAGCGCGTTTATCTCATAACATAAAGTAATAAAAGTAAACAAAAAAAAAATAATAATTTGAAATTTTGACAATCTTAAATATCAATTTACTGTGTTTTATTGTTAAATTTGATAATTTTAAAGAAAACGCAAAAAAACGTCGCTAATAAAATTTTGTTTAATATTGGGCAACCTTAAATGAATAATCATGTTTTTAAAATTTTTATGACTCTTTCTTAACATTTTCTCATTTTCTTATTACTTTGCGGTAACTTTAATATCAGACCTTTGCTCTTTTTCGTGAACCCTAACTTGTTTAAAGGGATAGATTTTTTTTTCTATTTATCCTCACATATATTTACAGTGAATAAGAAAACGATTTCCCAAAGGGTATGTGTGATATAATGTTATATACTGCTGGCGTATCCTTTCGGTTACAATTCTTAATTATCTATTGTACAAAAAACATGAAAACTGTCTTCGTGTTTCTTAATATTTTAAAAGATATTGTAGTTGATATTTGAACTAAAATAAAAAAATAATCCGTAAATGAAAATATTAAGTAAATAAAGTTTTTGAGTTTTTTTGAGTTTGACCTCTTCTTAACCCTCCTTCAAGAATCCTTCAAAATAAAATAAAAGTTAAAACTTGATAACAAACCTTAACTTAAAATTTTGCTTCTATTATTCATTATAAAGTCAATGTCGATTTTAAAAACTTACTTGTGTCCTCTTTATAAATGAATATGTGTGGTATAAACATTTAAATAATATATATCTACATAAATTGTTCATACATGTACAACAAGTCATTAAAGCTTTAAAGAGCAAAGGTATAAGAAAGAATTTGCGTTTCGTTTTTATAATTTATGACTGTATTATATCCATCTGCTTTCCTTCATATTCCTCGCAATGTTTTTTCTTCCATCATATGCCGTATATGAATATTAAATTCTTTTCTTTCGGTGTAATAAAAACATCATGAAAATGAAAATCATGGTAAATATGCTTCAGTGAAATGATGGGAGAGGTTCATGTGATGAACTTTTTTGTTCTTTGAGTAATGCGAAGGTAAAGAATTTTGTTGAATGAAATAAAAATTTCAGGACTGCGTGAACGATATGAATGCGGTGGTAAAAAATTTATTAAAAAATCTCAGCTACGAAAATATTTACGTTAATTTTTCATTATGTGCTTTAAAAGGAAAGCGACAAAAAAATATATTCAAATTATTAAATCATAAAATTTTGCTTTTTATCTAGGAATTAGTATCCAAAAATCACTTACAAATAGGTAATATATAAAATTATTTTTAGAAACATTTGATAATGAATCCTCTTTTATTACTCTTATTATTGTTACATAACAGGTTTTTTAATGCATCATACAACTTAGCCAATCAATAATTTTCACAACACCCAACCGCAATCAACTGAAAGTAAATCATAATCAAAGGAAAAGTGAAAAATGGAAAGTAAGGTAATAAATTTTTCAATAAAAATGATGGCTAAAAATTAATTGAGCTGTTCTTTTGCATAGGCAGGCCATATGCTTGTTCGAAAGATATTTTTTCTCATCAATATTTGGTATGAAAGATTTAATTTGTTTTTGAAATTAAAAGAACTTAAATCTTGAAAGTTTTTTGAACATTCGTAAATTTTAAAAATTATGGATTGAATCAAATTACATTTAAACATTAAAAATACTACTTTCAAGAACTGTTTGAAGTTAAAATATCATGCCAGCCTATTTTTGATGGATACATATCGTGAACGGTATAAAAAGCTAATGAATTTTTTTTATTTCTTTTTATCCTTGATTGTAAATTAAAAATTCATTTATTGATCGGAAGATTTTTATATATATATGCATTATTTCTGCAAAATTCAATTTTTAATTAAGGTTTTTGTGTATGTGTAGAGCAGTGTAGAGTTTTAATATTTTTGTTTTCGCTATATGAAGTATACTCTGTTCATAGAGAGAATACATCGAGATTGCTGGGAAATGTTGCATAAAAAAGGTGGAAATTATTCATTCATTGTGTTTTATGTTGAGGAAAAGCGAAAAAGTAAAGAGAGGGAGAGTCAGAGACAGATTTTTTATGCGCAGCTATGAAGATGTATGAATAAACGTATGTATCCAACATAGGATGTGGAGAAATGAATGAAAATTCGCTGTGTGGTTTTTAGAGTATAAAAAAAGAAATATAAAATGTAAAGTAAAAAAAAATGTTACAAATTTCCATTATTTTAATACATAATATATGAAAGCGGATGTGGTTAAATGTTAATGGAAACATTTTTTTATGTTTCATCTTAAGAAGCCCTTGGCCAAGTAAGTGTAAAGAAACAAATGTTTGATGCATTGGTAATCTACAATATTTAAAGTAAGTTTTCTATAGCATCCATACATTTATTACCACATTATACAAATATATATATCCATATTATGATCACTCATTACATCCCATTACATCTACATATTCATCTTAGTAACTACTTTTACATAAAATTATTTAAACTTGTGTTAAATCTTTTTATATTATTTTCATTTTTCCAAGCATCATCATCAGAATACTTTATAATATCGAATCATACTACTGCCATTGCCAATGCACACGTTTCGTGACAAAAATATTTAAACGCTATCGGAAGAAAAGTTTTTTTTTTTCTCTTTCTTACTTTTCCCGCATTAAGATATAAATTTAATGCTTTCACTATGGCATGTGATTCGTGAATAGAATCATGGGGCGAGGATAATCTCCGGTTCTTGTAGATGGATGGATGAATGGTTGAAAAAGTATGTAAAATGAAAGAAATATCGGAAATTGATACCTTTTTCTGAAGAAAAACACCTCAATCGCATAATGTGAATTTACACTCTAAACATTTTTTGTACTTATTTTCTACCTTCAAAAATACTCCATAAAAATATGTTAAATTCTCCTTTAACGTTAAATATTGTTGATGATTTCTTGTTTTTGATAGTAAATTGGATTGTTTCGAAATATTCATAGCTTAAATCAAGTATGTAGCTTTTTAAGTTTTCTTATATAATTTTCTTATCTTTCGTATTAAAAGAAGAACTTTTATGGATGCATAAATTTTTTACAGCATTAAATAATGCCCAATTTTATCGATCCTTGTCGATAATTTGTTATTTTAGTTTTACAAATATTTTAAAATCATTTCTTCTAAAGTTAACATTTACGACATTTTTTTAATGATCAATCTACATCTCCATCTCCGGTGTTTGATGAATTATAATAAAAAAGGCAAGAAGTAAATTTAAAACTTCGAAACAGATTTTTTAACAGAAAAGGGAAGACAGTAATAAAAAAAATAAAATCTGAAATAATTCTAATTTGAGATTTTAAACAGAAATCCCAATCAACTAATTTCACGATTTACTGTTCTTTTTTTTATTTCGCTATTTTCTTAATTCACCATTAAAATAGAAATAAACATAAAGAAAAAGATGAAAATAAATACTTTATAAAAAAAAAACTTTTTAAAAAACCACGTTTTTCGCGTGGACTAAAAAGTAGAAAATAACTTTTTCTTGGATTAAATATAATTTTCTTTAAAAAATTTAATGTTTCAAAATTTTATTGTTGATTCAAATCGCATATGACCTAGTACGACTTAATGTTATCGTATACTTTGACAACCAAAAACGTGGGCGCATTAAAGAAAAAGTATTTAAATTGAAGTTTCTAAATTGCATTAAAATTTTTCAATCTATAATCTATTGTAAAAAACTGTTCATTGTAAAGTAATGCGCCCACGTTTTTGGTTGTCAAAGTATACGATAACATTAAGTCGTACTAGGTCATATGCGATTTGAATCAACAATAAAATTTTGAAACATTAAATTTTTTAAAGAAAATTATATTTAATCCAAGAAAAAGTTATTTTCTACTTTTTAGTCCACGCGAAAAACGTGGTTTTTTAAAAAGTTTTTTTTTTATAAAGTATTTATTTTCTACTTTTTAGTGTTATAAAGAGCAAAAAATAAAAAAGTATTTTAAAAATTTATTATAAATTTTTATGAGCTTTTGATAGGGTAAAAAATCTAATTTTTCGGATGATTTAATTTTTCGGATGAAGTTGAAAAAACCAAAAATAATATTTTTTGGCTATCTTGTGCTGTTAGAGAAAAAAGTAATGATGCAAAAGTATGAAGCATTCTACTCTGGATTAATATTTACCAATTTTTGGCTATTCCAGTCAAAAAAGGCTTCAGAAATTGTCAATTACTCCTCTCCATACAAATTTCAACAAATTTTCAAACACAAAAAAAATATACTTTTGGAAATGCCAGATATTCAAAAGATGTCTTATTTGATGGCAACACATGTGTTCTTATTTTTTCTTTTTAGTTGGTCTGAATTCATTCAGTCATTAGTGAGAAATTACCATTTTACTAAACCTCAAATTTGAATTTAATTTTTCGGATGAAAATTTTCGAAAATTTAATTTTTCGGATGGTCTTAAATCGTAATTGTCATTGACAAATTTCATATTTTATTTGTAAACAAAACAAATAAAATTAATTTTTTTTAGATGGAAATTGATGGAAATGCTTTGTTTATGCTTCAAACTTCATCTTTTGAGAAATAATTAAATAATGGATGCTTTGTTACATCCCATGAATGCCATTTAAAACTTTTTCAGAGCATCAAGAAGTGGATTTAAACGACCAGGTCCTAAATTGAATGTCTGTTGCAGTTTCCGTGACTTGATATTTCCTTTTGGTCTATAAAATTTTTAAAATCAATGAGTTTACCAGAACTAAGCATGTAGGGATAGATTTTCATATCAAGTGAGAATTTTTGAGGAGCAGATACCATCAGGAACAAAAATGACTTAAGAGCCTTTATTTTATTATTTTTTATTTGATTGTAATATTAGTCAATAACATAAATTTTGTAAGACAGTATATGCTGAAATAAACATATCACGAAAAATCAGAATGGCTGTTCACAGTCATGTACATGATCAAAAATTCCAGCAAATATTTTTGAAAACATCAAACATGGCAAAATGTGTCCTGAATTTTGAGTCCTATGTAGTATAATACTGTATAAATTAAAAGATGTTGAAATTGATCATACATGATGCCTAATTTGGTCATAAAAAGCTAAAATAAATTAATTTCCTTCCCAAAAAAATTATTGTTTACAAAAAAACAATTGAAATTTTCCAAAGTTTGCTGTTGAAAAACCATCCGAAAAATTAAATTTTTTCATCCGAAAAATTAAATTTTCATCCGAATTTTTAAATTTAAACTTTGAAGACAATTTTGAGTAGCTTACAGGAAGCAAAGACTCGATATGAGTATTGAAAATGAAACTTTCTATGTCATAGAACAAATGAGTTTTAGTTTAGAATTTGTGGAATCAATGGTTTTAAAGAATTCTTCAAATACATTTTTCATGTGTTGATTTTTTCAAAATCATCCGAAATTTTAGATTTTTTACCCTAATCTTTTTGTAAAAGGAAAAATTACAGTGAATTTTTTTTGTCACAAAATCCGATAAAATTTTTTCTAGATCTGTTTAAATTTACAATTGCCATATGAATCAAAAGTCTGGGTGCGTATTTAAAAAATTTTCACTCCTTCACTCGCTTCGCTTCGTTCAGGATGTAAAAATTTGTTTGAACTTCGTTCAAACTTTTTAAGTTCGAGCTTCGCTCGACCATTTTCAAATTTTGCTTTATAAATCCAAAATCTACAGTTGACTATTAAAAATTACAGGAATGTTAGAGGTAGAAGATTACAGGAATGTTGAATTTCACTTCACTAAGCTTTGTCCGTTCGACTATTATAGATCACAGGAATGTCGAACTCCACTTCGCTTCGTTCCGTTCGACTATTATAGATTACAGGAGTGTCGAACTCCACTTCGCTTCGCTTCGTTCCGTTCGACTATTATAGATTACAGGAGTGTCGAACTCCACTTCGCTTCGCTTCGTTCCGTTCGACTTTTATAGATTACAGGAATGTCGAACTCCACTTCGCTTCGCTTCGTTCCGTTCGACTATTATAGATTACAGGAGTGTCAAACTCCACTTCGCTTCGCTTCGTTCCGTTCGACTGTTATAGATTACAGGAGTGTCGAACTCCACTTCGCTTCGCTTCGTTCCGTTCGACTTTTATAGATTACAGGAATGTCGAACTCCACTTCGCTTCGCTTCGTTCCGTTCGACTATTATAGATTACAGGAGTGTCGAACTCCACTTCGCTTCGCTTCGTTCCGTTCGACTGTTATAGATTACAGGAGTGTCGAACTCCACTTCGCTTCGCTTCGTTCCGTTCGACTTTTATAGATTACAGGAATGTCGAACTCCACTTCGCTTCGCTTCGTTCCGTCCGACTTTTATAGATTACAGGAGTGTCGAACTCCACTTCGCTTCGCTTCATTTCGTTCAAACCTTCGGTTTTAAATAAAATCTTCTAACTACACATAAAATGAGATTTAATCAGCATTCATGATCATATAACGAGATCCAGTGACCATTCATGAACAAAAAAATAAGATCCAGTGAGCATTTAAGATCATAAAATGAGATCCAGTGAGCATTTATGATCATAAATTGAGATCCAGCAAGCATTAATGACCAAAAAATAAGATCAAGTAAGCATTCATGATCATATAATGAGGTTCAGTGAGCATTCATGAACATAAAATGAGATACGATGAGCATTCATGATCATAAAATAAAATCCAGTAAGCATTCATGATCATAAAATGAAATCCAGTGAGTATTCATGATCATAAAGTAAGATCCAGTGAGCATTTATGATCATAAAATGAGATCCAGTGAGTATTTATAATCATAAAATAAAATCCAGTGAGCATTTATGATCATAAAATGAGATCCAGCAAGCATTAATGACCAATAAATAAGATCAAGTAAGCATTAATTATCATATAATGAGATTCAGTGAGCATTCATGATCATATAATGAGATTCAGTGAGCATTTATGTACGAATGATATGCAGTAATCATACTTGTCCATCAAACACGATCCAGCAACTTTTTATGTCCTCTAAATGAAGATCCAGTAAATATTTATGTCCTTTAAATTAGATTTAGTCACAATTTCAGTCACAAAACACAAAACAACAATTAATTTAATTAATTTTCAAAATGAGATTTAATTTTGTTTACAACAAAGGGAGTCCACTTTTCAAAAAATTTACCCTTTAAATAAAATGTGATTTTCAGTGCAATATTTATAAAACAGAAATAAATAGCATAAACATTATTGATTAAATGTTCATATACAATCATTAACTAATTGATATTTTGATGTTTTGTTGTATTTTTCGTGATTTTTTAAAATATTGAACAATTTTTAATATTGAAGACCCCCTTGTTTTTTTTTCGTTTTGACCGTTATTTTGAAATTCAAATTTTCACTTTGAAGTTCCGTGGAAAAAAGTATTTTTATGATCAGATTTCATTACAAAACAGCTTTTAAGTAATGAAATTATTAATTGACAATATTAATTAATGAAAGAATAATCATTTGAGATTACGTTCATCATTTAAGACATGATGCATGAAGCAAATAAGACACATGCATCATTGATGTTGGATTCTTTTCTCCTTATTTAACTTTCAATATTTAATTAAAATTCAACCATGCATTTTTAATACATATAAATGATTAAATATTGTATTGTCATCCAGAATACACAAGTATAAAAAATTTCAGCTCGATTAGATAAGTAGAAGTGGTCGAAAAATCGAATACAAAATTTGAAAATTTTGCTGACAATCAATCAATCAATCAAACAGACAAGAAAGCAAGTTAAGAAAAACGTGGTAAAAAATGTTCTCGACCCAAATCAAATAACGAATAAAACTTGTATAAAAAGAAAAAAAAAAAAATTCTCAATTTCCTAATTGCTTTCGTGACATAAATTATGAACATTTCCCTTCCCGTTACTACTGCTGTGCTTTTATTATGTAATGATGAAAATTTCTACCTTTCACTTTTCCCATAAAAAATGTTCATCAAAATGAATAAAAGTAGCGAGAAAAAGAAAGGTGAAGAAATTCGCATTTTCTAATTTACGTTTTTATGAAAGCTTTTAGTTGAATTCTATGGGTGATTATTCAAGATTTATTTACTAAATTATAGTAAGAAATAAGAAACGAGAGTGACTAAAAGCGATGAGATGGAGAAGAAAATTTATTGACATACCTTTTAGTAATATAAGTAAGCAGTAAAAATGAGAAAAGGAAAAGAGATATCAAAGCGGCTGTAATGCGCACCTATAAAAGATAATTTGATCACTGATTCCAATAAATTTTCACACTAAAATAATTTAAGCTTTGTCATCATGCGATTTTCTCTTTGATATTCCAGATATGCGCTTCCTCTTCATCTTCAAATTGCTTTTTTTTTTGTACCGCACCCAAAAAGTGCACATAAAATAAGCAAAGTCAAAATATCTTTAAAAAAATACGCGATTGATGATGTGGAAAATGAGAATTTTTCATCTTTTGTGTGCTACTTTGGCTGGATGTTTTATCAAATAAAAAAAAATTATAGATTTTTTTATGTTTTTTTTTTTTCTTAATTTTTAAAATATTGATCGCATTGATTTAGATTATGTATCATCAATATATAGGTATATAAATTTTGTATAAGAGTAGTCGAAAAGAAGATTTAGTAAAAACTGGGAAAAACAAAAGTTCATGGTGTCATAGAATAAAACAAACTTTCTTTTAAGTTCTAGATTTTTTTATTTTTTATATATATATATATATATATATATATATATATATATATATTCCGTGATAACTGCAATCCAGTTGAAATTTTAAATTACAATGATGCATTTTGGATAAATAACGTGGTAATACTTCGAAATCCTAATCAAAATGTATAAAACATTAAATAATAAAAAAAAAACATATTCAATCAAATTAAAAATAAAAAATCTTTAAGTTTCTGTTATGATAACCACTTTATTCAAAAAGCTATTTTAAAGCATCACTAACTATCATCAACTAATATGAAGCTTTTATAGTAAATGTAACAATAGCAAATGCACTTGAATGGACTCATCGCTATTATAAAATAATAACAATAAGTATTATTTTTCTTCCATAAGAGTTCTCGTCTATCATCTCATCCACTTTCTTTTATATTAAACTCACTTTATGGATTTTCTTTTAAAATATTGCTATTACTCAATCTTATCGTATCTATTTTATTGTTAAAATGTTGGTATTATCGAAAAAGGTTAAATTTTTGTATTTGTATTTGTTTGTATAAGTAAATTTTTATTAAACGCATTTTCGAAATAAGCTATTATAAGCTATTAAATTATTTTACTGATAATATTAAGAAATGAATGAAACATTTTTAAAACCATGAATTATGTTGAATTTTCATGATTATTTTATTTTGTTAGTTTGCAAAATGGATAGTTATGTTGTTAATTTCAAACAACCCTTGTCTTAGTTGGCTTGAATGTATTGAAATTTTTGAGAATCGCATTGTTATACGTTAACCATTGACTTTTTTTCCGTAGTTCATTGTTAAAGTTGATATTATTGTTATTGTAGTTTTTTGATATGAGAAATACAAAAGAATCTTTTTGAACTGACGTACTTGACTCGAACTTATGTTTTGTACTCTTTTGTGTTTTGCATGTATCCTATTGTCTTTAGTTAGTGTATATAATAGCCAATGGAAGGAATAACAAAAAGAATTGAACATGATGTGAAAATTCAACAATAAAATAGATGAAAATTTATTTTCTTAAGGCAAAATGTTTTTTTTTTAAACTTTCAAAGGGAAGTCAAGTTTAATTAAAACGAGCTATAATAGTTATATTCTCTATACATACAACAAACACAACTATACGATTTGGAATCAAACAAAAACTTGTTTATAGACCTAAAAGATTATTTTCATTAAATTTTATATAGTGTCTTTAAGCAAGTCCAAACATTTTTTTTACTTTTTTTTTACAAACTCTTTAAAATGATTTTCGTTGACCACCTTGCATTATATTGCATTAAAGTTGCATTAATTTATTAAACAAAAAAAAATCAATTTATTATGAATGGTCTACATTAATTGCATGTTTTGTATGTTGGAGCACTGAGTAATGCGGTTAAAATATTAAGCGTTAAAGGTTTGTAAAATACTTTTCGCTAATTAATGAGCAAAGTGGTTAAAATGCATGATGAATTAGTGCAATTTATTTTTATAAAAATATGTTTTCAACAGTGCATGCTTTAATTTCACTGCAAATCTATTTAATTTTATCAGATTCATAAATTTAAAATTATTAAAATGAAATAAAAATTCCTAAATAATTTCAATAAGTAAAAGTTAGTTAGTTAGTTTATTAAGTCTATCTCTTTTTGATCTTATAAATACATAATGATGCATTTTCATCAAAAAAATAGAGTGAATAAATTTGCAATTATTGCATAGAAATGAATATAAATAAATAAATAATAAAATAATAATAATGATAAGATATTCGAATAAAGAACTATTCGATATTTTAACGATCTTTGTGGATTTTGAATTAACGGTTCTGAAAAATTCAAAATTGTTGAAGTTCAAAATTATGTACTTAAATTAACGGTTTTCAAAATTTCGAATTTGTTAAAGTTCAAAAACTGAGAAATTTTGTTTGTAAACATTGTGTAAAGGAAATAATTATTAAAAACTTTTATATGTCGAGATACAAGTGGAACTGCTAGAATTAAGTCATCAAATTTCCATCATCACGATATCCTGCTGCTTTTAAGCTGATTTTCATCGAGTAGAAGGTCAATTTTCCCAATTAAGTATCGTTTTAGAATTTCTTTAAATTTGCTAATGTTTTGAATCTTTCAGATCAATTCCCAGCTGATTATAAAGTATTACTCCTAGATATGATATGTCTGTTCCTAGATACTGTCTTTTCTTGAATTGCCACAATTTCACCAGAAGATCGACGACCATAATCAGAGACAGTAAATGGAATTAATTCATCTCTCCTTAACAAGACGGATTTATGAATGTTTATTAGTATCGATTGATAAGTGATTTCAATCACTGGAAGTGCATTAACAGCATAGTTCTTGAACAAATCGAGTGTTGAGTGGCATGGATCCAAACCAAATATTTACCAATATTTACTTGATGCAAAAGTTTTGAATTTTTTGTAATCGACTGAAATCATCTTTGGTAAATTTGACGAACAGGAATGGACAAAAATAAAGGTGAGACATGATATGTGCATTGAAAAATTAAAGAAGCATTTCTTTAGGAAGATGATACTTGATTATAGACAAAGCACGACTTGATTGAGTTAATTTGTTGACCAAATTTGTGTGATGTGCTTTAAAATTAAAGTTTTTATCGATTAAAACTCCTAAAAACTTAATTTCTGACACTCTCGATTTTGATGCTTTCTGTTACAGAAAGTGTCGATGAAAGCCATGAGAGATCTTTACATCCAAAATCGACGTTTGAAAAAAATCGACGTAAATGGACGATTTTAGGGATAGTACATTACACGTCGATTTTACGTCGATCTGTCTTGAGCCATCTTATACTTCACAAGAGCTAGCAGAAATCGCTCATATAAGTCCCAAAAAAATTTCATACATAATGAGAATAATTTATGTAATTAATTACATGTGTTATTCCACGTGTGTGAAGTGATGGCTTCAATTTTGCAAATTCAAAGTCCTTAATAATGGACTCTTAATGGACTTTGAGTTTTAAAATTTATTATTGAAAAAAAAAATTATCCTAAATTCAGTCCAAAAATAACGTTCGAAAAAATTTTAAACTGCAACGGTCAAAAAAATTTTGAAAAAAAAAAATCGACGTGAAATCGACGTAAAATCGACGTGAAATCTTCCATTTCCATATTAGCATAATGTCCCATGTACGTTACATGGAATGTACATATGGAAGATACATGGAAGATTTTAATGTAATACATGAAATCTTTCATTGATCGACGTTTGGCTACGTGGGATAATTTAATTTAAGACCACTACATTTTTTTCACTATTACATTTTTTGTAGATAACATTATCGTTTGCGAATTTGATTCGTTGTAAGGAAATCTTTGGAAAATCAATTGAATTTAAATTGAACAGTTCTGGACTTAAAATAGATTTCTGCGCCACCCCATCATCTGCAAAGAAAAAAAATTACCTAAGAGGGATTAAAAGATTAAGACATTTCGTGACATAACTAATTTAGTTTATTTAAAATAATGTACATACATACGTATTCTTTTTCTTTTGTTTATCTTCTCTAAGTCACTAATCATTTCTTTTCCTTTTCTTAGCGACTCATACTTTTATAAATTCTTACATGTTATAATCTTGTCCCTTTTTCCCCCTCTCAAGAGAATTCTTCACCATTCAAAATAGAGTCATTTTTAAAGAAGATTATCTTCATGAAGCAATCTTCCAAGGAGCAAGTAATAGCGTCATTAAGCATTTGAGAAATATCTTTCCGCAGAGGATATAAATTAGAAAACATTTTGAAATTTGATCACGTAATTTTCGACAGAATAAAAAAGTAAAAGATGAAAAAAAAAGAGGGAAAAAATGAACGAAAGCTTTTGCGATGTTTCATTTCTTGATGCACGAGGGAATTTTTCATAAACTGTTTATGTTTATGTAGTCATCTTTCAAACGAATTTGATTCTTTTCCTTTTTTGAAATAAAATAACTGAATGAAAAGAAAATGGAACGTGGATACGCGGTAAAATGATGATAATCCAAAAAATAACGAGAAAAAGTTTCCTTTTCAAGAAATTTTCTTCTCTTTTTTTCCTTTTTAAATTTTGATTAATGAATTATTGTTCACGT
The DNA here is from genome assembly GCA_026123125.1 of Chironomus striatipennis. Taxonomy (NCBI): domain Eukaryota; kingdom Metazoa; phylum Arthropoda; class Insecta; order Diptera; family Chironomidae; genus Chironomus; species Chironomus striatipennis. The sequence continues at coordinate 23,824,611 of CM047393.1, forward strand.
TCTATTTGTTTTATTTTCTAACATTATTTTTTCGTCATTTTTTTCAACTTTTCCTAATGATTTTAAAGAACTGAAAAAATAGAATGATCAGAAACTTAATCAGATAGTAAAATTGTTTTTATTTGCTGGAATAATAATCATCAAATACATATCTATCTAATCAATCACCATATCAAAAAAAAAATATTGAGTTTTAAAAATTTGTTTATTTTTTCTCTTACAAAATTTCGATAGAAATTTTTTTAAAGCATACATTTATCTGTTAGGTAAGTTTCTAATATTGCTGACATACAAATAAATATGCATTATACAGGATTTTAAGAGTGAACAAGAGCATCTTACTTTCTTCACCTATTTATGCAATGATTAAAAAAATCATTAAATTTCTTTATTTTTCATTTTAACACTAAATACACATTAATGTATTCTTGTATATTTTATAAAACGAACTTACTTTCTGTTTAATAATTTTAACGTTTCACCTTTTTCTTTTTTTAACGAATGTTATTATAATTGGCTATTTTTCTACATTACCATATATAATTTACTTATTTAGCAAATCATGATTCATAAAAATATTTTATGTCACGAAGCTTTTGCACGTTTTAAATATTTTTTAAAACAATATTTATCTTTCATACACATATACATAGGTATACTCAAACACCAAAAGTTTTTGCATTTTCAACAGATTTGCAAAGCCAATTTAGCTAATTATTGGTAATTATGAAGTATATTTTGTCATTTGATGCAATTAAAGCAAGAAGTAATTAAATTCTCTTTCGACTTGAAGATAATATTAAAAAACAAAAGCTTTAATTTTTTGTAAAATGTTACTTAAAAGTATTTTAGAATCGAATTTAGGGCTCGTTAACATATGTAAATAAATGTACAATTTTTCGAAAGCTAATTTAATTAATAATAAATAATTTATTAAAAGTTATCTTCTATACTTTTAACAGCATAAATATGCTGTATCAGTTTTAGTTTCAAGCATATTATTAAACATTTTTCAGACATAAATGCTGTATTATTCTGTTAAGTGTCTAAAATAATCGCTATATATATTATCGTAACCAGATATTGCAGTTTCACTCATTCGTTCATTTCATTTAATTTCATCACACTCTTCTTTCATTATCCCACCCGTTTGAATGAAGAAAAAAAATCTGAGAGCTTACATCTTCACTATCATCATTGTTAGAAGATAAAACCATCGTAAGACTTCTTTTAAAAAAATCAACATTCTATATATAAAAAATATATATAAAAGAAAGCTTGGTATGACTTGGTGTAAAAATATATAGATTCACTGATATACAGTATACATGAAATACAAATGGAATATATCTGATAAGATTTAATAAAAAAAAAAAAACTTTTTATTATCAACTGTAAAATCATTTTTAATCTTCTTTATTTTCCTACTCAACTCCCACCTAAGTAACATTTAACCGTATCATTTATAAATATATAGAAAATTTCTCTAATATTTTCATGTGAAAAATATAATATAAAATAAAGAGTTGATGAAAAAGACATTGAAAAGCAAGGAAAACAAAATTCAATAAACTTGTCACACATCCCAATAATGCTTGCTTATTTCTTTTTCTTTATGTTGCCATGAAAATCATTTCAATGGCGTTGTAATACATCATAATTTTTCCCTAGCTTCCATTGTCAGTACAAAAATATAAACCTATATTATATGATCATATATCAAGACTCTTAACTCTTGAAATACATATTTACTAGAACATGTTTCCTTCTTTTTCATATTATATTAATCAAAAATAATTCAAAAATTTTCTGAATAAATCTCCAATGTTTTTGTATTTACAAAACACATTGGCAAAAGAGTTTTTTGTTAAACTTAAAATAATAATAAAGTAACAAAAATTGAACAAAATTATATAACATATCCAATATTTTTAAGATTACAAACACAATGAAATAAGCATTTATCAATGTATGTATTTTTTGCTTGAAAAGAACTCTTGCTAACTTATTGATAGATGATTCATTTTTCATACCCAAAATATGTATGTTTGATGTATATGTAGCTTTCCTTAGGACTACAGTATCTTTATTATTATTGATTGACTTCATTTATATATTGATCTTAAAGAGGCAAAGTATTTATATCGTTTATTTTATAATGAATATATGTTTCTAATGAAGTTCAAGATTTACGTATAATTTAGACAAAATAATTGCAATCTAATCCTGCATGCATATTTGTATTTTTCTAAATTTTAAAATTAATGTTTTGAGAGTTTTTTTAACCAAAAATTTAACCCTAAAATGATTCGAAACTTGAATATAATTTAAAAAAAAAATTCAAAATTTTGAAAAGATAATTTATATGTATAAAAGGATGTACTTTTTGTCTATTTATAAAAAGACAATGTTTACGCCAATTATCCAAACAATAAAAAATATATAAATTGAAAATGATGAAAAAAAAAAATAAATATCAAAAATAATTTTCATACCTCACGCTGCATGTTCGTCACGAAATCAAATTGGTTCGCGTGAAATTGACGATATAAAAATACATGGGAGGAGAAGTTGCAGAAGAGTAGAAGGCATTTTGATAAAGTTAAGCGTGAAAAAAAAATGAAACAAAACGAATGAATGACTGGATGAGAAAAAAAGGGTGAATAAGCAAAGCATTCGAAAATGCGAAAATTGTATACCGTCGTTTTAGTAAATGCGATATTTTTGCTGATATAAAAGGGATGTAGATGAAAAAAGCACATTGAGAAAGAGAAGTAATATAAAATTGAAGGCTGAAGGAGGTGGAAAGAAAATATAATAAATTCATTGAAAGCGAGTTATACATAAATAATATATTATTATTTTTCCATTACCAGAAATTGGTTTCATGCATGCCACAATTTTTTTTAATATATTCTTTTTTCTGCTTCTGTTGCTTGAATTTTTTCATTTTTTGAATTCTAATCATTTATTTTATTTTATTTTTTTCTGCCTTTAGATTTTTTAATCCCTTAAAAACATTTTTAGGAGCTTTTCACTTGCAAAATTTAAGAGGTATTTTCATTATTTTTTTTAATTTTTAAGCACTTTTTAAAGTGTCTGTTTTTGAACTTTTAAAGAAAGAATTATATTTAATTCTATCTTTATTTGTTTACATTTTAAACTTATAATCCGATTAATTCAAAAGAAAACTATCAAAAATGCTATCTGTGTTTCATGAAAAATATTAGGTAATTAAACGTTACGTAGCTTTATGAAATTGAAATCATGAATTGTTAAAAAATCACATAAATAACCTACGAATTTATCATTGTCAAACGTTCTTTTCATGTACATGCATTTGTGCACTAATAAAAACATAAGCTAATCAGTGCATATATACATATTCTCAGTAAAAATTTACCTTAGGAAAAAATAAATATTTAATGTAAGATGGAAAGACTGAAACAAAAAGAAAAAAAGGAGAAGAAAAAAATCTTCTTATTTTCTACATATCGCTCGTATCTTAAAAGATGTTTCACATGTACATAATATTTGTTCAGTCTCAACCAACTTATACCTTTAGCATAAGAGAACATTGAGAAACTTTTACATTCAAGATGAAACTTTTCATCTTAGAAAATTGCAATAGAAAATTTTCCAAACAATTTATTATACATGTAATTTAGCATCCATATTCATGGAAAAGTTTCTCATTTTCTTGTTACCCCTTTCCGTTCGTGTTCATTTTTGTTGCAACTATCAAATTGGTTTATGAGCTGAAAAAAAAACTTCACTCTTCTTTCTCAAACATAAATTTTAAATACATACAACAAATTCCATATGTAAGCTCGAAAATGGGAGTTTCCACATAAAACAAAATAAAGTTTACTTTAAAGTTTTGATCTTAATTATTTATGATTTAATAATATACTGTCAATTTATCACATAAGTATGTTGTCAAATTTTTTAGTTGTGTCGAGAAATTTTTCAAATATTAACAATTAAAAAGATTTGAACTTGTTAAGTTGTTAAATATTTAGTCATAGATATTCATTGGAATGGATAACAATTTGAAAAATAGCTTAATCTTTTAATAGTAAATCATGATGCAAAAAGATTGCAAACTTCCTCGAGTCGAAAGTTTTTGATAAAAAACAGTTTGTCAACAAATTAAAGTGAGTTCTTTTGTCCTCTTTAAAGAGGTTTAAACAAGACAAAAAAGCTAAAGCAGATAAAAATGGAGAAATGCTTTAACACTAATGAATATCAAACTTCTATTTACAGAGCAATATATTTTCTTTTACTTTCATCTTATCTCATCATCTGACGCTTTTATGTCCTTTTTGTTGGTAAGGCAGGAAAATTTCTCTTTTCTTTTTCCTTAATTTTCCTTCATGCCCGCAAGGTTACTCTTCACCTTACCCTTTTGTTCTTTTGTTTGCCGCTTTTCTTGAGTCATCAGGTTTCTATTATTTATTTCACTTTATTGTTTCTTTAAAATTTTCCTAATTCAAACTAATGGAAATGTTCATAAAACCAGAAGATGGAAATTTAACTTAAGAACGCAATTTATTTTTTTTTTTTTTTAAAAAAAAATAATATTTCCTCAATACACAGTATTATACAAATCAGGTTTTCTATTCAATGCTCTATGAGAAAATCTTTTAATACATCATTAAAATGGAATTAAGAATACATAGCTGATTTATATCAAAGGAAGAAAATCTGATGAAAGTTTTACTTCATTATCGTCATTTTGTTTTGGATTCATCGGTATTCATCTACATTCATTCCATTTATCAACTTTTAATGTAAATGAAGAATTCAGACGCAAATCTTGCATCAACAGAAATTTACAAAAAATATATATATTTAATTTAATTAAATAAACGTCAGTTCTGAAAATTAATTGAATTTGAATTGACATGAAAATAGTCGAATAAATCCAATCAACATATTTTTAAAACGGTATATCTAAGTTTCAAGTAAATGCGATTTATGTAATGGTGATGAGAAATGAAATTTATATAATCTCGTCATCATATCGCCTCGATGATGTCATAGAAAAAAAAAAAAATATAAAAGAAATCAATAAATTCACAAAGACGTACAAATCTCTCATCTCCTTTAGAATTTATCAATCTTTCTAATGCCACCGAACTTTATTAATTGAATTACAAAAGAAATAATGAATTTCTACCACGAGGATTCCCTCGTAGGGATTATTATCTCGTTAATGGGTCTTTCTTCATTATCTGCTTATTTCCGTACGAAAATTGAAAATGACACAAATTTGACATTATTCTATTATAAAAATGTGTATCTGCTTTATCAACACATGCTAAAGGAATAAAATTAACTTTTGTCGATATTTCTATGATATTAATAAACTTTTCGTTATTTTTTTTCTTCTTCTTCATACTCATACTCTTACTTTTGCTTATTGTTTTCTACAATATACGTAAATAAAATCATGTTGCTTTATAATCCTTCTTTTCAGTTAAATCTTCCATCATTTAATCATATTCATGTTATCAACTTTTTGTATTTATGTAGATTAAAATTAATTAATGTCAGTAAAACATTATTTCATATAAAATTGTATACGATAGATGAGATTATATGCGACTGCCAAAAAATTTATTTCCTTTGGCATCAAGCATGTATGTCAACAATGGAATATGCATGATCCATATTATGTATATATTTATATAATTTATAATTTTATTATCTTTATATACATGAACATATATAAGAAATTGTTAGCATTTCGATTCGATTATCATTATTGACGATGCTTCAAACAAACTAAGCATTCGATTTTAAATAAATCATAATTTAATTGTTTTTTTTTTCAACTTTATTAATATTTTAAAATTTTTCTATTACAGCATTTAACTTTTTAAAAAGCTTAGGTATTTTTCATATATAACTCTGTAACGTTATGTATATTTATAATTTAGGTATCTTTAAAATGAAAACATAAAATGTGAACCTACCATTAAAATATTTTCATAATTTTAGTAATTTTCTCAAATACATATATGTACATTGAAAGCCCTTTGAAAATCGTTATTTAAGCTTTTATTATCATAATGGTTATTTAATGAGTTTCATAAGAAAACTTTCCTTTTAATTTTATTATAACCCATATTTTGCCTCGTCAACTTTTTTGGAATTTTGCCCAATAAGAATGAAGATTTTTTTTTTAAAAATTTCATGTCAAAGTATTTTATTGACATTGAATATTACAATTCATCATATTTGGTGAATGAAATTCATTTTCTAATAAACATACAATAATAGATATTCCTAAATATTTTTTATGAAATTATTTGATAAATTTTTTACTTTTTCAACTAAGGTAACGTAACCACTACTATATTTAAAGAGGATTTTTTTTTTAATTAAGTCAATTAGCAATCATTATATCGCTTCATCTTAAGATAATAAAATTATGCAAGGTTTTTCAATGTCCGGTCGATGGAATGCTTTTAGCAAAAAGGTAAAACTTAATTATATTATTATTTCATTATTCCATCATTTTTTTGGCAAGTTAAAATTTTTACCCAATTAAGTATTTTATGTTGCACCATTTTCAAAATCAACATGTTGATTGAACAATAAAGCTTGTATTGGCTATTTTCCAGCAATGAGAATAAAAAAATAAACTGAATAGTCCTTTGAGAACAAAATATGTATATAAAACATTTTCGTTGTATATTGGTGACTTCTATGAACAAAGAACTTTTCAAATTGAGGAAATGTTTATAAAAAGTCGAAAATAAAATAATAAAAAAGCAACTTTAATGTGACGGGAAATTTTGATTGACATACATAATATGGTATAATATGATCTAGACATTTATTATTTTTTTAATTTTTAAAATTAATACAATGATTTTAAAATTTCTTTAGTCTTTCCTAAATTAATTTTGCATAAAATATTTCTGATTAATAAATCTACTAGAGGTCAAGAAAAAAAAACATTCGGCATTACGATTCGAAATTATTTATGAGCCTTAATTAAATTCAAACTTTAAGCGTAGCAAATTCTTTTTATCAATTATTCTTTTCCTTTTAAACATTAAAGCGAAAATAAAAATTTATGGAAATACCTTGCTTCAGGAAATGAGATGCTTCGATAATTATTAAAAGTATAATTTGAAATATTTTCCAAAAAAAATATTTAGCAAATACCTAAATTTTGAAACAAAATTTTCAATTCATATTTAGATAATTTATTTCAGCAATTTTTTAAAAATTACGAAGGTTTAGTATTCTAGCTACATTTTTAAGTAGGTAAAATATGTAAAAAATTACAAAAGTCCTCGTTTATATCGAGGGACTTCAGCGCATTTTTGACGCAGCGATTAGCAATTGATTAAATAGAAAAGAATGTCGAGTTTTAAAACTCTATTGCTGTTTCTTTAGTCATAATTCATTTCAATAATAAGTTTAAAACTAAAGATCAAAACTCCTTTAAAATTGATTTTTATAATGTTCAATGCAAAAAAATAGCTTTACGATTTAACGGTTTTTTGAAATTCAAAATTTTCCGTTAGCAAAAAATTTAAATTTCTGAACACATCCATTACTTTTACCGTTAAATTTCAAATTTCTGAACGCACTCATATTTTGTTTGTGGGCAATTCTACAGATTGGTTGAATTATCTAAAAATGCTTAACAAGTAAACCTCTACTTGTTTTTGTAAACAATTCAAAATATTCTTATTTTTTCGATCATTTCTTAACTTTTTCTAGTTTTTGCTCATTTTAAGTGCACATACGAGAGCAAAATGTCTAATATTTAATTTAATAATTGAAATTTCTTAGCTTAATTTTCAAAATTTGATTACATTTTAACGAATTTTTAAAATTTGAAGCTTTCAGTTTTCCGAATATGCGCTTTGCGTCGCTCAGTCTTTTTTCTTATTTTGAAGAAAAATATTTATTTTGCCAAAACTACTTAATAATACACAAGTAAAACAATAAATATTGATAAATCTTTGATTTGATGAAAGTTTTGTTTAGGTTAGAAGAGTCAACAGTGTCTCAATCATCAGAAAATTTCATTTAAGGGAATTTCCACGGATGTGTTTCTTCAAAAATTTCAGTCAAAAATCAATTTTCTCTAAATCAAGAAATCTAGACGATGCAATGACTAGTTATTCATGAGTAAAACAATGAATTCTACTCATTTGTCTTATTATCTTCCTTCCAAACGCATTAATTAGGAAATTATTAGCGTTACTTTGCAAAAAATTAAATTCAACTTTTTTTTACCAAGTAACGCTCACAAAAAACGAAATTATTCACAAATGAATGCACTTATAAACAAGATTAAAGGACAGATTTATAAAATTCAAAGTTCTACATCACATAAGTAACTATTTTGATCGTCTAGATAACTCTATTAAGAGAATTTTTCATTTAAAGTCGATTTTTTTGAAATTTTCGATCTGTGGAAACGCCCTTAAATATTATTAACAGTGAAAAATTCCACAAAAAAAGACTGAGCGACGCACACAAAAATTAAAATATTTTGTTATTAAATGCATTTAGATTAGTCTAATAACGTTGAATAGATGTATTTCAATGTTCTACACAAATTACATCAAGCTTTAATACGTCTGGATAGTTGATTAATAAGAAAAATTGATTCAAAGAAAAAAAATTGCAAATTTTTATCTGTAGAATTGCCCTTGTATGAAAAAATTAAAAGTTTGATAATTAAGGTGTTTAAACTCAATTTTAAGACTTCTAAATAGCCGTGGCGACAATAACTTTATAAAACGAAGCTAATAAAACAAACCCGAGCTCTCTACGATGTCTAGATCAAAAGATAGTTTTTCTAAAATTTGCTGCCGATCAAAGTGTATGATTGAGCTTCCTTTTTGAAAACAAGTTTTCAAAAATGCGCTAAAAAAATTGTTTTTATTTAAAAAGAGAAAAATTACGTCAAATTTGTTTGAAAAACAAAAAAAAATATGAAAATAAAAATGAAAATGATCAAATATTAAGAAATAAATAATTCTTTCATTATGTGTGTTATCAATTTAATTCGGATTCTTATCGTATTTTATTATCACATATTTCATTTCACAACTACGAATGAATGCTTAAACCATCATAGTCTTTATGAATTGTATAATATTGTAATGTGAACTTTTGATTAATAAACATGGGATTTTTTGAAATAATTGGATTTACTGTCATTTTATATTATATAGTTCAAGTAATATTGTGGATAATACTTGACTGTGACATTATGCTGTACTATAAGACACAATGGGGAAAGCCTATAAGTGAGTTAACAAAATTTAATTTCATTAATACCATAATTAAATTATTATATTAATATATTGTATATGTTTTCAGATGTATTAAAAGGCAAAGTTGTGTGGATTACAGGTAAGTTTTTTTTTTTATTATTTCGGGTTTGATAACTTCAAAACCTTAATTGCAGGTGCAAGTTCTGGAATTGGTAGAGAACTTGCAAAGCAATTGTCAAAAAATGGAATACAAGTAGTATTAAGCGGAAGAAATGTCCAAGAATTAGAAGCTGCAAAAGTTGAATGCATAAATATTTCAAAAGGTCAATTGGAACCAAATGATATATTAGTCCTTCCGTTCGATATGCTTAATCTAGATTTTCATCGTGAAGCACTTAATCGTGTAATATCGCATTTTGGAAGTTTTCATATTTTAGTCAATAATGCTGGAAGATCTCAACGAGCAGAATGGAATAAAATTGACATTAATGTCGATCGAGAGTTATTTGAGCTAGATGTTTTTTCCATGGTTCACTTGTCACGTCTAGCTGTCACATATTTTGAACAAAACAATATCAAGGGTCAATTGGCAGTAACAAGCTCTACGGCTGGATTATTTGGCGCACCGAATTCTGCTTCTTATACTGGAGCTAAACATGCTTTACATGTAAAATTTAATAATTTATACATTATTTATTTATTAATAGACATTTTAATGAGTTCAAATTAATTCACATTTCTACTTCTAATTGATCAATAATTTTTCAATTTTCATAGAAATAATCTTCAATTTTTGATATTTTTTTATTTAAATTTTAGGGATATTTTGAAGCACTAAGAAATGAAAAGAACACTGTTAATGTCAACCTATATTGCCCAGGACCTACTTTTTCCAACTTTTTACAAGAATCATTTGTAGAGAAGCACGGATACAAATATAATCAAAGTGTTAGTAGCACAGATCGCCGAATGACAACAGAAAGATGTGCATACTTATTTGCAGTATCATTAGCTAACAATATGAATTTGTCATGGTCAGGAATATTCCCAATCAATTTGATACTATATGTCGGACTTTACTTTCCAAATATAACAAATTCGTAAGTACTTTCATTCATAGATTCGTTGTAAATTGATTTAAATTTTTTTTTAATATTTCTTTTAGATTAATATCTATGGGACTTATAAAATTATTAGGAAAAGTTCGTGACTCACGTTAGTTAAACTTGATATTTTTTAGACTAACGGAAAAAACAATTTTTTAGACTAACGGAAAATACAGTAGATCTTTAATTGCAAAAAAAAAGAAAGATATTATGAAATTGAGGGTTTTGGAAAATTTAAAGACCGCTCCTTACCATTTCTTCCATCTCGACACTACGTGCAAACTTGTACATATTTTCAGTTGAGTAAAATATATATATATATATATATATATATATATCCAGGTTTGGCGAACAACTCTCTGGCCGTTAAATTTTGAAAAATTTAAAAAAAATTTTAAGTTTACTAACACTATCAAACAATTTTTCAAAATAAACAATGTTAAATATCAACATAATTTGATCAATTTCTATGTCAAGAGTATGATTAAATGTTTAATTAATCTTAAATCATCATGATTTGCGGTTTTAATTAAGATCCAGTGAATAAATTTGTTGCAAAATGAAAATTTTTCTAAAATTAAATTTTTGTTGAGTGTGTTCAGAAATTAAAATTTTGTACTTTAACGATAAAATAAGGTACCTTTTTGTTTCTGAACACAAAAAATAAGAACCGTTCGCCATACCTGGATATATATATATAAAAAAATGTCTCATTTAAGTAAATTTTGTTGTCAGTCTTCTTTCCCTTGTGATTACATGATTAAATTTATATGTGAATAAATGTATAAAACTTTTGTGCTGAATTTTTCCACATTTTCTTCTTTCCTGTAATGTTAAAATTATGCTTTATGAGATATTGTTGTGCCTTGTTTTTGTTTATAAACGTTAAGCAGAATGTTAAAGTAAAGAGAGTAAAATGGTAAAAACAGCAAAAGGTAACAGAAGCATAGTATACAGACTTTGTAAATTAGTGAGTTCATATTATGAGAAATGCATGTATATAAAACATTTGAAAGCACAGGGAATGAAGAGAAAAATTGTGTCGATGCTCAACATTCTGGATTATACATATGCATGTCTGTATACATAGTTTATGTTCTGATATAAGAAAAGATTACATATCCTTATGTGAATACTGTACATTGTGCATATGCTAAAATATGGAAGTACTAAGGAGTGACTTTCATGACTGCATAAATCATTAATTAGCTTCTGCTATTTTGAAATATGCACAACAACACAACCAAACGACAAAAGCAATATGCTACATCAGAAAAGTGTAGAATACATAGGAAATGAAAAAGCAGTTTAGAGGTGAACTAATAATCTAATTATGCAAATTAGTTCTACATAATGCATGAATTGCTATATCCTTTTCTCATTCGCACAACGTCCATGCAGTGATTCAAATTTTCATGCGTAAAATTTTATTAACAAAAATTATTTCAAGTCAATATTGAAATGATCGATTGATGTGTCGTTTTAAATAATATTTATCAGTTCGACATGAGACAAACAAGAATATATTCGAATATTTATTTAATGTTGTTTAATGTCAATAGATGAAACATTCTCAATAATTATAATAATATATCTTTTATATCTCATAATTAGTAATAATCCATAATTTATATAAAAAAAGGAAAGTTTAAAACAGTACTGTTCAAACTATATTCTGCGCCATCAATTTTTGTACCAAAATTCCTTGATAAAAATTTAAAACGTTCAAACTATCACCTATATGTAAATTATAAACTATGAAAGATAATGAAACTATTTCACTTAAAATATTAAACGTTAAATTGAGAAAAGAATTAAGAATAATTTTATATAAATAATAATAATACCTAATCCTTTATTTAACAAATTTATAATCATGGCGGAACAAAACGAAATTAATTGATATTAACCTAGTCGGTTTTAAATCAAAATTAAATGGCAAAATAGTTAGGTTTACAGCATAAAGTTATTTTGTTGATTGAGTTTTTATATAAACCTACACAAATTTACCATATTTTTTTATAGGAACATTGTTCTTAGTAAACAATTTATTCCTTTCACTAAATTTTGCCACCATATTTGCACTTTCAACAATCACAATAATGCTGCAGCAACTTTTCTAAAAAAGCATAAAATAGAAAAAAAAATATCATAAATAAAAAAAAAAATGTTCTAACAATTGCCATTGTCACACATATTGTGATTCGTTTCTATTGTGACAATTACTGGATGGGAAAATCTCTCATTAACGTGATGATAGCGATGCGTGAAAGCAAGCTTTATTTGAAATAAAACAAAAGAAATTTTAAGCATAGAATGTATTATTATTTTAATACATATATTGATAATGATGCCTGCGATACTTTCAATAGTTTATTAACATTCATTCTTGGTTAAATCCAGTTAAATCTTAAATTTTGTAAGTATTAAAAAATTTACATAAAAAAAATCTATTGTCATTTTATTTTTACAAATAGCTAAACCTTTTCTTTTGATCAATGATGTTTTGAAGTTTTGTTGGTGTAAAAATCTAATACACAATCAAACACAAAAAAATAAATAAATATATGTTAACTTAAAAAACATATGCATAAACACTAAGACATTTTTATTTTCTTAAGAGAAACGTATGACCAGGGATTGCGCGTGTTAGGTATCATCACATAATTATATACTTACAAATTTAATGTTTTCATGATTTTTAACTAATACAAACAAGAAATTAATCTTTATACACATTTTTATAAACGTGTTTTTCTTAAGTCTGTGTTGATGATCTCTGAGTTGTTTATGTCCATAATCAACATTCCGTAAATTGACACCTCAGTAGAAATTAGAAAATCATTGACGTTGTTATTTACTGATTAAAAATTATTATTTTGTGTAAAATTTATTTAAAATAGTTAAAAATGGGATTATTAGCTGCAATTGGTCTTATAGTTATTATATATTATATAGTTCAATTCTTTTTATGGACAATTTTGGATTGTGATATTGAACTGTTTATAGCTTCGGTCTTTGGAAAACCAATTAGTAAGTTCTTTAATTTCAATTAATAATCTCTTCATTATTCAAATAATCATTATATATATTCATCAGGTAGTCTGAAAGGCAAAGTTGTGTGGATTACAGGTAAGTTTTTTATAAAGTTGAGACTGAAAATTTTTGAGAGATTTTAAAGAAATTTCTTACAGGTGCAAGTTCTGGAATTGGAAGAGAGCTCGCAAAAGTTCTATCAAAAAATGGCGTTAGACTTGTATTAACAGCACGAAATCATCGTGAATTGGAAGCTACAAAACAAGAATGCTTATCACTTGCTGGAGGAGCATTAAATTCTGATGATATTCTTGTAATAACTTTACACTGATAAAAAAAATTTAAAAACTTTTTTAAATTTGTATGGAAAATTTTAAAAACTTTTTTTAAATTGTACGCTTAATAACAATTTTTAAAATTTTAAAAATATTTTTAAAAATTTTAAACTTTTTTTGACCGTTAAAAAAATTTTAAAAAAATTCAAAAAAATTGCTCGGAGTGGGAATCGAACCCTTGACCTTAGGAATGGTAGCCAGGCACTTTACCACTGAGCTACCAAGCCATGTGACTTATACTGGCAATATGTTTATATATACAGAAATATTTTTAAAAACCAGTTTTTGAATTTTAAAAATAATTTTTAAAAATTAAATTTTAAATTTTTTAATAAAGTTTTTTAAAAATTTTTTTTATGAGTGTAGATATGTTAAAATTTGCGTATCATCAAGACACGTTTAATCGTGTCGTACAGCATTTTCAAGGTTTACATATTCTAGTCAATAATGCTGGAAGATCTCAACGAGCAGAATGGAATAAAATTGACATTAATGTCGATCGAGAGTTATTTGAGTTAGATGTTTTTTCCGTGGTTCATTTATCACGTCTAGCTGTCACATATTTTGAACAAAACAATATCAAAGGTCAATTGGCAGTAACAAGCTCGACAGCTGGATTAATTGGCGCACCGAATTCTGCTTCTTATACTGGAGCTAAACATGCTTTACATGTAAAATATAATAATTTAAAATTATTCCTAATTCTGAAGTTTAATTTTTTTAAGGGATATTATGAAGCACTCAGTAATGAGAAACCTAACATCAATGTCAATATTTATTGTCCTGGCCCAACATTTTCAAATTTTCTCCAAGAAGCATTTGTTGAGGTTCCGGGTCAAAAATATAATCATCCAGTGCAGAAAGACGATAAAAGAATGACAGCCGAACGATGTGCCTATTTATATGCAGTGGCATTAGCTAATAACACAGGATTATGCTGGTCAGGAATTTTTCCCATCAATTGGATCGCTTATATTGGTTTATATTATCCCAACATCAAACGATTGTGAGTAAAATTTCAAATATTTATATTGAATACATATCACATGCCTTTCTCAAATAGATTTACTTCCTTTTTTTTATTCTATAAATGACAATTTTTCAAACCATTCGAGGAGAAATATGTGATGAATTTTTTTCCTTATTCAAATTTTCTTTTTCTATTTATTTTATCTTTTCTTATATTTCTTGCATTCCTCAGTTTACTAGCAGTTGTTGGTACACGACGTTTACAAAAGATTCGAGATGGACGATATAACAACCCAAACGATCCGAGTAGAGCTTAAAACCTGAATGTCATTTTTATTTATTTAACAGTATTTAATATAACATTGATCACAGGATTTTATAAAATATTGAGAATCTCATCAATTTGTTAAATTATTGTTCCTTTAAAACAATTAATATTTTTTTAATGCTGTCTTTTTATCATAAAAAAAAGAGATGAGATAAGGTTCAATAACACAAAAATAAATAATAAATTAAATTATGTTGTGTGTTTGTTATGTTTTAAGAAACCGATGTTATTAGAATGCTTACATTTCAATACATAATATTAAAATTTAAAGACAGTTTAAACATATATTTTTAAATAAATTTTATTTACCTAAAATAAAATAAATTTTTATTTTTTAATTTAAAATTTTTCAATTACACTTTTTATAGCTTTACAAATTCTATTATAGAAACAAAAGAATAGATTGAAGTTTACTTTGTTGATATAAGTATAAATCAGTAGAAGTCTGAGTAAAACCCTTGTAATATAACAGATTTTACATCTTTTTGAATCAGAGCCAAAGACACGGTGAAAAGGACTCAATGAGGAGAATATGAAAGTTACGGCAGTGAAATTTTTTGTAAGAACAGGATTTTAAAAAGAGCAGAACAGAATTCAAAATATAGCGTTTTCAAAATATACCTAGTATGTCAAAATTGAATTTTAAAAAATTTTAAAATACTTTTAACTGAACGAGGCGATAAGATCCTAATTGTTTTTCACACACAGTACTTTATACAAAAAACAAAAAAAAACAAAAAAACACTATACAAAAAAATGATGTAAAAACTGAGCTTCTCCTATTCGAAATATGCATTCATATTTTCAAGAAAATTGCAAGATAATGCGCAACTTCGAGGATTTATACTTTTTTCTTGATTTTACTTAACTTCAAGTTAGTGCAAAGTATATATGCTAAATAAAGAAAGTTTAATGGAATATACCATATTATACGTAACCTGTATTTTATCTTAAGTTAAAGTTCTCATAAAAATCTATATTTCTGTAGTATTTTCATTTATGTTTCGGTTTTTCATATCTCGGAAGCCTGAGTCTCAAAAAATAAAAATATGTTATGGATATGAATATTTACTTATCATCCAGGTTTGGCGAACAACTCTCTTGCCGTTAAATTTTGAAAAATTTAAAAAAATTTTTGAGTTTACTAACACTATCAAATAATTTTTTGAAATAAACAATGTTAAATATCAACATAATTTGATCAAATTCTATGTCAAGAGTATGATTAAATGTTTAATTAATCTTAAATCATCATGATTTACGGTTTTAATTAAGATCCAGTGAATAAATTTGTTGCAAAATGAAAATTTTTCTAAAATTAAATTTTTGTTGAGTGTGTTCAGAAATTCAAATTTTGTACTTTAACGATAAAATAAGGTACCTTTTTGTTTCTGAACACAAAAAATAAGAACCGTTCGCCATACCTGGCTTATCATTTTCAATAAATAAATTTTAGTTTATCAAATTATAGTAATTACAAATACAATGGTAGCTTTATACTTATCCACTAGAAGGCACTAGAAATAAATATTTAAAAAACTGTCAGAACTAATTTTCAATTTGCTTGCAAATATTTTTATTTATTAATTTAAAAGAGCCTTTCAAAAAAGTCAAAGAAATATTTAATTTAAATAAAAACTATCGTATTTGAATAGATCGAAATGTCGACTCATAATATCGTAATTTGATGGTGTTATAAACGTAATGTCTGAATTTCAGTATAGCATTTAGACACACGCAAAAATAAAAAAAAAATATATATATTTTGAAAGAAAATTCAAACAGGCATAGGAAAATATGCTAAATGGGTGTAGGTAAAATTGTTTAGATATTGATTTTAAATAAAGAATAATTCAGGAAAACTTTATAAATCATTTTCATAAAATACGTACTAAATTTATTTTATAGTGGTTAATTTTAACCCATTTTAATATTATTATTTTATTTATTTTCTTCAATTTAGCATTGAAAGGAATTTTAGAATAAATTTATTTATTCTACAGTTTATTTTATACCTTTACAAAAAACTGATGTAAAACTAAAAATGGAAAATATTTGACCATTTAGATCACAAATCAACTTCAAATTAAAACTGTTTAACAATAAATTTAAGCAGATTAAAGCAAATAGTTAGATCGATGATAAAATATTTTATGTCATGTTATTTTTTTTTATTCGCTTAATGAATGCACATATTAATGAATTATTTCTCAATATTCAGCTAGAAATAAGGCAAAAAATATCAGTTGCTTGAAGGAGAGGAAAAATATTTAAGCAACGGAAGAGATAAAGCTTGGATAAAGCATAGAGTTTACAGATAATTGAAACATAGTGTAAAGCATGCATTAAAAAATATAAATTTTCTTTTTTTGTCCTCACTTGAATTCCACCGTACATAGATATATACCATATAAAAATTACATGACTTCCACAGAATGACTGGACACATTGGCTTATAAATTACATTTTAGTAAAGCATGCAAGCTCTTACGTTCATTCATTGTATGCATAGAACAGTGGTTAGTTGGTTAGCTAGTGAATATGGGAAAAAAAAATGTTCATTCAAGCAGTGAATAATTTTCTTTCTTTTTTTTTCAATTTTATTTCTCAGACACTACAGCAGCAACAGCATGTAAGACAAAAAATTGTAAAAAGCATGCTATAAATTTTCAGATACCTCCAGAAAATCCTTCTCATCTCTCTTACTTTTATATTTCACATGCACAAGCTTTCAAAATGGATGATCAACGAAAAATTTTATATGAGAAAACTATGACCATTTAAGAAGGACATTTTTCTCTACCATGATGACTCCCAATTTTTTTGAAACATAGCTTTATAATAATGTAATATGAGCATACCTTAGAATTTAGAGTGTAAATTGAAATTGTTCATGAGTTGTTTAAAAATTGTTTCTTTGTTTTAAAAATGGGAAATTATACTTCGGTCCATTTTCTTTCTTTAAATATTGAAATATTCTAGAATTTATATAAATTTATATCAATTTATATATTCTAAAATATTTAAATACATTCTTTTCTTTATCATTTTTTTACTGCTCAACTTTATGTAATCGAGAATAAAATAAAATTTTTAGTAGTTTACCCTAGCAGCAATTTAGAACGAATCTCAAAGAATCTGTGAGGAAATTTTCCGGCCGGATTTTTTTTCTCACGAATCACACAGAATTTGTGAGGAAAAGTGGCCGGAAAATTCCTTAACTGCACGAAAGTGCCCGGAAAATGCATTTTTTCTGGCCATTTTCCGGCCGGAATTTTTCCTCACAGATTCTTTCATTTTTTCTCAACTAATCTGACAGAATTTGAAAGAATATGAGAGGATTATGAACGAATCTTGCAGGATTTATGAAAGAATCTTGCGGGAATTTTTCTCAAAATATTTAAAAAAAAAATCTTTTTTTTTTCTTCTTCTTTTTTTCTCACTTTCTCTCCACTTTATTTTTCTTTTATTATTATTATTATTTTTTTTTTTTTTTTGAAGATTTTGTAAGGAAATTTTCTGTTGAAATTCTTGCCAACTCGAACCCATGACCGCTGAAACCAAAGTCCCGAACTTAACCGCTGAGCTACCGCTATCTGAAATTATATAAATTATGTTTGGCGAAAAGACATATTTAAGTTGTTAATTCTTTTGCCATAATTTTTATGATTGTTTTAACACTTATAATAGCTTTATTCCAGTGAGGTTGCTTCAGGATGGTCCAAGGGGTTCAGGGGGACCAAATAAATTCTTCCATAAATCCTGCATGAATCTTTCAAGGGAACTTAATTTTTCATTATTATTATTTTTTTTTTAATTAATATTATTTCAATTTAACGATTTTATATCTTGCTAAAATACTGTAATGATTTATTAGTAATATGAGTAATTTGTAAAAGAATCTTTAATCAAATGAATTTAAATCATTTCAATCATAATTATTATGCAATAGGAGAATTTTAAATTGTTAAATTAGAATTTAAATTTGAAAATAGTTTTAAGCTATTTTTTATTTTTTTATTTTTTTTTTTTTTTTTTTGTGGTTTTTCCATGAATTCAATGGATTTCTATGTATTTATTTTTTTCAAACCCGTTTTCTTAAACAAATTTATGTCTGTTGAACACATAACGGTAAAATAACTTTAAGTTATTAGCTAAAAGTTAAATATGGATTTTAGCATAATCTTGACTAAAGAGCATAACTTATATTCTAGTAATGATTTTCATAATAAAAAACTTTAAAAAGTTGTATTACGGAGTCAAAAATAAAAACTTTTTCATTTAACGGAACAAAAATTTTAATTTGCAAAATGGAAACACAATTTTTGAAAACTCCAATATTTTAACAGAAACAATTATAATTACCTTACAAATTCTTAAAATTCTTCAATGCCAAAAAATGTGCAAAAAATCAAGAGAAAATCTGCCAGAATATTTCCTTTAAAATTCCTTCAAATTCTGTTGCAACTTTTTTTTGTGATATAAGAAAATGAAAGAATCTGTGAGGAAAAATGGAAGAAAAACGAAAGAAAAATTCTTCACAAATTCTTTCATTTTCCGGGCAGAAAAATTTTTTTTAAAAAAATTTCATGACAGATTTTGGAAGAAAATCGCAGGAAATTTTTCTCGTAAAATTCTTCCATTTTATGACCGGAAAAACAAACGAATTTGTCAGGAAAAAAAATTCCGCCCAGATTCGTTCCAAATTGCTGCTAGGGTAAAGCATAAAATTTATTATTGGGCTGTTAAAATTAACTCTCCACTTTGTTAAAATATAAATATCTCAACAATGAGATCAAGTTAAGGTATATATTTATATTTTACCAAAGTGGCGAGTTTTTTTTTTTTTTTTTGAACAACCCAAACAACCCAATACATTTTAATTATAATATATTGATGTACGAAACAATTTAAAAATTTTTGAAGGATAATTCGGAATAATTCAAGGAATTGAATTTATTTTTGTAAACAATTTAAATAGTCTGTTTACTTATTGTAAATGAAGTGATATTTAAAAATCTCAAAAAAATTATTGCAGGTTACAAAAAATTTTTATCTCAAAATAACCTAAAGTTACAATAAATTTATTTATCTTTTGTAATCAGCGATTTGACAGCTTAAATAAAATAAGAAAGAAAGAAATGTAATATAAAAAGTTTACATTACGAATTTTCAAAAAGGAGAAGAAAAGTCAAATGAATGGTGATGCATAAAATCATGTAATGACTAAGGGTTTGCCCAGTCATAAAGGCATAATGCTTAATGCTTATCGAGCAAACCTTTTTTTCTTTCTCACTCGTTTCCACCCCATCAATGGCAATGCAAGAGCATTGAAAATTTAATTAAAATGTAATTTGTGATGTTAATAGACGACACAAAGTAAAAGAGAAGTGAATAAAGAGAATGAACAGTTCAGTACATAAAAAAAGTTTTATGAAGCTCAATATTTTGTGTTTATATGATGTGGTAATGGTGATGACAGTGGAGAGAGAAGGATGGAACGAGAGAAAATTGGCGGTTTGAACACAAAAAACTTTTAGGTGTGCATAATGATTTCCCATGAGTTTGTCACACAAAAAAACCGCTTTACTCACATTTTCATATAGCTTTTTAAAGTCTAATGGGGGAGAAGTAAAAAAGAAAAGTTTTTTATCCACAAAAATTAATTACTTTACGTTGTTGCCTTTTTCATCCCATATACACATTTCATTTTATTTTTAAGCATATTAAATTCATAAAGTTTCTAAAACTTTCTTCTTCTTACATTGCTTTCGCACATTAAAGTTCTCCATCTGGAATAATGAAAATATATTTTTGATACGTGTTATTAGTTGGAGTCAAAGACATCAAAAGAAGAAAGAATTTTAAGAAAATAACTGATAAAATAAAATAATACAATGAAGAATAATTAAGAAGATAAGTTGGAATGACTTTCGCCTTTTCTTTATTTTTCTTTCAACAAAGGTAATTTAATGTTTAGAATTAATTATAACAATGTTTAGAAATAAGCAAGTGTATTTATTAAAAAATGTAAAATTTTGAGATGGTGAAAAAAAATGATAATTGATTGCATTTGAAATCATATTCAATACAAAATAGGATAAGACACATCATCAGCAATCCCACATAAGTTAATTCCTCGTGTCATTTTGAAAAATCCTGCCTCTCCCCACCACGTTCCATAACTGTTCTTAATAATCCAATAATCGTGTCCATTTTCCGTTCCCCATCCTATGAGCAATGCTGTGTGATCCCTTTTTCGGTTTATTTGGCACTCTCCATAATAATCTGTAAAAATTCCTCCGACATGCTCATCGAATCCCATCGGTGCATGGAAGGAAATAAAGAGTGGTCCGTGCTTATATAAAGCATTTCTAATCAATTCTTCGTCACGTGGCAGCTGAACATAACTTTTTACTCTTGTTCCATGTACTCCTAGTCGTTGAGATCGACATTCATTTTGAATTCCATTATAAGGATAGTCAGAAGCAGATGCAATTCCATTTTGACGTGCGAAATCAAAAACATCGCTATAATGACCTCCTTTGCATCCAAGAAAGTGATATCCATCGTGCAAACAATCAATCATTTCCTGTTCTGAGAGCTTTTGATGATTACCATAGTGAATACTCAATTGTCCTTCTATGGCAGCAATACTCGCAAAAATAAAGCAACTTCCACATTGACCTTGGTACTGAATTGGTTTAACAACACCAGGAACATCTCGCCAAGAAAAATATTCTGGCAGAGCTGTATACGGAAGTGAATTTGTATTGAAATAAGTAGTAGGAAACTGATTGTATGGAACAGCCGAAAATGATGACAGAATCATTATTCGAATCAAAATTAAAATGGGTACTCTCATTTTTATTTAACTTTATACTTTTATACTTTATCAAACAACTAATTAGCTTAAACTGATATTAATTGTTTTAATGTTTCAAATTTATATCATTTAGATTTTTCAGGTATTTAATAGTATTAGAAACTTGAAACATTTCATCAACATGATGTTAAACAAAATCAAAAGTTTCTGAATATAAATAAATTGGCTATTTTTTTAATTGATAACTGGATAAGAAACATCGCTAGCAATATTACAAAGATTATATCCTCTTGCTATACGAAAATAGCCACCTTCTCCCCACCAAGTATCATAACTGTTTTTCAATATCCAATAATCAAGTCCGTATTCTGAGCCCCATCCAACAAGCAAAGCAGCATGATTACTTTTTTCACCAAAACAATCTCCATTTGGATCTGTAAAAATTCCATTTGAATAGGCCGTAAAAGCGTCAGATGCATGAAACGAAGCATAAAGAGGACCGTGCAAAAATAGAACTTCTTTTATATATTCTTCATCAACTGGTAATTTTACGTAACTGTTTACTGCTGATCCATGAACTTTAGATCGATTAGTATCACATCTGTTTACTCTCATTTGATAAGGATATTCATATTCAGATGTCACACCTTTATGAATTTTGGCAAAATTATAAACTGCTGTATCGTCACCTCCTTTACAACCAAGAAGTACACGTTCAAATTCAATCTCATGTGTTGCACAATCAATTACTTCTTGCTCAGAAAGTTTTGCATTGTTTCCTTGTAAACCCATTTGTCCTTCAACGGCCGCTAATGCTGCAAAAGCATAACATGCGCCACATAATCCCTGATTTCTGACAGGTCTTACAATACCTCTATCAACCCAGTTAAAATATTCAGGGTATGTAAGTCGCACAGATTTCAATATTTTTGTCATAGTATTAGATGATGTGTTGTCAACTCTTTGTGACTTTACAAATCCAGTTCTATATTTTAGGAAATCTTTGCGAGAAAAATGAGCATATGGATGGATTGCCTTACGAAAAGTCTCCTTTCCATTTTTATATCTTTCATTGTGTGTTTCAATTGAGTAAAAATTTTGTAAAAAGTTCTTTTTCGCATTTTTTCGAGAAGTCAAAAAATCGTCTAGCAACGAAAAAGTTTGAACTTGTCGATGATGACTATCAAATGAAATATTAAACATTTCCTAGAAGGTTTAATAAGATAAATTGTAAAGGATTTTTTTTTTTTTTCAATTTAAATTCAGCTTTGTATTACCAAGTACACTTCAAATATATCTTCTTCTTGACTTGCAGAGAGTCTTTCAAGAGATTCAATATAGCTATTTAAGAAAATTATTACTAACAAGAATTTTAAAATCATTTTTCCGACAATATTTAATCTATGTTTAAAATAAATTTAAAAAAATATTTAATTATAAAAACATGAGTTTTGTTGTAAAACGTTCAAGTAAAATGTCTTCTAAAATCTGTGATATTAAACGCATTTTTACTAATCGTTTACAGAGGTTTATAGGTTTTAAAATGTGTAAGATTATTATTTTGTTATTTTGCTCTATATTTCATTATCTAAGTAAAAAAAATCTATGTATTGTTGTAAATTCAATTAGAGATTCGAAAATTACAAAACAACGAAATAATTTTCTGATTGCATAGTT
Organism: Chironomus striatipennis; assembly: GCA_026123125.1. NCBI lineage: Eukaryota > Metazoa > Arthropoda > Insecta > Diptera > Chironomidae > Chironomus > Chironomus striatipennis. The sequence goes on from CM047393.1 coordinate 23,848,145, forward strand.
AGGATGAATTAGAGCAGTCAATTGGCCACGTAATGTAAATAAGACTAAGTATGTATTTATTGCTAATTTCTGCTGAGTTTTGTGGTGAATTAATTTCGTTGTCTAAGCATTAATTGCTTTATTATTATTTATTATTATTATTATTATTTTTTTTTTGAAATATTAAATTTCCCGTTATGAATGCTTGTTTTAAATTGTTACTTCAATTTCACTTTGCATAATATTCAAACATTTACATAAATATTTAAAAATTAGGGTAAAAAATATTGAAATTCGTACAAAACCAAAATTCGTACGAACAAATTTACAAAAAAATTTTTTCACAATTTTTAGACTTGAAAAAATTGCCTTTAAACTCAAGATTGGCCATATGTTAAGATCTTATGACTTTGCTCGTGCACTCTACTTTCCAATTAAATTAAGTCAAGGCATAAATTAGCACTGCTTATACGAAAAAAATCCACCTCATTCCAAATATTGAAATTCGTACAGAAGAAATATTGAAATTCGTACAAAATTTCAATAGTAGGCGATGAAGAATTTTAATTGTTTTTGTGTAAACAAATTAAATAAATTAAATTTTAAGGACAAAGAAGTAGCTCAGGATGAATAAAAACCTCCTCAAATGAAAATACTGCAAGAATATTAATTTTTTCTCAAGTTTTGGATGCAAAAATCGTGAGTACTTGGTGTACGAATTTCAATATTTGAGTGTACGAATTTCAATATTTGTGTGTACGAATTTCAATATTTGAAATAAAGTGGATTTTTTACTGCTTTATGCTGCACAAAATGCTCTTTTAAGGTTCGAATAAAAAAATTTGGAATACAAGCAAAGTCGTAGGAAAAATTTGGGAAATCAGGAATGCTTCCAATAAAAGTTACAGGACTTTCAAAAAAAAATTTTCGTTTTGTACGAATTTCAATATTTTTTACCCTATTTTTATTTAAATAGGTATTTTAAAATTATTAATATTGATAAATATTTTAAAAGTTGAAATTAAACAACAAATTTATTCTATAATTTAACTTTTCAATATTGAATAAGATTTAACTGTAATAATGACATCCTTTCATTTTCGACTGCACATAAAAAATATATTATTTAATCTATTTACTTCCTCCTTCTCTTATCAAGTCTTATTACATGGTTGAAATTCTCATCACGTCAATTTTTATATACACACATTTTTGTTTGCTTTCTTTTCAGTTTTATCATATTTTCTTTTTGTTCTTACCTAAATAAAAAAGAACCTTTGTTAAAAGAACATAAAAAGCAGAATAGTACGAAAATTATATATGTTGGGAGTGAGCATCAAGATATTTTTATCACTTTTTCTATAAATCTGGGCATAAAACTGATAGCAAAATAAATTCGTATAGCGTGCTGCACGTATATATTTTTTCATATTTGTAATAAAAGAATAAAAACGAAATAAAACGAAAAGCTGAGATGAAACCATGATAGATTCTGATTAAGTTTACTTGTAAATTTTATTAAGAAGTTGTAATCAAAAAGATATAATTATAAGATAAATGCTTGCTGCAGAAAATTATATTAAAAGTGTATTTAAAAAATAATAATAATAATTGCAATCTAAAAAATATGAGACATGTGGTAATAATGTCTTTAAAAATAAAAATATTACTTTTTTTTCTCGAAATTATTTTCATACTTATTATTCATTAAAGATCTCTGGTTTGTGCACATAATAAAAGTATAATTCTTGTACTGTTCTTAAATTGAGAGAAAAAAATACTGAAGAATATAGTGGTGGATGACAAATAATTTCTACAAGAAAAAAAATATACTTGAAAACTTGTCATAAGTAGCTTTCTGATGATAAAATTTTACCGCAAAAGAAGAAAAAAACTTACTTGGCAAGCTAAAATATTACATCTAAAATATCCTTAGAGATTTTTGTAGAAGCTTAAAAAAATTTTCGTTTGCTTGATGATAGTCACATTTCGTTTTATTAATGCAAAGAAAACCCCTTTATTTAAAAAAAAAAAAAACAACAATATTATACTTTTGTTAAATCATAATTATTGATTAATAACTTTTGGAACTTTTTATAAAATATGATTTTTTTAAAAAGAGTACATGAACTCAATCGAATAAGCTTTTAACAAGAAATGATATTTTTTTAACAACAAATGTTTGACACACTTTAACAAATATTTAATTTTCATTATTTCCTAGACTTGTAAAACACATAGTTTTCATCACGTTATCAATGATGTGTACAACCTTGTCAATCCTAGGTTCCAGCAGCTATCTAAAAACTACAGTTTTTTTATTTCAAAATATAATGTATACCTATATAAAAAAGTATTAACTACAATAATAAAAAAAAATGAAACTACTGTGTAAATTTAAAACACATTTTTCAGTAACAATATGGATAAAGATAAATAAAAATAAATATATAGATTAGTACCTTATAGATCTAGTAATATAACACATTGATGTGCCGTTAAGAAAATTTATACTCAGTGCATAAAATATCATTGACATACATATATTATAATTTAAGAGGAATTTCTCTAACCCAAAAACTCAAAAAAAAAAAAAATAATAATAATAAATAAACAGCACTAACAAAAAATTTCGTTAAATGTTATCAAGAAGAAAACAAATTTTCATTATTAAGTTAATTTTATTGATTTTTTCAATGCTAATCATATTTTTATATTATTTCCAATTGAGTGATATAAATAGTAAGTTTCAGTATATGGTTAATGAAACTACATCAATATTTATTTATTTGTTTTTTAGCAAACAATAATGATGAATTAGAATCAACAATATATAATGTTGACATAACAAATATTACTGCAATTAAATCCTTTATAATCAAGCAAAATGAAAATCAAAACATTAGAAACGATGATTTGTTTAAACCCTTAACAAATGATTCAGTAATTGTTGTTATACAGGTTCACAAACGATTTGAATATTTGCAACATTTGATTAAAAGTTTATCAAATGCATACAATATATCTCAAAATATAATTATATTTTCTCACGATTACGTTGATAATGAAATTAATCAAATAGTGAATAGTATAAAATTTTGTCGTGTCTTGCAAATTTTCTATCCTCACTCAATTCAATTGCATCCGAATGATTTTCCTGGAACTGACCCAGAGGATTGTGATCGTGATCTAAATCAAAATTTAGCAAAAGCTCTCAAATGTAAAGGATTCAATTTTCCAGATTCGTTTGGTCATTACAGAGAAGCAACTTTTGCACAAATCAAGCATCATTGGTGGTAAATAGAAAATTTTGGAACATTTCAAAGAAAAAGTTTGCATCAATTTGTTTAAAAAAAAATTATTTCTAGGTGGAAAGCTAACAAAGTATTCAATCATGTAGCAATTACAAAAAATTTTGATGGATATTTTCTTTTTTTGGAAGAAGATCATTATGTAGCACCCGATTTTCTTTACATGTTGAAACTCATGGCCAATAAATCTTCCGAAGAGTGCAAAGAATGCAAATTACTGGTTTTAGGGAAACACAAAGTATCAACAGTCAATGTTTCATTTATCAACAATGATGTAAGTTGAAATTTATGTTTTTCCCACCTGACATATGAAAAAATTTAAGAATTTACTTGTTAATGACTTTACTCATTATTTAATATAAAATAATAACACCTGTATTTGATTTAGGTGATAAAAAGTGAGTGGGTAAGCAGTAAGCATAACATGGGGATGGCTTTCAAAAAGAGCACGTGGAATGAGATAAAAAACTGTTCAAACATATTTTGTACTTATGATGGTAATTTTTAAAACTTTTTTAAAAATCAGTAAAAGTATGAATTAATCAGGTTTAATTATACATTTTCTTTCTAAGATTATAATTGGGATTGGAGTATTCAACATATTAGCAGAGTTTGCATGAAACAGAGACTTCAGGCACTAAGTCTTTCAGTTCCGAGAGTTTTTCATATTGGGCAATGTGGAACCCATGCTAATAAAAATGAAGAATGTAGCGCTGAGAGCATCGTCTTAAACTTGGAAGAAAGTTTTCAATCTTCTTTTAACAATTTATTTCCTTCAAATCTAAATTTTGGATCCGAATTCATTCCAAATTTTATATTAAGAAAAAATGGTGGCTGGGGTGATGAAAGGGATCATACATTATGTCTTAATATGACAACATAGTAAAAAAATAGAATATTTCAAGAAGTTCTTTTTCATCAACTTTTCAAATTTTCTTAATAGTTTGTGATAAAAATCAATAAATTACATCAATTTAACCTGTTTATTTTTCATTTCTCTTCTGGTGTTTGCTTTTCTGGCTTCATAATTTGTCTCTTTTACTTTTCGATATTCTTTCTAACAATATTTTTATTTCATTATTCTTTGTTGACGAAGGAAAGTGAAAAAAGCAGAAAAAAGGCAAAAAACAACTTTATCATGCAAGTCAATGCTCATTTATATTTAACTTTTCATCAAGCTTCCATACGTATGAATTTACTTACATGCTTATTTACTCCATTTTTACTGACTATATACATTATCTCATCTTTTTACATCTAAACATATATGTAGATTCAATGTGATGAGGGCAAGAGGAAGAAGAATGAACGTATATATATTTTTATGAGAACATCAACAATATGCGACGTATATGACAGTCATCGCACACATATGTTTAAAAAAATTTCCAACTCCCAAACTCTTGCTCTTTGTATCCCACTTTTATTCCATCTAATTTATGTTTGTTGATTACATCAAGTTGAAGCGTCATCAAAAATTTATAAAGATTTTATATTGCTGTCATGGCAGCGATTGAGCGAAATAAAGTGAAGTGAAGGAATAAAGATGTGTGGAAAAGAGACAAGCGATTAAACGTTGAAATGCCGAAAGTATAAATTTCGAAATATATCTTCAAAGTGAAAACAGCATCTATGGTAGATGAATGCTTGTAGGGATATTTGCAAAAATCTTCAAAAATAAAGTTATTGACTTTTTCAAACTAAAATAAAACTTTCTATCTATTAATTTCAATGTTGCACATTTTGAAATTATTATTCTACTCTTGTGATGTATGTATGTATGTAATATTTATTAACCGTACTGGTTGTATATTAGGTGGTTTTACAACTGCTTAGAAGCATTAAAAGGGAGGGTTAGGTAAGTATTTATATAAAAGAGATAATATAGAAAAGTCACGTTAGATTAAAATTTGAATTGGTCAAAGTCTACAAAACCGTTAAAATTTGAAATTTCTCTACAAACGAGGTTCAAAAATTGAACTTTTAGATATTGTAAACAAAGTTGTAAAATTTAGTAAACAAAAGTGAGAATTATTAAATTATCGTTTGAAAGTAGATTAAAGTGACTGCTGCGATATACAGATGACTGGCAGATGACGAAAAATACAAAGCGTTGACATTGTAGCAGATTAGATTGGACTTCGGAGGAAATTATTATCAGTAAGTAGTTATTTTACATGATCCAGCAGAAATTGATTGTATATCTAGCATTTAATTATTCCATTAAAAGAAATTATTTGTCTTTCATCCTATACGAAGTTAGTTATATGTTAAAATTACGGTTATGAATTGAACGTATCAGCAATTCTGCAAGCAAATATGCAACTAAGCAAATAAGCAGTGGAAGTGAAAATAATACAACATTTTTATCACATGATGGTGCATTATAAGAAGATTATGAAAAGATTAATTTGTTTTCAGTGAAAACCATGAAGACGTTGTTGCAAAAACATTTTTTAGATTTTCGCTGGCTTTGTTGGCTGTTGGTTCATAATGTGCATCTATTCTACTTTCATCTTTTTTTTATTATCATTATAATAAAATTTTCACATAATCTCTGTGTCGTAAATTTCTTTTTTTTTTCTTCATTCATAGATTTTCTCATTTCCTACCGGGCGCATGTTTAATAATTTTCCTTTTGGTTTCTTCTTACTTCTTTTACATTCTGTTGTACAATTTGGAATATGAGAACCTGATTTTTAAAAATTCCATTGGAAGCCTTCCATTTTCTACTCAGGAAAATGGAAAATTTCCAATTAATGTAGATATGAAATGAAGCTACTGTAAACTCTCACAAAATCATTATTTAGCTTTTTCATTAAAAGAAAAAATTAAATTTGGTTTTATTTTTCAAATCTAAATCTTTTTTTTTTTTAAAAAAAAAAAAAATATATCAAATGTAATGCTGGAAAATTAATTAGTTATGCATAAATTCATATTTCAAAAAGAATTGAGATGTTTTCTGATACTTAACGTTGCTGTCAATAACATTTATGTTCCTTGTAACGACCTTAAAATGAAAGAAAATATATATGATATGAAAAAAACTATTAAAAAAGATACGTCCTCAAATACCTACTTTAAACTATTTGTTTTTACAACCTCACAAAATTTAATTTTTAATTCATCTTGACAATGCATAATATATTGATTGTTTTATTACAAAAGAAAATAAACTTAATGTAAAGAAATCTTCAATTACTCACATAATAAAAAAAAAAAAAAAAGCTCTTTAAAAGTCCCATCATTTTCAGAAGATAATTAAATGAAATTTAATTTACATTAAAAAGAATAAAAAGGTGTTAGACATTGAAAAACAAGCATGAAGGGATGTTAAAATAACAATTTAAGGTTTTTTTCTTCCACACAACAGAGTTTTTATAGCTTTATGTTTGTTTGAGTTCATTTCGCGCCAACAACAATATACCGAAATGTTCTGAAATTGTTCTGAAGAATAAAATTAAATAACCATTTCGTGCCTTATCCCTCAAAAATACATATATTCAACCTTACCTTACACATATTATTCACACAATTTTTATGCGAATGTAATAGCACCACGGAATTTCAAATCAAAAATGTACACAAATATAAATCAGTATAAGCCTTTAATACGTGTTCTGCAACAATAACATACATTGTAGAGAGAGAGAGGAAAAAAGTATGACCATATAACCATATTTTTCATGTAGGATTTTTTAACATTTACACTTTATTGAAAAACTTCTGCTCTTTTTAAAAATTTTTAGTGGTGATTTTAAATTTTTATGAAAATATTTTTTTCCAATTTTGAAATACCTAACTATAAATGTTAAATCTTTTTGTTAAAAAAAGTAATATAAATAAGTATTGCCTTGATGATTATGATGAGGTTGATTGCATCATATGTAGGTAGAATAATTTTTATTTTTTATAAAAGGAAGACAAAAATAATAAAAAAAAATACCTAAAAAGGTATGTATGAATGCGGTGTTATGGATGATTACAGGCCATGGGATAGAAAATGGAAATAAAAAAGGAAAATCTTTACAATTTTCATTTCTACCGGACAATAATCCCTACATATCGATATGCCCTTTTTGATTTCCTCTTTTTTTTTCATTTCATGTTTTCTTATTCGTCAGGCTACCTAAATGTGCATAAAAAGCGTAAAAATCAAAACATTTTGAGGAGCACGTATGGTATGTGAATAGCATATGACACTATTAGAAAATGGCAATTTAAATATGGGAAAATATGGTAAGTATAGGATCGACCAGTATTGGCATAGCCAATTGTTACTAAACGCATTTGCCGCGATTAGTAAATACACAAATAATTAAAACCTTAAAAAATACAAAACTCAAAAATCAAACATGTTTATGAGACATAATAAAAAAGGCAAAAAATTATTTGCTCATGCCTAAATTCGAAAAAATTGAAAATCAAGAAGGGTTAACTTAGTTTACCTTTTTATTATGGTTTTTTGGAAAACATTTTCTAGGAATGGAATTTTTTTGAAGATATCTCTGAAAATTAATATTTTGGAACTGAATTTTTAGGAAATACAAATTTGAAAAAATAAATAATTAGTAGCTACCACTGTACCAAATTTTAAGCAATTTTGTAACTTTGCTACAAGACTTTTTACATCCACATATTATTAGGTATTGGAGACAAAGTGAGCACAATAGCATCTTTCGAATAAAGTCAGAAAATACGTTAAAAATACGAATATGAGTCCATTGAGTGAAAGTTTTCTATGATTCTTTTCAATTTGAATAAATATGAAAAGAACAAAATCAAAATAATCCTAATTTCAACAACGATTCAAAATAAGAAATATTGGTTTTTAAATAACTTGTGAAAATTTTGAGAGAAATATGAAAATTTTATCACACGCCAAATAAACGATTTTTTTAGTTTCAATGTATTATTTAATTGCTGTTAATTATTTTCTTAATTTCTTTTTCTTTCAAACATATCAAATTAAATTATTATTGTAAATTGTTGTATTATTGTCAAATATAAATTCTCTTTACATAATTCTATAAAGCAGAAGAAAAAATGTTATGCAAACATTCCTAAAGAAACGTGATGCAATATTAAAAAAATATGATAAATTTTACTGAGATACAACGAGAGGGTAAAAAATATATTTGTTATAAGAAATGACTCTATTATCCTATGCAAACATGATTTTTTAACTAAGAAATTTTTCACTCATTCCTCTTATTTTCAATGCTCATTACTTTAATAATTTCCATGTAAATATAAAAATTTTAAAATTTTATTTTATTTTGGAATTTAAATTTATTGTACCCATATGGTCCATAATTATATGAAAAGAAAAATATTAAAAAAATATATATATGGATATATATATATATATATAAAATAAAAGATCAGCAAAATTCGTGATAACAAATGTGCAATATAGAAATCCAGATCTCATAAAGGAGACTTTTTTAAGAAAATTCACTAAAATAACATCTAAGGAATATAAATTGTTTTCATCATGTTGTTCCTCTTTTATTTTCTTTGTGAACGCATTGAGATTTTCATTTTATTCTTTCTCTTAACTTCAAAGAAAATAACAAATTTAAATTGGTCGAGCTTTCTCTGAACAAAGTTATCTAAGATAAGATAAGAAAATGGTAAAAATAAATTTAGGATATAGTACATTTTATCAAAAAAATGAGTATGTTGTATGTTAGATTGTAAAACTTTTTAGACATACGATATAATCTTATTTAACTTGTATCTTACGTTAAATATTGCAATGAAAAAAGAGCAAGTCTAAGATTTACGGTTCTATGATTTGATTTAATTTAACATTCAGTCTTCTCACGTTCACTTCATCTTCATCACTTTCTTAAAGTATAAGATGAAATAGCATTAAACCAGAAAGCAATTTTTCTTCAATATATCCTTCATGAACAACAAATCAATTATCATTTCATCCCATGTTTCAAATTGAATTGTCATCGTATATTTATTTGTTTTCAACTTGCGATCAATCTTAATGTCCTGAAACTAACTAACGTTCAAAAGAGCTTCCATCTTTGCCCATCAGCAGCAGCAATAAATATTTAAGGAAGTTAAAATCAGTTGGCGTTCCTCAAAAGCTTCGTTTATAGGTTGAATCAAAATTCAAATTTTAATGAAATAATTTAGTATTTAATACTATTAATAATATGTATTACATTTTATAATAAATAAGAAAGTCAACTTTGTTAATGATATAAGCTCAAGCTTTAAAAATTACACATGTTTCTACAAGTTCAATCGATATCAATTCATTTTCAATAGAACAAAAAAAAACTATTAAATTTTTATCCAAAGAAATATGTTTTACAAGCGTTTTTTTGCACATCGCTAAAATAAAATTCAAACAAATGTGAACAGAATGTTACAGTTTGTCAATTTAACAAAAAGAAAATTCCGACACAAACAGTTTTCTATATTATAGATCTACATGGGAGCAATACACATTTATGACAATTCATGTATATTTATTTGTGTTGAGATAAAAATTGTTGTGGCACACATTGGAATCGTTTCTCACTCTCAAATATTTTATAGATATGCTTCGACTTATTCTCTTCTGAACGAAAGAATATCACCGCAATATTACTTTAACAACCTTATGTTTGTCATTTTTCCGTTCAACAAAAAAAAAAATTCAGAATTTTTTCTGCCACATAAGCCAAGCTCTCAACGGCACTTAAGACAAGCTGTTGTTATGATGCGTGTGAACAAACAGATAGCTCCTTTTATGTACAGTCAATGTGTTTACATAAAATGTGTGTCTATATAGAATGGAAGTCTCATGACTGCTCAATGTTTCTCTTATAACAAGTTTCTGATAATTTGACAATTTTTCATCGTTTCGTTGTTACTTCTTACTCAAAGTCAATATCTTACTATAATATTGAAATTTATATATGAACAAATAAGGAAAATTTTAAGCACTAACTTGAAATTGAAAAAATATATAAACATACCTAGAAAAATTTTAATCTTCTCAATGTAAAATCAGCAAGTGCGGCATTTTCACCACAATTTCTTCAGTACATAGAAATGAAATAAAATTAGCGAAATTTAATGAAATATATACATTAACCCCACACACACCAACATTTGAATCATCCTCGTCAATAAATTAAATTTTATCATTTTGGATGATATTGAAATTGGTATTAGTATCGATAGATTGGATTTTATCAAGATTCCGTTGTGAATATTAAATACCAATTTGCTATAAAAGAAAAAAGTATCGATAAAAAAGAGGAAGTTAACAGAAAAAGGTGCCTATACCATCATAAAATCCCCTCATGAATTAGAATTGAGCTTGAATGAATTGAGAAGAGAGTGAATTTTTTTAGGTGGAGAAAGTGAAAATTATTACCAGGTAGGTATTATCGTAGGAATGTATTTTAATAAGCTTTTAAAACAAATTTTTCCAAAATTCAATTGTCTTTACTTAGTTTACTCCATTGAAATAAATAAAAAAAAAATTAATCATACAAAATATTTTTTAAGACTGAAAATATTAAATGCAAATTCAAATTAAAAAAAAAAAAAACAATAAAAAAATAAATAATTGCACAAATTTTTCACTGCGTTAAGCCATCTGAAATGTTAATTATACCTTTTTGCAAATAATTTTTGTGCAACTTATCAACCTTTTCTCACTCGACCCCATTTGGTTCTTTCTGTCTGCGTGCGATGACTTTGCTAAATTTTTCATACATTTACTTGATATTTTGTGAGAGAGGAAAGGGAATCATGATAAATGTTAGTCAAAATAGCAGCAGTGTAACTAATGTTTTTCTTTGAAGCGCATATATTTTTTGCTATTTTTGTATTTTTCTTTATTTGTTATAAAGTAGCATAAATTAAGTTAATTTTAATCATTTCAAAAAAATAATAAAATAAATAAACAGCTTTATACAAAAGCATCTTTTGATAAATCAAGATAGAATAAAGTATAATTCTTCTTTTATTCTAAATTATTATGGACTTGATATTTTCAACAACTTTAAAAGTAAAAAACCATGTATCATTAAAGAAAATAAAGTTACTGCCCTGTTTTCCTCTTCTTAATTTCTTTCTATCATTAATGCTTCACCTCAAAAATTCAAATGTTACAATTTTTGTTATTTGATGCTTCACAGCAATGCAAAATATTCGTAAAGAGAGAATAAAGAGAAAAGGTTCCTTCTCATACTTCTAGTTTTCTTCCACCGCATAACCATTTAAATTTCGGTAATTAAAATTAATTGGCCCTAGCATTGGCTTTCTCATGTTATTTTATTTAACTGATGCTGCTGATATTAATAGTGATGTTTTTGTTTCTGCTGTTTATTTATTTATTTTTCTTAAATGTTAGATCCATTTTTATAATATTTTTTTTGACAATCTAGTATTCTATGTACCTTTTAATATTTAATTTTTTTTTTTAATACAAACAGAATTTAGATTAAAATATTTTTTATACTACCTAACAAATTAAAATTTTTATTTTCTATTGGACACTAGAGGAGTTTATTTTATTTACAGTTTACTACAGAAAATCATATCATAAAACTAATAACAAATCGTTAAATAAATATTGTAGAAAACAATCATCTAAACCAGTGGTGGCCAAACTTTTTTGTGTCGCGGCACATCTTGTGAGTGCACGCGGGACACGGCTCTTAGTATTTTTTGAAAATAAATTCGGCACAGTAGTGTGCCACGGCACACCGGTTGACCATCACTGATCTAGACATATTTAAAAATAATCAAGTTTCTTTAAAGGGCATTAAAGGTTATTAATATTTACGTATACTATCCAGTATACATCCAGAAATTTTAAACATTAAATAGAGCAAACAACCAACACAAGACAATAATATAAAATGTCATTAACCACATTATAAGAGAAAAAGGACATGGCATTTTTCTAAATAAATATTTCTGTAAATCTCATGGTTTTGTATTGTATGTGGTAAATATTTAAATGACCATGACGACAATTTCACAATCTCATTTATCTAAATGAAAGATGCTAAAGCCCTTAAAATATTTCTCAACAATTAACCAGTGCAACCACAATCCCGCATTTATCTTTAAAACTAGAAAAAAAAAATCCAGTTTCTTTTTTTTATATTTGTATCATCAAATATATGCTTAACATGCATTACTACGATCCTTGCTTTGAATTCTAGTTTTTAAATTTAATTCAAATAACATAATTTTTAACATAAATAAAAAAATATTATTAGCTATTATATTGATATATGGTCATATTTTATTTAAACTGTTTTAAATGAATTTGATATTACAATACATACTATACTCATAGAAAAGAATTTACTAAACTTTTGTAATTTGTATGAAAATTTTAACCAAATGTTTGTTAAAATAGCGTTTACAAACTGTTTGGTTAAATTTAACTAAATTTTTGGTTATTTCAAATTTTTAACCAAAAATTTGTTATTTTTTAGTAAATTAAAAATTTACAAAAATTTTAAATTTTTTTTTTTTTTTTTTTTGGTTCAATTAACCACAAAATTTGAAATTTTTGTTGCTTAACTTCCGTATCCCAAAGATTTTCCGCTGATCCAATTGTGATTAATTTTTATTACGAATTATTAATATTATCGTAATTATGCATTTATTAATTGATGATTTACTAAAACTTTAAAGAGCAAGAAAAATATGAAAAAAAATTTTTAATTCAAGTGTCATCATTAATTTTTAAAGGATTTAAAATATAAAAAGTTGGTAACAAAGTTTTGGTTAAATTTAACAAATTATTTTGTTAAATTAATTTAGAAAAATCTGATTTACGCATTTTTTACTTATTTTTATGACCAAATTTTTAGTGGAAACATTTTATAAATGAATAAAAAAGAGTATAAGATTGAGAAAACACTGAAATGATTCATTTAATATATAACAAAAATTTAGTAAAATTAACAATTTTTTTGGTAAAATTTTTTTATTTTCAAATATTTTGTTGAAAAAAAAAAGTTCTCATATAAATTTAACCATAAGTTTGTTAAAGTCGATTACCAACAAAATAACAAAAAGTTTGGTTGATTTTTTTTTCTATGAGTATAAGAATATCGCGCTATCACTAATTTAAAAGTAGAAAAAAATATTAGGTAAGTAGGTATGTTTTTATCAATCACTAAAATCTTAAATTAATCTTCGTTCTTTCAAGTTATGGCTGGAAGAAAAAAGTAGACTCCTTAATAAAGAAATTTATTTAAGTTTAAAAAGGAATTTAAAATCAGTATTAAATAATGAAAATCAAAATCATGTAAAAACAGTATTAGTAAGTAGTGCAATTAACTAAAAGTTTAGTTTTCAATTCTCAATAAAATATTTAACATTCGATTGTAAATGATATGATTTTGATCTGCTATGTGCAGAAATTTAACCCTCTTTAACTTCCTTTCAGCAGAAAGGATTCATTATCATACTTGTTCAATGCAAATAAGTCTATAAAGTTGTTACTCTTTCTGTCGGCATTTATTGAGCGATTTTACAAATGCAAATTATTTCTCAGACATTCCACCATCCCAATATTACCTACTTTCAGTGCTCCTTTACTCTTAGCAGCAATAGAACGATGATATAAAAATAAAATGCTTGTTTATCATCTTTTTTACGTGCGACATATTTCACTTCCCATGAAACATGCTGTAATGTGCATTTTATTATTTTCATTATTATTACCTATCTCAAGAAATATTAAAAAAAAAAAAGAAAAATGGAAATACAAGCTTAAGATGTAACTTTAAATTTAATTCTTTACATGTTTTTCTTTGAAAGTAGGAAATTAATTCTTCATAAAAGGGGAATTGGTACATAATTTCTGAACTGGATAGCATTCTCTGTTGTTGCATCAACTTATAAAAGTTTTATATTTCACATAGAGATGGCAGCATATAAAAATCAACAAAATATAATTTTCAAAAAATAAGCTCCATCTAATATTATTTATTTATTTTAATATGTAAATGATAAAATTTAAATTTTGAAACATTATCAATACATCCAGTTACCAAAATTGCTCAGAAAAAAATTTTTATAAACAAAAAAAAAAAAATCAAACAAAAACATAAATTTTAAATTTTTTCAATTTTTTTTTTATTCGATGCAACTTTTTTTTTATAAAATCAGAACATAACTTCTTGATAGATTAATTATGTCATAAATTCAAGTCAAATGTTATTTAAAAAATAAGTGATTACATGTTTTTCATTAAAAAATAACTTTTTTTATTATTTTTATTAATTATTATATTTTTGAATCGCGATAAAAAAAAACTCAAGAGTAAGTAGATTCTTTAGAAATATATTTTCATTAAGGAGCATTAAAAGATTTATAAGGCGTTTTTATTAAGCAAATAAAATATTTAATTAAACTTTCTAAGTTTTTGAAAAGCCTTAACATATTGATAAGCAAAAATCAATTTTTAATTATTATGTATAAATGGAAATAATTTTGGAATTGATACACAAAGTATTTTTTCAGAATAAATTTATCTTATTTATAAACAGAAATTTTTCGTTTTAATTTTTTTTTCAGGAATTTTGTGCACTGCTGCCAATTGATAAATTGAAAATTAGCAAGTTTTGTCATAAATATTATCAAAAACAATAACGGTGCTTAAATAAAACACTAAATTTGGCACCATGATCAGAGTAATTAAAATCATAATTTCTTGATTGTTTCAAAAACATATGTGCATAAAATAATTAATCTTTGTAATATAACAAGTAGTGATGAAAAAAAATATGAACTTAAGCATTCATTATAGTAGATATGGATTTCAGTGGAAAATGTAGACAATTTAAATATTAGATAATGATTAAAAAATTATAAACGTAAAATTACTTAATATTAAATTAAATTCCTGTTGCTGATAAACTGATAGTTAAGAGAATCAAAATAAAATAATTATAATATTGAGAATTTTTTTTTTTTTTTTGAATTTTGCAATGGGTTACGATTATAATATTGTAAGAATTTAGAACTAGATTGAGTCAATAAAAAACAGAGGGAAAAGAAATTATTTAAAGCAATTCGTTTACAGAATCAGCAACAACTTGTAGAAAATCCTCGTTTCAGTTTAATTTTCTTTCTTATCATCCATTTCAGTTTCCAAAGATCCATTCTGTTGCATTGCGGCTTTCTGCTTTCGTTTCATTTCTAACAGTTTTTTTCGCTGTTCATCACGCTTCTGTGCTGCTTCTGAAGCTGTTGAGGGTTTTTTGATTGCTGTAGACGTTGACTTTACTTTATTATTTTGCGTTAGTGGTCTTTTTGTTAGCTTTGTCCCTTTTGGCGCACTTAGTGGACTTGATGACTCTGGTTTCTAAAAAAAAAACAATTTGAATGATATAAAAAATGTTCAAAGTCCTCGTGTTGTTAATCGAGGGACTTAAGTGCATTTTTGTCGCAGCGATCAGTAATTGATTAAATAGAAAAGATGGACAAGTTTTAAAACTCTATTGCTGTTTCTTTAGTCATAATATTACTACAAAAAGCTTAAAATTAATGATCAAAATTCCTTTTCTAAAATGAATTATCAAAAACCTTACTTTCTCTTAAAGTTTATACATTAAAATCGATTTTCATAACATGCAATGCAAAAAATATTCTTACGATTTAACGGTTTTCTGAAATTCAAATTTTTCCGTTAGAAAAAAATTTAAATTTCTGAACGCATCTATTACTTTTTACCGCGCAATGGTCTGAAATCGAAAAAAATGTTCAAAAATACAAAAAAGTCTTGTCTTTTAAACCTGATCTTTTGAATGCACGAATATAAATCATTAACTGATGCATCTTCTGTGAAAATATCAGCCTTCTAATCGTTGTCTAACTCTGTCAATCATTAATGAAAGTCACGAAAAATTTGTATATGGGAATTTCCACGGATGTGTTTCTTCAAAAATTTCAGTCAAAAATCAATTTTCTCTAAATCAAGAAATCTAGACGATGCAATGACTAGTTATTCATGAGTAAAACAATGAATTCTACTCATTTGTCTTATTATCTTCCTTCCAAACGCATTAATTAGGAAATTATTAGCGTTACTTTGCAAAAAATTAAATTCAACTTTTTCTTACCAAGTAACGCTCACAAAAAACGAAATTATTCACAAATGAATGCACTTATAAACAAGATTAAAGGACAGATTTATAAAATTCAAAGTTCTACATCACATAAGTAACTATTTTGATCGTCTAGATAACTCTATTAAGAGAATTTTTCATTTAAAGTCGATTTTTTTGAAATTTTCGATCTGTGGAAACGCCCATATAAAAACACTATGAAAAAGTTTTACAAAAATTTTCCACTTTCTATTGTTTGATCTATGTTCTAATTACAGTCAGTAGCTTAATTAATACACAAATTTTATATTAAGACTTACAAAACATTAGCCACTTCCTTTATCATTAGGGAAAATGCAATTAAAATTTTGAAAATTTTCAAAACTTTAAATGTCCATAAGTTAAAAGCGGGTTTCTCAGGGTCCGTGAAACCTACCAGAATCCAAAGATTGAGTCTTAATTTAGCTTCTAATCATACTCTGGTAATGCCGTTTTATGCTGTTTTCCGAAAATTTGCAATTTAATTTTACTTGTTTTCCCATACAAATTTGTTTGTTTATAAAAATTTTTGATACATTTTTAACAAAAAATCATACTTACACTTAATATTATAGGCTGATTTTTTCAGGAGTGTATAATCCAATATATATAATAAAGCTATTAAAACTATCAAAATAAAGAAAATCGACAAAAACTTTTGAACCTCTAAATTTTCCCCTAAAATGTATTTTTGAACAATTTTTTCGATTTCAGACCATTGTGTTACCGTTAAATTTCAAATTTCTGAACGCACTCATATTTTGTTTGTATAAAAAAATTAAAAGTTTGATAATTAAGGTGTTTAAACTCAATTTTAAGACTTCTAAATAGCCATGGCCACAATAACTTTATTAAACGAAGCTATTAAAACAAACCCGAACTCTGTACGATGTCTAGATCAAAAGATAGTTTTTCGAAAATTTGCAGCCAGCCGAAAAATGTATGATTGAGCTTCCTTTTTGAAAACAAGTTTCCAAAAATGCGCTAAAAAATAAACACTGATAATAAATGTTACTTACTTTCCAACCATTTAATCGACATTGTTGTAAATCTTGAAATGCAGCATCAATATTGTCAACTTGCAGCATCATCATATCCCAAAACCCTTGTAAATCTCCAGAAAGTGTTTGAGGACCATCCATATTAGGCTTAAGATTTTCATAACAAAGTCCTAAAAAAAATAGACAAAATGTTAATATAACTTGCTTAAAACATCCATATGAAAATATACCTTCGAATTGTTTAAATTTCTTCGTAGCTAATAGACGAGACTTTCCAATTGCTGACAGAATAATCCCGACAACTTCTTCTGATGGAACTGTGGATGGCTAATAAGAGAAGAAAAGTTAAGTTTTAACTTTAAAAAAACGTGGGAAAATTTATCTATTTATTTTTTTTAATAATTAAATTGATAAGGAAAAGCTTACATCAGATTGTAGATCCTTCAATTCACTCTCCAAATCATCAGCAAGCTTTAGTATCCTAGTCTTTTCATTATTAAGCAATTTCAGAAAGTAGTGCCCGTCTTTATTTGTTGATTCTGATGTTTCTGAATTCATTTCCTTATTAATTATAATATTGTTATTATTGCTTATATCTATATTATTATTTTCTGACTTTTCTGTACTTGACGATTTACTTTCATTAACAATTTCACTTTCCATCACAATATCTTTATGGTTTAAAGACTCTAAATTTTGATTATCCTTTTCCAAATTAGTGTTGTTGTCTGTTTGAGTTTCACTTTTATATGTATTTGTGTTATTTCCTTTTAAATTATTAGAAAAATTCAAATTAAATTTGACAGTTTATTTTTTAAAATAAAAAAAAAATAATAATTCTTACCTATATTTCGTGTCTTTTTGGGTGAATTCATAAAGTTTAACTGACGGCAAAACTCTGGTCGTAAATGCTTCATAACAGGAAGAGAGTTCATACATTGCTCTTCATCATTTTCCTTCTCATCGATTTCTTTTCCTGACGATCCATTCACATGATGACCATTTCCATTCAAATTAATTATTTCTGAAGTTTTAACACTTGTCGTTGTAGATGTGAGAATTTTAGTTGTACCGTATAGTTTTTCAACACGCTGTTGAATAAAACTTTTACGATTGGAAATATTACCATTGACGGCATTGTCTGTTGTATCTTTACTATCGCTTAAATTAAGTGATGCAAATCTTTTTGTAATACTAGCTAAAGGGGATTGTTTAACAAAAGTTACTGGTTGTGGAACTGATAATAAATTATCATTTGATCTTGGCTGACGTGACATTGTAATAATTGGTCTTATGGGTGATACTTCGCGGGATTTATTAATCTCTTTTCGCTCTACAGAATCGTAGTTAGTATAGTTGGAATATCCGTTCACACAGCAAGCCAAATTCAGGTAACTCGGTTTCTTATTTGCATGTGTTACTACTGTCGGAGATTGCAATTCAATAGTCTTAGTACTTAAAAATTTTTCAGTGTTTCCATTAATGTAGCTATCATTCGTGTTTGTTCGAGAAACAATTGTACTAAATTTTCCCGAATTAATATCAAAATATGCTGTTGTTGTAGCCGTTCGTTGATTTGCTGGTTGATTTAGTATTAATTTGGGTGTGAGAGGTTGTGCAACACGAGTAGCAATACCGGCTGTAAAATTTTCACGTGTTGCTGAAGGCGAAATAAAATTTATACTTTCAGATGTGTCTGCATTGTTTTGGAGCCATTAGGTGATAAAAAAATATGCATTAAACGAAATAAAAAATATTTAATTTATATTGTTTTAACATCAGGTATAGGTATTATAATATTATTATAAATTAAGAGCAAAACTTAAGTTAAATAGAATGTATGGAAGGATATGGAACAGTATGGAATGTCAACAACTTCCATACTAATTGATTAATTTTTTTTTTTTTTTGTTATTTACACACATTTATTAGTTATATGTATAAGGTTGATATTTTTGTGTAATAGAAAAGAAAATCATCATCATAGGTAAATATTTTTTTAATTGCATTTAAAAAAAAAAAGGTTTGCTTTTCAAAATTATGTAAGTTATGCAATAATTTAATAAATTTTAATTTGTTAATGCATGTAAATTTTTTTATTATTATTATTTTACTTTCGCCTTGACCTTCAGATAATTTAACACAGTTTATCATGTATACACATTTTATTATTATTATTAATATAATCACTAGAGTACCACATTTAGTAAAAAAATTATAAACACGAACTATGTGGGTCGTTCTTGTGTATCGTGTCAATATTTTTGGAACTTTGAATATTCTGTCCTTGCTAAATATTATTGAGTGAATCCATTTATGGTTTAAAGCCTTTGAGCTTACAATCAAAATTAACTTAAAAAAAATTGTCTTTTTTATTTTTTTAAAACTTATTTTTTGTTTGCAATTATCTACAGAATGTTAAATGTGGTTTAAATTTTGTGTTGTTTACCGTGCTACCTAATATTTCACAAATATTTGTGCTTTAGTATGTGAAGGGTTAAATTAAATCAAAGTGAACCTCAATAAAATAGTATTTTTGAAAAACTTTTTTATTAAAAAAAAAAAAATGTCATGCAAAATAAAAAAAAAAAATATAAAGCAGAAATTAGCGGAAAAATACTTTTAAAAATAAGAACTAATCATCTTTATAATGCTTCATACAATTGATGACCTATTTTTTTTTTTAAGTAATTTTTTGAAAAGAAAACCATGTAAAAAGCTTGCAATTTACCTGAAAAATCTGTAGAATCAGCATCTAGAGAACATGAACCTATTGAATCGATACTGCGATCCATCTTTAATCGTTTCTTCAAGCTTTTCACAATATCAGTTTTTGTTACACTTTTTTTCGCTATTATTGTCGATAATTTTTTCTTTTCATTTATCAAACAATATTGTAGAAATATAACGATGTATCAAATTAGCTAAATCTTGATTTAATTAAATCTAAAATTCTCAAAATGCTTTTTCACTATTTTAAACAAAATTTTCATCTAAATTTTAACACTATCACGAATTTTTTAAATATCCAATAAGAATTTTCTTACTTTTATGCTTACTTCCTTTCAAAAATATTTTCTGCTTATTCGTTTAAGTTATTAATCAAATTTTTCGTACGTTTTTAAGACATTATACTTTTTCGATCGAAATATGATTTTTATTTGATGATGATGAGATGCGTTATAATAATTAATGTGATTTTCAATTCGTTTTTGAATGCTTCAGAATTTTAGAAAATTTCCAAAATGAAACATTTGAAATAATTCCATATCTGCAAAGATAATGAATATAACATAACCAATTTTAGTGGCGATTAATTTTAATCCATTTTATTATATCAATTTATTTTTTATTCTAGGTATTTCTGAACTTTTAGATAATTGATATTATTATTATCTATTACCTAATATTAACTCATAATCATTAACGTTTGAAATTTAAAGAAAATATTTAAAAAAAAGTTTAATTAAGAAATTACATTTGTTGGGATTTTTTTTTTTGTTTTCATTTACTTGAGCGTGGAAATCAGTCGAATGAAAATTTCAATCACTCATAACGCTTGATTAAGAATCAAAAACTGGGAACGTTTGTAAACTTGTCTAACTTCGTTTCATAAAGCAATGTTTCAGATTAATAAAATTCATTTTTATCTCAAGATTTAGGTAGTCAAATGAAATAAAAATAAAATAATAAAATAATTTAAAAAAATTGAAAAATTTTCTTCAATTAAGTTAAAAACGGTAACATTTTTACAAACAAAAATTCCTTCATTTATTGTTAAAATCTGGTAAAACCTAATTTGTTTCTTTTAATGATCAGTTAAATGCATTACATAGCAAAATGAGAAAAAAGAAATTTGGTTTGTAGCGGTGTTATAGCACTAATTTGTAATCATAGCATTTACTTTAGCAAAATATATTATGAAAAAAAAAAAAAATATTTCTTTCTATTAAGTTTTTTATTGTTATTTTGCTTATTTATTATATAAAAAGATATTAGAAGATTTTACTATCGAAGTCTTAAGAAAGTTTTTTTAAGTTTTAATTATGATATGTTTTGTATAATTTATCGTTTTGAGCATTTTAACTAAAATTAAAATGCATAAATAATCAATAAAGGTTTTTCTAATATACAATACAGTAAGAATATATATTATTTAAAGTATAGACATACACATGAACTAGTTTTGATTTATGGAGGAGGGAATTAAATTCTAAATTTAATTTTCTTGGATGTGTTTAGTAGAAAAAAAACATTATACATTCTTTAACAAGAACAAAATATAACGAAGAAAAAATGCAGTAGAAATAATTCTAATTTACGCTGCTAACTATGCATTTCATAAGGAAAGCACGAGAGAACATTAAGCATGCATACATATATTCCAAAATAAGATTTTCTATTCTTAGAATGCTGTTGTAGTTGAAATAATGTTTTCTCATGCTCTTAAGTCTTAAGATGCTTTTCATAACAGTTTAAAGCTATTTCGTTTGCAATTTTTTTGAGGAAAAATTAAATTCTATTCAAGAGAAGATGCCACAGAACTTATTTTTCTTCATTTACAGTTTTTTGGTAAGTAAAACGGTTTTGGAAATGATGTATGCACAAATGACACGAAACTTTATTCCACAATAATTATGTGAGCGTTTTTTCTGAAATTATTCACGCATTGTTTTTGTTTCTTCCTTTTTGCATTTCAACATGGCACACATATATCATATTATAAGTGATAATGATGAATTATTTTATAAAATTAATCTCATATTTGTTAAAATAATAGTTTGCACTTTCATGAAAACTTTTGCCGACTTTTTCTTCATATTTTAGCCACATATATAGTTTTACTCTTTTTTTTTGAAACATTATTTCTTGTTTAATCAATAAAATCTTTTTGATTTTTTTTTTTTTTTTAAATTTCAAGTCACATATAAACTGTATCCATTCAGAATTACACAAATAACAGAAATAGTGTTAATATATTGATGAAATTAATGTAGATAGTAAATTTATAGAAAATTTATGGTCAAACTTTTTTTAGTTGTGACTCATTTACCTTTTTTTCTTAAATTTCACAAATGTATTGAATTTCAACAAATTTACACATTATACTTTGTATATTTTGGTTACAAAAGCACAATAATATTAATTCATTGATAATTATTTGTTTTTGTATCTAATATTAAATAAAACTGATTAAATATTAAATTTATCTTGAAGTGATCGACTAAAGCTACTGAATTAAAATGAAATTTCACAAATGAATATTAAGCCCTCTAGTGATGAGCACAAAATGTAAATAACTGACAAAAAAAGTCGGATATTTGAAGAATAAACGCTTTGATGGAAAATCTAACTACTATTGGTTCCTTGCGATATGTTTATAATAGTTTGTTTAGTAAATCTAATAAGATTTATGAAGATAAAAAAATAAGAATCTTATCCAATTTAATAGCATAAAAAAATATACATTAATATGAATTTAGACATATAAAGATAAATGAAACCTATACTAATTTTTATTACAGCAATTTATTTTTTACAAAGGATTTAAATTTTTGGTATCATTGATTTGGCATAAACACTTTCTTCATTGAATTTTTTAAAGAACCTTTTGCTATGGAATAATTTTTTATGCAATAGTTCCTTCGTCTTATCATTTTATAATATCTTCATAAAAATTTACAATATACATAATCGAACATAAAATTAATTAAAATACTTTTATAAAAAGTACGAATTTTTTAATACGAATTTCCTCAATTATCTTATTTGACATTTTAATGAAAAATAGGTATTTAAATAAAAATTATTCCACAATTTCATTCACTTCCATTTGTTCAGAATTTTCACGAGGCAAGTTCTGAACAAACGATTTTATAATCGACAAAATTTCATTTCCAACTTTCTTTTCATACTCAAAACGTTGTTTTTCAATTTCCAGCCTTTGATTTTCAATATCAACAATATTCGTAAGTAAATTTCTGATTACTGAAACAAATAAGTTTTTCAATTAATATTTATAAGAAACATAAAAAAAAATATATTTAAATATTATACCAGGTAGTTTACTATTTCCCAATAAAGATTTGTTTGATTTTCCAGATGACTGGTGATGATGATGAGTGCTAATATCATTAGAATTTGACTTGGAAGTTGAAGATGATATAGATTGAGTTGAATTGGACGATAGTTGTTGATTAGAAGTCAATTGTTGATGTTGTTGTTGATTAGCAGTTTGAATTAATTTATTCGATATAAATGTTGAGTTTGAACCTTGAGCATGAAATTGTGCAATTGACTTATTGAGCGAAAATTGTTGTTTATTTAAAGATTGTTGAGCATTGTGATTACTATTCAACGCATTGACAAATACAACTTTCATAGGAACTGAGGGCGAACTTTGAGTTTGTGAATTGTTATTCAAAGAAGTAGGTACGACAACATGTGATGTCGACTTAACACTGTTTAATGATCCTTGCGATTTTAATAAAAGCTTAGTAGGTATCAAACTTATTTTATTATTTGATGATTGATTTGATGTTTTCAAAGATTGATCTTGTCCTATTGCATTATTTCCATGCACTGATGTGATGCTTAAAGCCTCATTAGCATAATTTATAATACTATTGGTTTTGTTTGGATGAAGTTGCAAAGATGAGGAATTAATTTTCTTTTGTCCGTCGTCATTTTGTAACGAAAGATCTGTGGAAGAGTCTGCATCCGGTTTCCTTGAAAAAAAAAAATCATTATTTAATAAACTTGTAACTTTTTAAGCCAAAAACGGCCAAAAACTTACTCATTAGTCTTAGTTTCAATTACGGTAATATTATCATCCATTGGTTCTTCCTTAATTTGAACATCATCATGGTCAGTTTCAATCACACTTAACAGGTCTTCAGGCCTTAGTTCGCTTCCTTCTAAATCCATACTACTTCTTTCTTCTTCATCATCATCTGACATTTCTTCTTCTTTCAAATGGTACAGTAAATGATCTTCAGACTTAAAGTTTGTACTCGTGCTCGAGGGAGAAATTATAATTTTATTAGTTAATGGATTCTTATTAGAAGTACTATTTCCAAAAACCGGTCTACTAAGTATTTCGTCCATACTATGAAAGTGTTTCCATGATGGCTCGTTTAATAAGCCTGAGTCCAAATCCTTTTTAATTCTATTGTATAAACACTTTAGGTTTTTGATTCTGGTGTTAATTTCTTCTGTGGATCGATTATATCCATAAACTCTCATTTTTTCAGCAATTTTTGAAATAACGGGATGCTTCTTATGTACCGTTATAAGTTGACGCTGAACATCTTTATTTCCCCATAGTTGTATAAGAAGTTTTGTTTCTTCACTATCAAAATTTGGATTTCTTGCATGAGGTTTCTTATTCACTCCATCTCCACTTCCAATAAGGACTTTATTATGAGAAACCCATTTTTGGTTTTCACGTCTCTTTTGCATTCTTCTCTGTTTGAGACTAACTTGGAAGAGTCTGTTGAGATCCTAAAAATTATCTGTAAATTATTACAAGCCGGTACCTCAAGATAGAGTTAATTTTTGAAATTAAATGCTTTGATTTTAAAAAAATAAAATGTAATTTTATTTTAACTCTCATAAAATTAACTTTTAAAACAAAATTTAAAAATTTCTCAAAGTTCATGCTTAAAATAAATTTATTCCAGACAAATTATAATTGTAAAATTGAATTAAATTTAACTTACAAAACTTAATTTGTTATTAGCAAATTTTTTGATGAAAAATCAATAAAATACTTTAGACTGATCATAGTGTGGGTGAGAAAAATTGAGCTAAGCGCTGTTTATAATAATTTAAAACAAGCATGCGCATTTAAAGTTTTTATTTCATTTTCGCTTTGTAAATAAAAAACTAAAAAAAATGATGTTTTCTTCAATTATCCGCCAACAGCTGATAAAAATTAGGGATTCAAATATGATATAAAATTGACTTTTATTCGTAGTAGAATTCCATATTAAAAATAAATCCATTACTCAATTGATTAGTTAAAGTATAGTAAGGTGTGTAATAAGAAATGATTTTTAATGATGTGTATGATGTTGAATAAATTAATCTTGTCCAAACATAAAAAATTAAGTATTTAAAAATTTGTATTTCTTCTTATTTTTACAAGTTTTAAATAGGAATAAAATAATTCAATAAATAAATTTTAATTTAATTGATGATTAAAACTTGTAATGAGAGAAAAAAAATTAAAAAAAATGAAATAAAAGAGACGCAAATTGTTTTACATTTTTTTTTAGTGTTTGTTATTTCTCTTTTCTCTCTCATACCGGAAATTTTCTTTTGTGGTATTTTTTCAGTTTTTCAAAGAATTGTATAAAGTGAGTTTTAGTTTTATGATTTAATTTTTTTTAAATACAAAGGATTAGACATAAATATAACAAAGTAATAAATAAGTATACTTATACTTTAATTGTGTTATAAAATTTTTATCAATACTGCAGTTTTAGTTATTGAAGAATAATTTTTCTTGAACCATGTTTGATTATCTAACATGCTACATCTTTAGTTTTAAAAACCTTTAAAAGCTATGAAATCATCAAAATTTCCATCAAATCATATATATTTCAAGCAATATCTTATTAATTAGAACCTCAAATCAGAATTTAATTTGAAAAAACATTCAACTTATAAAATATTATAGGGTAAAAAATATATTTTTTGCGGTAATATATTTTTTGCGGTATTCGACTCAAGCTAAAAAAAAGTACTTTTAAAACGTTGACACTTTTCATTTCTTTAGCAAACATCCTTAAAACGTTAATTAAATCGCATATCCTTAATTTAAAGTGCCTACCTACTTACAATCATTAAATATTTCCTATTTAAAATTTCTTGTAAAAATGTCCAATTTTTGATTCTTATTTAAGCTGAAATTTCAGCTAATTCACTCTATGTTTTCTTCATTTGAACTATTTTTATGGTAAAACAACATTAACTTTTTGATAATTTGCAACACAGATCACTGAAACTTCAATAGATCAATCAAAAAACGAAATTTAATTGATGCCAATACTGAATATATTATTTGCGGTAAAAAAATATATTTTTTGCGGTATTTGTTTACAAAAATTTTCATACAAACTTGGATTGTTTTTACCCTGAAAGTCGATTTTCCCCTAAAAAAATTTGAAATATGAAAATTCGTTAAAATTAGTAAATTTTTTTTAACAATTTTAATCACTTTTAATCAATTTAACAACCTAAATCAATTAAATATACATCAAAAATTCATTAAAGATACTGCTAGTAATGTATTTTTGAATATTTAGTAAAGAATTTCATTACTTTCCAATACCGCAAAAAACATATTTTTTACCGCAAAAAATATATTTCATACCGCAAATAATATATTTTGTAATTAATTCAGTTTTTCGTAAAAACCGTAACAATTCATTAAGAAATGAATATTAGACTTTAATGTGTTTTGGTTTCGGGATAATTTGAGCCATAACTCATAAAAAAAGGATTTATCAGTGAAAAGTTATTTTCGTTCAAAGTTATCAAGAAGCAAAATACCGCAAAAAATATATTTTTTACCCTATTTCACTCTTTCAAAATTTGACTATTTTTTCTTTTTAATAATCATTTTTTTAAAAAACTGAAATAAATTTTCATTTATTAATTCGTTAAAAGCAATTAAACATATGAAAATCATATACTTATTTATGGCAAAACCAAAAATAGTTTAAAGTTGTGTAAGTTCATATAATGCTATCAAATGTAGGATATTTAAAATAGTTTGGAAAAGAAAAAAATCAATAAAATAAACATGACATGCTAAAAGCATTAGTGGATAATGTGATTCGCTTAAATAAGACATTTCATTTTTTTTTTGTTGTAATTTTCATAGAATTAATAACAACATCAGTCTTCTATCACGATACGATTAAAATGAAGAAAAAAGAAACGGATTTATGACTCATAAAGAAACGCGAAAGCGAAAAATCGAAGGAATCAACCAAATGCATTGTAGTTCCATCATCGTCAACATATGACAGCAATATTGATTTTGATTCCAAAGAACATGATGATAAAGTCGAGAAAAATCCTATCCTAAACACTTCACTTTCTTGTCAACAAAACAGTTCATGTTCATCTCAAAAATTTTCCCAAAGTTCATTTTCTGAAACAAATAAAACAAATTATGCTCGTAACTCTTCAACGACACGTTCTTGGCCAGTAATACACAGAAACATTTCTCAAATTACTCCACAACAAGTAAACTCAAGTTTTTTAGAATCAAATATCTCATCATCTAACACAAAAACTGAGCATCTTCAGCTTAAAGCTGAACAACAGAAGCGAAAATCCACTCATCAGTATGATTTTGATCAAATATTTGGAATAAATAACTCCAACTATCAACAATATTTAGCAAACCAAAAGAAAACTGATAATTTTGATTGCATTCGTGACAAGTCTCCATCATTTTATGACATGCAGAGTCACCATAATCAAGAGAATTCTCAACAAACACAAATTAGTGGTTTCTGCAATAATGCATCCCCTATAATAATTTTTCTTCTTATTACCTTAATCATGACCACGAGTGCTACTTCAATGCTTTGCGGCGCGTTTTTAACCGGTAAATTAATTTTGAAAAGTACCCAATAATTTTTTGATTATATTTTGTTTCATTCATTACTTTTATCAGATCATTGGGAACATATTTTATGGGATAATAGTGCTTTAATAGATATAATTAATCGAACCGAATCACAAATTTTTTCAAATAAATATGAGTTTCTTCTCGATGAAAGAGTTGTGAGACTTCCTCTAAAAAGCAGTAAGTTACTCAATATTATGATTGAGATTTAACATGAAACTGCATAATTTTTTTTTTTCCTAAGATCCTAATCATGGAGGTGTTTTCTTTGTATCAATGCATGGAGGTAAACAAGTAAACTATCCATTCGTAATTGTGAATTATAAATTTGATATATATTTTTTATTCCCTTAGGAATTTGGTCATTATGTATTAGTTTGAAAGAGGAAGAAATTATACATTTAAGAACCAAAGGATTTCCAAATGTTAACCTTTGTTACAATTATCTTACCGAAAATAATAAAAATGAGGATTTAAGATTTCCAGATTGGCAGCATGTTGAAACGTCCTCACTTCAGCCTCATTTAAGTAATTAAATAATATTACTATTTTTCATTTTATCATTAAAACTTAATTTTTATCCTTTTTTTCATTTATGAAGGAATGCAAAATTTATCAATATCTTGTGCTCTAGTATGTCTTATTATACTAGGATCAGCTGCCTTAATAGGATCATTTGGAGTATGTACACGTCAAATCAGCGCAATTTTGGTAACTGGTGTTATGTATCTTCTTGCCGGTATATTGATTATGATTGATTATTTTTGTACTTAAAATTTTTTAAATTCTATATTATTATACAGCCTTGTTCGCATTGTTCACGCTTATGATTATACATTTCAAACGTCAAAAAGGAAGATCTTTGGTAGATAGTGATTATGATGGGACCGTTGAAGGATTTCAATCGCAGGAACCAACATTTGCTCAAAATTTACTTGGTGCAAGAATATTTACTACTTCATGGTCACTGTAAGTTTTTTTTTGTTATTAAATTATTTATTTAAAATATATATTTGATCCATTTTATTAATGTACCTAATTTGAATTTTGTCAACAGAGACTTGGGCTTTGGAGGAGTCGTTTTTTGTGCTTTAGCTTCGTTCTTATGGATATTTTTATCGAAACTTATGAGATATACACCAGTTTCGCACATTATATAAAATAAAATAATATAATATAAAATAATAGTTAAGATTCAATAAAAAACAAAAAAGCTTAATATATTGTTAACAGAATTGTTTCAGAATAAATCATGCAGTTATAAAAAATTAAAATAATTATTTGATGCTTTTATTGAAAAAAAAAAAAAAAAAAAAAATGATAAAGATTAAAAAAACTTAATATTTTGTAAGCATTTTTTTTTCATTTTTTTATTGGTTTTCTTTTTTAAATTTTATTTTAATTTTTTTTTTTTTTTTTTGAAATATGAGTCCACGACAATATTAGTTATTTAAATTAAGTTTCATTTTTTCTTTATTAATTTTGTTTATATGTTAAAAGTTATAATTAAATTTTCTTCTTTCATGTCTACCACTAAATTTAGGATTATCGTTTTCGTCCTAATTATTTTTAAATTATTTTTGAATCTCCATCCTCAAAAAGATGAGCTATTTACACTGAAGAAACTTAAAATGACACATCTCAATTAAATATATATAAAAATATAAACCTTAGCTTAAATGTATGATATCGCATATAAATTAAAATTTCGGTGTCTTCAAAACTAACAACTACTAAAGAATTAAAATTAATTGTTAGAGAATGAAGAGTTTGTCCATAAAAAATATTATATATATATGCATGAAGATGTGTGAAATTTTAGTATTCTTCTTAAATGTAATTTTTCATAAATTCTTATAAATAATTCTTTTCATAATAATAAAGGTATAATGATAATGATAAAATAAAAAAAAAAAATTATGATTTCAAAAATGTCATCTCATCCTATTTCTTGATACCTGTTAAACGGGTGAGAATGTTTATTGTTTTAGATATAGAAATAACCAAATAACTTATAGCTGAATTTTCACAAAAATCTTTTGAACTTTTTCTTGCTATACTTTGAAAAAAAAAATATTATCCTGACAATTTAGTTTTCAGTTCAAAAATTCGTGCAACTCTATTTTTTTCAGTATCATGTATATGCGTCAAAATCATAATACTATTACTATTGTGTATTCTTCAAGGATATTTATTTACAAATGCAATTATTTAGTTTCATTCATTTAAAGTAGAAAAAAAATAGATCTTGAAATTGAAAATGTGAAAGTTTTTTTTTTCTTCTATTTATTATCTTATATAAGTTATTAAAAATCCATTAAACTTGTAGTCAATAACTGGATTGCAATGATGGAGATTAATTATTTTATCGTCGATAATTGCGATGTTTGTCAGTTCCACTTCTATAAGGATCACGAGAATCTCGACTACGATCTCGATTATTAGAAATATTTAGTCCACCATTAGTATTCCGATTTTTACTTTTCCAAACAAATTCATCATAACTTCTTTTATCGTAGTTCGAAGAGGATGATGTTGTCGGAGCTGATTGATTTCTATGAGTAATTGGTGGCGGAGGATAATCTGGAATGGCTGGAACACCATCATAATATCTGGGAAGAGGTAATGATCCGAAACCACTTGTAGTTGGAGGGTTCATAGGTAATGGTGGTAATTGATATCGCATAGTTCTCATGTAATCAGCAACGTATGCTTCAGCTGCAGCTGTTGTACTTCCAGAAAAATGATGAAGAGGATGTGGTCCTTTATTCATCATTCTATTAAACATTGGTTTTTTACCAATCGGTGGAACTGAATTATTATTATTCATCATTCGATTTTTGCCTTTCATGAAAATTTTTTTACGTCCACGCATTATTGATGCATTTTTTCTATCCATATGATTAGACAGACCGCCACGACGAGATGTTCCATTGTTTCGTGACGTTGATGTTGGACGACGGAAACTTGGCGTAATTCCTTTTTCTCGTAATTGTTTAGCCATTTCTTTTGATTTCTTTAGAACTGGCATCATTTCGATTGTCTCATCTTCGGGAAATAAGCGACTAAAAGAAATAAATTTAAATTTTATTTGATAACAATTAATATAAAAACACAAATATGTTGAGTATATATTTATGGAAAAAAAAAGACATACCATAGTTCTTCTGCAACTTTAGGCTCAATTTCTTGTCCATCACGTCCAATTTTAACAGGTTTTCCATCATTCCATGGATTATGTAAATGCGTTGTGCATGTAAATGACAACTCTTTTTTACAAATCCAGTCTATTTCAAAAACACCTCCTAATGCTTTAGCACTAATTCCTGGCGGCAATTCCCATTCAACAGCAGCAACATCGTGACGCGATTCACCACCCATTCTGGCAAAACCTGCAAATTTTCCACTTTCCTTAACCGAAAAAATGAGAATAACATTTCGACATTCTTTATACGCCTGATTAAGATTTTGCTCATTTTGTGGCAAAGTTGACCAAACGCCTTTTTGCTTAGAGATCCTTACATTTTCAACATTATTAGATTTAATGAGAAAAAACTTTGTTTCGCGAAATAAGTAATTAAGTTTTGTCATGTAATCGTAAGATTTTTTTCCAGGCTTACTATTATCTTTTGATGACTGCTCTTTAGCTTCATCACTGCTATTATTGTTATTACTTGTAGAGCTATTTGTACGACGTTTTTTTACAGATGTATTTTCAGGACTTGATGATTTCCTTTGAGCTTTCTTGCCATTTTCAGCTATTTCACTGTTTTTTTCCTTACTTGTCGTTTTACCATTTTTCTTTTCCCGGTGCTTCGTGCTATGCTCTGAACTAATGCTTTCATCTGAACTATCATTTGCTTCACTTCTTGTATCATATCCAGCCTGTTGCAATTCTTCTGCTATTTTCCTTTGTTCGTCATCTAACTGGTCCATTATAATGTCAAAAAATTATTTCTTTTAAATTTAAAATTAATTTTCTTTAATAGTCTTTTTCCTATTTTTTTTTTTTTTACTTTTTTTTATATGTATATATTATATTTGTCCGAAAAAGCAAGCACTTTTTTCACATCAATTTTTTAACTGTTAATTGAATGTTTTATAGCAAAAATTCTATCACATTACACTCTTCAAACAATCTACAACTTGATTAATTAAATATTTTGCAGAAAAACTCCTTTTATCCTTTTATAAACTCCTTAAAATATCAAACTATCGTCACAAGCTTTTTTTTATTTGATTTTGTTCTGTTTTTTTACTGAACACCTCTTTCGAAAACTTCTAAAGAAAATATTCAAAAACTTTTTCATCGTTAAATGGAATAACAATTGTCGCACTCATATCATCTTATTCAAAATCGAAAAGTTCTTTCTTTAACATGATTCATAAAATTGAAAGGAAGCGCTAAAGAAGTTATTAATCCTTTGATTTATATTATCTTATTTTTTTCACTATTTAACTAGGTACATAATTTGACATTTATTTACTTAATTATTTAAATATTTTTTTTTCGAAAATAAAAAAAAAAATATATATATTATGTCTAAGGGAATTTCCACGGATGTGTTTCTTCAAAAATTTCAGTCAAAAATCAATTTTCTCTAAATCAAGAAATCTAGACGATGCAATGACTAGTTATTCATGAGTAAAACAATGAATTCTACTCATTTGTCTTATTATCTTCCTTCCAAACGCATTAATTAGGAAATTATTAGCGTTACTTTGCAAAAAATTAAATTCAACTTTTTCTTACCAAGTAACGCTCACAAAAAACGAAATTATTCACAAATGAATGCACTTATAAACAAGATTAAAGGACAGATTTATAAAATTCAAAGTTCTACATCACATTAGTAACTATTTTGATCGTCTAGATAACTCTATTAAGAGAATTTTTCATTTAAAGTCGATTTTTTTGAAATTTTCGATCTGTGGAAACGCCCTTAACAAACCTTACCTTAACCTTTTCAATCCTAAATTTAGGATGTTATCTTCATAAATCTTATGCTAAAATATCACATTAGGGCAAATCCATTGAAGAGTGGAAAATACAAAAAGTGCTTTCTAATTCTTCTTCAACTTGTCGAATTTTTTAACAAAATTTTCATAATTTTATTTGATAGGAGCTTCTATTCATCAAATAATTTTAAGGATATGAATTTAAGCAATAAAACTATAATTTAATGTGTTTATGCTGCACAATGGTCTGAAATCGAAAAAAGTGTCCAAAATTTATATTTTGTTGTAAACTTTAGAGGTCGCAAAGTTTTGTTTGATTTTCTTTATTTTGAAAGTGTCAATAGCTTTGTCATGTCTTAATCATACATCTCTGAAAATATGAGCTTATGACATTAAGGATAAATATGATTTTTCATTAAAAGTTTAAAATTGTTTCTTAAAAAATTTTGTGCACAAGCAAATTTGTATGGAAAAATTTTGAAAAATAAGTGAAATTAAATTGCAAATATCTCGAAATCGGGGGAGATTGGGGTCATCAGAGTATAATTAGAAGGTAAATTAAGACTCAATCTTTGTTTTCTGGTAGGTTTCAGACCCGGAATCGCCCGGCTTTTTAACTTATGGATATTTAAAATTTTGGAAAATTTCAAAATTTTAATTGCATTTTCCCTAATGATAAAGCTATCTGCTAATGTTTTATAGGTTTTAACATAAAATTTGAGCATTAACTAAGCTATTGACAGTTATTAGAATGTGAAACAAACAACAGAAAGTAGAAAAATTTATGGAAACTTTTTCATGGTGTTTTTGTAAACAAATTTTTCGTGACTTTGGTTAATGATTGACAGAGTTAGACAACGATTGGAAGCTTGATATTTTCACAGAAGATGCGTCAGTTTATGTTTTATAATACTGCATTCAAAAGATGAGGTTTAAAAGACACGACTTTTAATAAATTTTGGACACTTTTTTTGATTTCAGACCATTGTGTGCTGCTGATTTGAAGAAAAAAGTAATCAAATTTAACGAATTTTTTTAATTAAAAATTTTTAAAAGTGCTTGCGTGGCTAACGCTTTGTGTTTACATTTGAAAAATTAATTAATTTTAGTGTCTTATTCTGCCGTTTAGCTTAAACTGATCAACTTAACATGCACATAAATGTATAAAGATTATTATAAAAAAGGGATCTACAAGTGAAAATGTTAAAATATTAAGAAAAATAGGTTTTTATGTGAATTCTACTAAATCGTGGCTAGCACTTTAAAAATAAATTCAATCAACATATAATTGACAGGTTTAGTGGAAATTTAATGAGAAAATTTAATTTTTAGTGAACATTTTTGGCTAAAAAGTTCAGAACCTTTCTATGGATTTGCCCATTATTACTCTAGGGGAACTTCCACAGATGTGTTTCTTCAAAAATTTTGGTCAAAAATTAATTTTCTCTAAATTAAGATATCTAGACGATGCAATTACTAGTATCATGAGTAAAACAATGAATTCTACTCATTTGTCTTATTATCTTCCTTCCAAACGCTTTAATTAGGAAATTATTAGCGTTACTTTGCAAAAATTTAAATTCAATTTTTTCTTACCAAGTAACGCTCACAAAAATCAAAATTATTCACTAATGAATGCACTTATAAACAAGATTAAAGGACAAATAGATAGAACTCAACGTTCTACATGACAAAAATAAGTATTTTGATCGTCTAGATAGCTCTATTAAGAGAATTTTTCATTTAAAGTCGATTTTTTTGAAATTTTCGATCTGTGGAAACGCCCCTAGATCTGAAAATCATAAGAGAAATATAAACAAAAAAAAATTCTTAATTAATTAATATTTTATTTTATCGTTATTAAATTTATTTAAAACTGATAAAAGGACTTAAACTATAGTTTTCATAATTTCTCAATTGCATATAACATAAAGGAATATAATAGAACGAGATGTATTGAAAATTAACAATTATTACAAATTTGTGGAATCGGCCTTTTTCGAATAGCATTTTTCTGATTTTTATTGAAAAAAAGAGTTTGGGAGAAAATTAAGAAAAGATAAATATGTCGATGCCAGCAAGGCCTTCTGATCAGCAACTGGCTAATATAATAGACAAATTGGCTGAATTTGTTTCACGAAATGGACCAGAATTCGAAGGATTAATTAAAATAAAGCAGCAAAACAATCCAAAGTTCAGTTTCTTACAACAAGGAAAAGATTTTAATGAATATTATCAGTATAGAGTGATAGAAGAAAGAAGAAAAGTTATGGGTAAGAATGCAAAAATACTTATACCTTAACAATAAATATATAACTTTAGGAAATATTTTTAGGAATGCAACAACAGACCCAAAATAACAACATTCAAAATATATGGTCTTCAAATGGCGGCGGCGGGGATCGATCACAGCAAATTAATTTAAATATTACAGCACAAATTGATGCAATTAATAGTAAACAGCTTAAATTAAAAGAACAAATTATTGAATCGGAAAAAAATCTTAATGCACAACATCAGGTACATATGCATATAATAATAATAAAAATAA
Source organism: Chironomus striatipennis (assembly GCA_026123125.1). NCBI lineage: Eukaryota > Metazoa > Arthropoda > Insecta > Diptera > Chironomidae > Chironomus > Chironomus striatipennis. The sequence goes on from CM047393.1 coordinate 23,883,733, forward strand.
ACTTTTATCAAATTTGATTAAATTTTAAAACATCTCAACCTCCTTCCACAATTCGTTTTCTTCATCAACTTTTTTTTTTTTGTGTATTTCGATCTGTTTTTATTCTATTGATCAATATTCAATTCGCAAAAATATCATTGCATTAAAAAAAAAAAATCTGTTAAAAAAAGGTTTTATTGCAACAACAAAAGACTGATATTGAAGAAGAGCTTGCAAAAGCCCAATTAGAGTACATTACACGCTGTGCTCAAGAGAACGATATATCGTTAACGGAACTTGATGAAATTCTGCAACCAATTATTCAAGCCTGCACGAAAGATAGTATAGCCAATGGTAAATATTTTATTTTATAGTAGTTTTGATTTTTTTTTTTTTTTTTTTTTTTTTTAAAAATATATATATTTATGATTAATTAAGATTTAATGAAAATATACATAAAACGTTTCAAGATAGTTTACCCAATATTATTTGACTTCTACATAATCATTCATTTTTCTTAAAAATCTATTTAAAAAACTCTAATGTTTATCAAAATATCCCCATTTTTTTAAAGTCTGAATATAAATCTAAAGAACCAAAAACTTTCATGATTTTTTATTAATTATAATTTTAGGAAAATCATCGATTTTACAACAATCAACTACAACATCTAAAAGACATATAATATCGCAATATATTCTAAAAAAGTAACATATAATCAAAACACACTTTATTGTATGATGTTCTTTGTTCCAGCGGTGATTTCAATTTTTTTAAGCAACCCATACTCTTCGAGAAAAACTGTTTCGTGCGCTCTTTAATTTGTGTGCATATTTTCACAAGAAATCTTTGCGCTTTAAATTCTTACTTTTTTTTATTTTATTTTATTATTATTGAAATCAAAATCTTTGTTAAGCATTTTTTTTAAAAAAAAAAATTCCCAAAGAGGGAAAACAAATGAATGTAAACATTTTATTCCATCTTATTCCCAGACAAACATACATATTTAAGGCAACAGAAAATCCAACATTTCTTTTTTTCTTTTTGACATAGGGCTATGGCACCGAATGCATCATTTAACCAAAAATTACATCTTATTTATTTGATTAATGATCTTCTCCATCACTGGTAATTACATTTATTAGAATTTGAATTTGACAAACTTACATGAATCCTTTAAAAATAATTTTTCATAGTGTGAAGAAAAATGCTGACGACTTAAAAAATCATTTGGAGAGCGTCGTAATTCCAATGTTTTGTCAAGCTACAATGAGTATGTTAATTTTAATTTTTTATAAAACTTTTTCTCAACAATATCCTAAAATTCAATGATCATGAAATGGTTATAATGATCATTTTCTATTGGGATATCTAATTATTATTTTATTTAAATTTTAGGTGCAAATGATGAGCAAAAGGATAAATTAAATAAATTACTAAATCTTTGGGCATCAAAAGCCAACTTTTTTGATTCCTGTGCTTTATCAAAATTGGCAACACCTTCATCGTCTTTACAGGAGTATCATAACTCTCTGATAAGTCAATATGCTTCATCTTTAGAGCCATTGCATTTGGCAATGAAAAAAAAATTTGATGAGTAAGAATGCAATCATTTTTTTTTATTAGACTTGTTGCTTTATTATTATTATTATTATTATTAATACTGCAAACAGCTACAGAAATCAGCATAAAGCTTTTGTTGAACATGCTACAAATCAATTGACTTTGCTTGAGGCTCAAAAACAAACTTTAGAGCAGCAAAATAATCAACAACAATCTGCATTCTTAAACGAATTAACATCTAATGCTCCTCATCAACAAGTCATACCATCAATTTTAAGCAATGTTAATTTACTTTTGAACCAAAGTCATGAAGTGAATTTGATTCAAAGTATTTACAATAACCAAAATTTTTCGAGTCAACAACAGCAGCAGCAGCCTCTTAACGTTCCTGTACAACAGCATACTCAAACTTCATTTGGTCAAGAAACACAAAATCAGAATCACCAACAACATTTTCAACAAAATTTTAATCTTCCACCACCAAGTTTTACTATTCCTGATTTCTCACGTCCTCCACCAGGCTTTAATACACCAGCAAATAATAATTCAAATGATTCAAATACGCCAATATCTAATAATGAAACGACTAATGAAGAAGTAAATTTAACACCTACGATGCCATATTTTGATCTTCCTTGTGGTCTCATTGTACCTTTAATAAGGCTTGAAGATTTTTGCTATCATAGTATTGATCCAGAAAAAATTCAATTACCGCCACCGTCAATGCCAACGGAAAAACTTTTAAGTGCAATTGAAGCATTTTATGCACCACCTAGCCATGACAGACCACGTATGGATCATGGATGGGAAAAATTGGGCTTGTATGAATATTTTAAAATAAAAAATGCAGTCAGAAAACAAAAAGAGGAAGCCATAATGAGATTTGAGAGAGAAAAATCAAAATCACCATCGCCGATACCAGATATTTTAATAAAACCAATAAAGAAAACCCGTAAACGAGTTTATCGTTCTCAAAGTCCAGATAATAAATCATCAAAAAGTAGATCGACATCACCGGAAATAAAAGATAATGTTATCAAAGCACGAAAACAACGCTCAAGAAGCCCTTCACGAAGTCCACCATATCGATTTAATAGGGACATGAGAAATAATCGTGATTCAAAACCAGAAAGAATGATGTTAAGGAAGAGAAGTATTTCACCACCTTGCATGCCTAGCTTTTCAGTTGCATCTAATAAGACTTCAGAGTTTATTGATGAAGGAAATAAAGGACATTTGATGCTTAAAAAAATGGGATGGGAAAGTGGCGGATTAGGACAAATTGGTAATCAAGGAATAACTCAACCAATTTCTGGAGGTGAAGTTAGAGACAGATCTGATTTGTATAAGGTATTATTTTAGTTTTTTTTTTTAATTTTAATGTACTATAATATGTTTTTTTCAAAATTAAAAAAAAAAAATATATTTATTTTAGGGCATTGGAATGAATATGAATGATCCATATGAAAACTTTCGCAAAAACAGAAGTAACAGCTTCATTACGAGAATGAAAAGTCGATCAGAAACTGAAAAAAATTGAATTAAAAAAATTTTTTTTTTTTATTAACTAGTAAAATCATGCTTTAAGAAATACTTTATTAACAATATTTTAATGATGATAATGATAATAAAATAATAAAAATCATAGAGAAATTTGTTTTCTTAATAGAGCCTATATATTACACAAATATGCTTACAATTTTCATACATTTAAATTATATATTTATAAGTAAAATGAAAACAAAATCATATCCTTCGAACGGGGGCGATCGTTATTTATTTTTATTTGTTTATTTTTTAATTTTATAAATCAATTATTTATATTACTCTTCCTGATCATCCGATTCATAAATCTTTTTTACTATACAAATAAATACCCCGAATATAACAAAAATTATCACATTGAAACAAAAATTGTATGCATTATTACTACTACTATCCACTTGATTATTTTCAGTTGTAGACTTTTCACTGGCTTCCTTTTCATTTTGTTTCTTTAATTCATTAATCTTTTCAAGTTTAGACTTTATTTCTGTAACCAAATCGGGAAAAAGCTCAACAAAAGTCTCATTCTTCAAGTTAAACTCTAAAGAATTCAATGCTAGTTTCTTTTTCTCATAAACCGTAGACTCACAACTTCCTAGCAATGGCGTATTTTCTAACATGATGCTTAATAATCCAGTAAGAATAGTTGACACTGACCTAAATTGACAAAAAAATTGATAATTATTATTTTACTATCCCTTAATGTACATCTTTTACCATGCAGGATTCCAGCTGTCAGGATGATAGTCAGATATAGATAAACAGAGTCTTTTGTTTGGCTTAAATCTTTATTAGAATTACACAAAAGAATAAAAAAATTTAAATTATAGATAATAAGTCAAATTTTACTTGTATATTAATTTACCTTCCGTTTGGAGTATACATGTATATTGAAGGTGGCTTGAATGGAAAATCTTTAGTGAATATTAAACTTCCATGATAATATCCTCCAGCTAATAAAGATAAATTTTAGAAATTCTTATTAAATTAATTAAAATTTTGTTTGACTGAAGTACCACAGCATGTCATGTCCAAATGCTCTGAAACTTTGCAAGTTTGATTAAAACATAAAAAAAAAAGTAGAACAAAAAACAAAATTAAATTTTTGTTGAACGTAACATGGACTTAATTCTGGCAAAGTTTCAGAACATTTGGGCATGATATGCCGTGGTATTTCAGAGGGGAGATTCTAGAATAATTTAGGGTATCTATTATAGGATATATCCTTAAAAACTTGCAACAAAATTTATAAAATAGTTTTTATTACCAAATAAAGAGTCAGCAGGACCTATGATTACGTAGTGCCACTCAAGTATATTTGAAGGTAAAAACTCTGCATGAATGTAAGGAACTGGATCTTGTTTAAGCCTAATTAAAATGAAAACTATTAATGAAGCAATGATCCGCTTCATGATCAACGCATATTCACACCGTTTCAAAAATACCTCATTGGGTCAGTAAAGCTTTGCTTGGAATAAGATTGAAAATTATGTCTTCATCGGGTCAGCAAAGCGTCACTTTTAAACCACTAATGATGTTTTTGGATATGACAAAAAAAGTACGACTTTTAAGGCCAGAATGTTCAATAAAAAATGCAGTCCTTTCAATTTCTTATACCTACTAGCTAGATTTCATACTAACAATTTTTTGAATGCACAACAATGTGAAACGGTATAAATATAAATTGATTAATTGTTTGAATCTTTAAGAAATACATAGAAGAAATTTCAATAGTATGGATGTATGTAACTAATAAAGAATGATGTGTCCGATCAAAAAATGTATGAAATTGATAAATTAGAAATTGAACTAAATACCTTATATAATCCTGTTTTAATCGAGCAGTATAAGACTTTTGTGACATGTTTCAATTAGATTGAGCAAGTTGTAAATTGTTAAATTAAAGAAATGAATAAATATATTTGAAATAAAATTTGAACAATTTTTAAACACTGTTTAGTTTATAAAAATTACAAAAGTCCTTGTATTACAATCAGAAGAACTGGAGCGCATTTTGACGCAGCAACATTCAGTAATCAACAATTTTTTTCCTCATTTCTACATTAAAGTAAGTGCGTTAAAACTTTACATGTTCTCATTAATTAAAAAATAAATAATACCAAGTAATTTGGTATTTTTTTAAATTTTAACGGTCGAAAAATATTTAAATTTCAGAATACACTCATCACGTCTACAAGAATCATATTTATTTAGGTATATGTTGAGATATCTATGATTTCTAACAGAAAGAAATAAAAGATATAATTCCAGTTGAACAAAATGAGGCTAAAATAAGAAAAATAATTTTTTAATTTAAAAAAAAGTGCTAAAAAAGTATGTCTAGAAATAAAATTTTTACTGAACGTCTACAGCAAGCAAAGAATTTGTTGGTTCATTATTAAAATAAAAAAATAATTAGGTAAATACACTAAATTCTATTGTGAAATTAATTACTTATTTATTATTAAGTGCTATAAAACCCGGAAAACAAGTAGTTTGTCTTGTGATTTTGATATTTTTAAGTAGAATCAAAGTTTATACTTTGACAGACATTTTACCAGCCCAAATGAACGAAAATTGCGTCACCTTTTCAAAATTAAACAAGTCAATTAATGAGTTAAATTGTATTGAATCTGCAATTTTTTCTTCTGTTTTGAATCAAAAATAGATTAAATTGATGAGTATAACGACAATTTTGATTGAATAAATGCACATTATTAGTATTTTAATTGGTGACGTCACTAACGGGGAACGTGGAAATATTCTGAGTGTTGACGTTGCAGTAATTTTGGTGGATATAAGAGAAAAAGCTTATAATAGTATATTTTTTAACAGGGAAAATTAGTTCTGAAGTGAGTTTAAAGGCATTTTTAATTTACTCCTTATTCAATCTAACTAATTTATGCTAAGTTTGCAATAAAAAAAAAAAAATAAAATAAATTTTCGGATTCGGCATAAAATTATTTCTTATGCATGAAATCATCAAATTGTACAGCTATTTAAGACTTAAGAGTGATTAGAATAGGCATTTTTAGTAAAAAAAAAGAAATAACTCATTTTGGAGTTTCAAAACCGTTTACTATCGAGAATATTTCTCATTGGACATATAATTTGGGGGACTATGCTTTCTTTAGATAGCCGGAAGTTAGTGTTTGTATGTAATCAACTTTCCAGTACTGGAATCATTTTTTTCTAGTTATTTATAATAATACATAAAGTTCTTGTCGGTATTTATTCATTTATTTGTTCACTCACTTATATTTATATTTTTTCACATTTTTGTAATAATAATTAAAACTAAAATTGTCATTTTCCATTATTTTCTATTTCTCTTAATTTAGGTAGATCCACCAGAAAAAAATTTGTATTGTCTCATCATCGTCATTTATTTTTTATTTTTTTGTTCCGTCGAGTTTTGTATTGTTTAATTTGATATTTATTACTTAAAATTGTCTAAAGAGATTATAAGAGGAGCATGCAAAAATGGATCTTCAGGTTTATGCAATTATTTTGATCGTTTTTTTGGTATCATTTGCCTCGTACTTGTTCATTTCAAAATTTTTGCCTCATGGAAAGACATTTGATGAAATGATAGCTGAAAAGAAGCGAATGAGAGAAGAAGTTTTGGGAACATTGAAAGCATCCAATACAAAGCATGGTAATACAAGTAGCAAAAAGAAACCAAAAAAAGAGTTGAAAAAGGTACGAAAATTGCTCTTTAATAAAGAAAATAATAATAATAATAATAATAATAATAATAATTTTCATTTTACAGAGAGACACACAGTCAAAGACTATTAAGGAAGTAACCAGTAATGAATCAGACGTATCAGAATCTTCGGAAACTAATCTTCCAGAGCCAATAATAACAACAACTCGCATTTCACCCGAAATTTCTCGTAAGAGCATTCCGAAACAACAAACAACTGTACAACAGGTTGCAAAAAAGTCTAAAGGTAAATCTGGAATTCTTGTAAATAAGAATGAACCAGTTTTGATAAAAGAAACTGAGACTAGCGAAGAAGTAAATCATTTTGAACAAATACATCCCAAAGATGCCATTGAAATTCATCGAGCATCAGAAGAGAAGAGTATAAAGAATATCCGTAAAAATAAGCCTTCAAAGGAAACTCCACCAGTTTCACCCAAAAATAATCCAAGTGATGTTAAAGCAGTCGAAGAGAAAATTATCAAGAAAAAGAAATCTGAACAACAAATGTCTGGTGTCGAAGGAAAGGCCGTTCATTTGGTAACTGATGAAACTGGAATAACACCATTAATTCGAGAACTAAGTCGCGCGGATTTAACAAAAAATCAAATTCAAGTTTTAATTGATTTTCTCTTAAATAAGCAATCAGACACAATTACAAAGGATCCAACGGAATGGTCTGAAGGAAAATCTGATGTTTTGCAAAAGCTAAAGAAGCAATTACAAGAGAAAGAAGCACAATTGAAGAATGAACAGGATGCATTATCGGGCATGCAAATTAAGTTAAAAGAACTTCGTACCGAGTTGAATGCTGAAAAAATTCAATTCAATGCTAATTTAAAATCTTATGTGGAACAAATTCAAAACTATAAGTTAGACACCAAGACTTTACAGTCTGAAATTCAGTTTTTGAATGAAAAACATAATAACGAGAAGCAAACAATGACAGCCTCATTCAAACAACTTCAAGCTAAATATTTGCAAGTTCAAGAAAGCTTGAAAGCACAGGAAAGCTCTGTAAATATTCAACAGGTTCAAAATGAGAATCAACTTTTACAGCAAGAAATTGCCAATAAGAATAAGCATATAGTAGAACTGAAAGCATTAATTGATGAAAAATGTCAAAAAGAGGTAATTTTTAATATTTTACAGATTTTTAATAATTTTTATTTTATTTATTTTTTTTTTTTTTCATTTTTTCATTACGTTTCTTCAGGAAACATTCAATCTTAAAATGAATGAATTTGATAGTAAAATTATAGAGTATGAGAACTGTATGAGAAAGAAAGATGAAGGATTAAAAGTGCTTGAAAATGATTTAAGACAACGAACTCAAGGTAAACTTAATAATAAAATAAAAATAAAAAAGCAAGATTTCCGTTATTAACAGTCAAAAGTTTGAAAATTTCATAAACACTAACTCAATCAAAGAAATTTGGAAAGCATTAGAAACAACAATTTTCGTGATAATTTTGCTATTACAAGCTAGGGGTGTCAAGTACAAATCCCAAGTACTTGGGTATTTGGGGTGTTTGGCAAGGAATTGGGGACTCCAAGTACTTGGGTTTTTACCCCAAGTACTTAAACAAATCCAATAATTTAGTAATTTTCAGCAATTTTTCAGCTATTCAAGATAAAATTTTTAAAGATTTTTAAAAAAAATTGAATTTTTAACTGAATTTTGTCTTTTTTACATGCAAAAAACTTAAAATGGAGCTAATTCAGTTAAAAGTTTTAAATAATAAACTTTTTGATTAATATTTCGAATTTTTGATGAACATGGACAATTTCAATTTTAATTTACATTTAAAAGAGTTCAATGACTTAAAAATAAAATTTTAATGATCAAAATAAGTCTTAAATAACTCTATTCTTTAAAAATATCAATAAAAAGAACAAAATATAGCATAATTTTCACCTTTAGGGTCATGTTTTAGTTCATTTTTGAGGACTTGGGATTTGTACAAGTACTTGGGGTATTTAGGACTTGGGTATTTGGGACTTGTACAAGTCCTGACACCCCTATTACAAGCACAAAAATATATAAAAATCCAGTAAAAAATTTGGATTAAAAATTTATTTTTTTTTTAGATAATGCAGCACGTGAAAGTGAAAATAAAAAGCTTAATGCTGAAATTTCCCGTTTACAAGAGATTTTGCAACGACAAACAACTGAGATTGATCAGCTTAAAGATCAATTAAACGAGCAACGCCAAAATAATAACAATTCTGATGAAAGTAATAAGATTGAAATTAGAAATCTTCAGAATGAGTTGGATTCAAGAAATAAAGAATTGGATGCTGCTAAAGTATTCATCAATGACTACAAAAAGAAATTGGACGATCTGAATAAACAATTAATAGACTCTAAGCAGTTAGCTCAAAAAAGTGGTGATAACTTTTTAGTAAGTTTTTTGATAATATAAAACTTGTTTAGCTCGGGTTTGTTTTATTGAGTTATTCTAGCCTTGGCTATTTACCTTAAAGTTGGTTTAATTCAATATATTACATATTTTAGTTAGAAATCCAAAAAAATTTAACTGTAAAATTCGAGTGCGTTCAGAAATTTAAATAACGATAAAAGAAATGGATGCATTCAAAAAATTTATTTTTTTTAATCGGAAATTTTTGAATTACAAAAATCCGTTAAACTGTAAAATTAATTTATACTTAACATTATGAAAATTAACATTCGAAAAAACATGTGATCTAATCATGAGTTTTACCTTTCTATAGAAATGCTTTTTGATTGAAGGAATAACAATAAGATTTTAAAACTCGATCATCATTTATATTTAATCAATATTTTTTTTATTTATGTTTATTTCTTGATTTTATAGATGAACGAAAAATTAAACGAAATTATGGCAAATCATCAATCTGTTCTGAGCGAGAAAGACAGACAAATTACAGAACATCAGAAACAAATTGAAAAACTTCAGAAAATAGAAACTGATTTATCCGTTCAAATTGAAGAGCAGAAAGTAAAAAACAATGTAAGTAACGTGGTATTTTTTAATTTCTTTTTTTAGAAAACCTAAGCACTATAATTTTCGCTTCCACGATAATTATTATTCTTTAATTTCAATTTCGTATATTATAATTAAAATTATTTTTTAAAAAAATGTCACTCAAATAAGCTTTTTGAATTAATTTAGAAATTTCTTTTTATCCCCATCAACAATGGTTAAAAAAAATATATTCAATAAACACGCTAAAATATTATTGAATACAGGATTTGAGAACGAAAAATTGGAAGTTGGTTGAAGCTCTTCAAGTGGCACAAAACTCGATGACTAAATCATCAAATAACTCCAATTTTGTTGTAAGTTCTTCGAAAAATTTGGGGAAATTATGCATTCACATTCGAATTTTTATTATAATTATTTTTTTTTTAACTTTATAATGGACCTACATACACATTACCTTTATTCATTAACTTGTCCAAGGGTACCAAATAGTTCTTATTTTTCCGTTCTAAAACCCTCATTTTCACTTAAATAAATAAAAATAATAATAATAACGTTCAAAACTGCAAATTTTGGGTTCAAAATAACGATTTAAAAAAAAAATAAATTTAAAATCAACGGTCGTGTTTTGCAACATTAAGGGTAATTCTACGAGAAGCACAATGGTCTGAAATCGAGAAAAAAATGCTTAAAATTTTTAATCGATTTTCTTTGTTCTGATAGAGTTAAAAAGCTTTGTCAGCTTTATCATGTTCTAATTATACACTCACTTTTAATTTCAAAGATCAACTGCATAAGAATTATTTGGTATCATTGGAATTTTTTAGTTTTTTCAGATTTTAAGATGAAAGAAATTTTATTTTTTCTCATTAAGCATCTTTTTTTTACATTTTAGACTCAACAGACTGTGGATGTGTCCAAAGTAAAAGATCTTATTACGAAATATTTCCCTAATACTATAGTATCATTGAATGATGACACAAATTGGTTAGAGAATGTATTAGAGAATCTTAAATTGCAACTAGCTAGCAATAAGACAAACCTCAATAGTAATACGTCATCCTCTTCAGACGCCAAGCATTTAAATAATTGTAGCGATTTAGAAAATAGTAAATTGAAAAGTAGCACTGTGAATTTGAATGGTGATTCAACATCTTCAAAAGCCGATAATGAGCTGATTCTTTTACAAAATGCTCAACTAAAAACTACATTAGAAGAATATAAAAATATCATTTCTGAAACTGTAAGTAGTATTATCCAAATATTTACTAATATCAAAAAAGAAAAATACTAATGCATATCATTTGATTAAACAGGAAAGTATGCTAAAAAATCTTGAATCCAAAGTTCGCGAACAAGACGCATATTGGACAAAAGTTGTTTTAATGAAAGACAACGAAATAGAAAATTTGAAATTCCGTGTCGAAAAATCATGAGCAGGTAAATAATAAAATCTTTTTTTTTATTTAATCATTGACATTTCTTTTTTTTCAGAGCTTTTGAATCACACCTAAATATTTCCTAGAACTTAATAAGATAACAATAACAATTAAAAAAAAAACTATAAAATTTAAATAATATAGAAAATAAAGTGTCACAGCAGGAACTGCCCTTTTGTGTAACTAATTTCCATTATTTTGAAATATGAATCAAGTGAAATTAAACAAATTTTCTAATTTCTTTTTATATCTAACTTCATTTATTAAAAAAAAAAATATTATGTCAAGGAAGAGACTTTATGAAAATATAAATAAAGAAAACCTTGGCTGATTCAATTTTTAAATTTCACTTAATCTACATTAAGATTTTCAATTCATTAAAGTTGTAAACACTTGAAAAAAAAAATATACAGGCTGATAACAATTAGTACTACGAAAAAAAGTTAAAACCAATATAAATCTTGTTTTCCAAAAACTATCGAGTTTTCCAAAATTTCTCATATTTTAATTCCTCTGATTAAGAATCAAATAAAGGTTCCAGTTCATAAATAATTAATTTTGCAACTACCTACTTAAAAATATTTCATTTTTTTATGTTTAATTTAATTTGATAGAACTATAAGATTATTTCATTGATTTAGCCGCATATAGTTACTAAAAGAAAATGTGAGAAATTTTGTTGTTTAATTATATCTTTAAGACAAAATATGAAAAATATTTTTATAAAGAATGCTCTTTAAATTAAAATTATTTTTATTATTACACATTATTATTATCATTATTACTATCGTAATTATATTCGCAACAATAAAATACAAGGTAATCATAATTTTAAGAATAAAATCATTATTTCGTTTGTATTACGATTTTTGTTTAAATTAAAAAGGTTTAAATTTCAAAAATTATAAGTCCTTGTGCTTTATGTGAAGCACATCAGCGCATTTTTGACGAAGCGATTAGCAATTTATTAAAGCACTAATCGAAACTCAATTTTTTCGATACGATAATTTTTCAATACGGTAAAAATAACTTCAGTTTTCAAAGTAACATTCAAATATCCAAACTCATCTTCGGCCATTTTCAAGTTTAAAAATAAATTTCATGAAAATTAGAAAAAGTCATTTTTGAAAAAAAAAAAAAAATAAGGATTGATGGATTTCACTAAAAACGATTATCCATGGATAAAGATTATCCACACTGAAATCCCCCCCCCCCCCTGAAGAATGGGGGGGTGGGATTCTTTACCATTTATCTACCTTCTAATCCGTGTTTCCTGTTTTCCAGATATTTGCAATTTAATTTGACTTTTTTTTTTCATAAAAAATTGTTTACAAAAATTTTTGATAAAATTTTAACAAAAAATCAAATAATTTATGATATTTTCATGAGTGGGTAATTAAGACATAATAAAACTATCAGAATAAAGAAAATAGATTAAAACTTTTGAACTTAAAATGTATTTTTGAACATTTTTTTGTGCATTCATTTTTTTAAAGAAAATATTAAAAGGTTTAAATACAAAGAAATTGCGAATTTCTCAGAACTCATCCTAAACTTGTTAGTCGAACAAAGTGAAGCGATTTTTTTGTCGTCAAAGATGTGCTATGAAATTTAAGTGTAGATTAAAGGAAATAAACAGATGAAGAAGACATATAAACAAATCAAGGAATGAATTTTAATTTATTGATAAAAAATATGAACTTTACTGAATCGTAAAATTTATTCAAGATTATTTGATTTCTACTCTGATTTGTCCTATTCCTTCAAAAATCATTATTATTAGTTTTAAGCCATTCATTCCTTCAGTAAATTTATTATTATCATTTGAATAAAATAAAATTATAGACAACACATTTCATTGGCGGGATATATTTTTGAAATTAAAAAAGAAAAGTTTACAAAATACCTATTGTATGACAAATTTTTTAATTGAAAATTTATACCATTTTTTATGAGTTTAGTGCAATAATAAAATGATGAAAAAAATAAAGGAAAGAAAGAGCATGTGTGAAACATAGGTAGATAAAAAAAAACAACTAAGTAGAAACATTGTCAAACTTAAGCAAGATAATGAAAAAAGTAATAAATAACGTAAAAAATGCATTAACGAAAGAAAAATTTTGTATGAAATTTAAAATAAATTTATTTTGACAAAATCAAGTGAAAATAATAATAATAAATTAACATGTAATATATAAAACATACATCTAGCAGTTTACTTTGTGAATGATTTCTTATGTTTTATTTTTTTATACCTCAAATTTGTTCTTGGAATTTCAGTTTATGCTTTTAACCTCCTATAGTACATACAATTCAATTCAAAGGTCCTTTGTCCTTTGTTTAATATATATTATATATAAATATATATATTTTATTATCACATCGACTGATAATCAAGCTGAATATATATATGTTGAACACCTACAGCTTCAAAAATCATCCTTGTATGACTAATGACGTATTTACTGTCGACATTTTTGCTAACTTCAAGTTTTATAGCACCAACATAAACGTCACTACATAAAGTCCAAAAGTGAGGTTCTTGTAAGGAATAAACTCCAGCCAAGCCGGTTACTTTCTGATAACATCCAGGTAAAACTCTATCTAATGCTACCGGCTGACGTTGCATTAAAATCATAATGGATTCTCTTATAAGAGATAAAACACTTAGAGCAATTAAAATTGCTATAAACATACTGCAGATAGGATCAGCAATCATCCATCCAAATAAATACATGAGGACTGAAGAAATGATAACTCCAACGGAACCAAGTGTATCAGCTAAGATGTGAAGAAAAACACCTCGCATAATTTGAGAATTACCCACATCAAGAGTATGTGAATGTCCATGATTACTATTGTGATTATTTAATAGAAGAACAGTGCTTTCTTCGTCATGAATACTGTGGGAATGATTATTATGACTGTGATTGTGTGAATGACCTAAAGAAATTAAATAATAAATGTTTTAATTAATATCTGATATTTATTTTATTTTTTTAAAAGTATACTTACCATGATTTGATGATCCTCCTCCACCATGAGAATGACCATGATGTTGTCCTCCATGCTGAAACGCGTAAATGCCTACCAAATTGACAATAAATCCTAATACAGATACCACAAATAATCGTTCATGTTTGACCTAAATTATTTTTTTTTAAGGAATATATATATATTTTTTTTAAAAATTATCATTAGATTGTAGCTTATTATTCATTCTTACTTCTGGTGGTTCTATTAGTCGTTCGACACTTTCAGACATGATGAAGAAAGCAATAAACAGAAGGAATAAGCTATTTACAAATCCAGCTAAAACTTCAGCTCGAACATAGCCGTACGAATATTTATCATTAGCCTTCCATTTTGTGATAACAGATGCGGCAAGACCAGCTAATAGTCCCGTACAGTCAAAAAACATATGAAAGGAATCTGATATCAAACCTGTCCAAGACGAAAAAAATTGTATGTTTTAGCCAAAATATTTCAAATTTCGCAATAATTTTTTAAAAAGAACAAATACAAGATATTAAGTAATTAATTATTACCTAAACTATTTGACCAAACTCCATAGAAAAGCTCAACAAAAGCAAAAGATAAATTTAGTAGAAGAAATAAGAATAAATTCCTTGAATTTTTGTCACTGAAAATTAAACGCTTCAATGAATGTAGCTTTTCTCGGATTCGATATCCAATACCTCCACGAGGATCCTTATGTGACAGTGGAAGCATCTTGTTAACTAATTTAAGTCTAAAAAGTATAAAAAAGTCTTAAAATTGCCACGTTATCATTCATTTCTGTATTCAATTAATTTGACATTATAATATAATTAATATACCTTTATGAAGCGTGTTGTCTAGTCAATATTTTAATATAATTTATCCTTTAATTATTTCGTTTTTAATTGCTTCATTTTTTTTTCTTTACAATATTATTACTATTTAATGTTATTTTACAATATATACCAAAAATTCCTTTTATGTTTAGAAATTTAAATTTTTTTTAATCGTTTAAGAATGTAAAATTATCACTTTTTTGTTGAAGGGCAATTCTTTGGATGAATTTTTTTCAAAAATTTCGGAAGAATCAATTTTTCTCAATATTTTTCCATTAATAAGCTTAGTTTTAATAGCTAGTTCAATGTATAATCATTAAAACTATCATATTTTGCTATTAAGTCATGTTTAAAATGTCTAATTTTAAAGATATTTCAACTTTTTTGTCAAAATTACTGTCACCCAAAATGGAATTTTCATCCGAAGAATCAAAATTTTAGAAAAACTGAACACGTAATAAATATAGTAAATATACAGGTAGATAGAATTTTTGAATATCTATCTAACTGTATTTAAACTTTAACCTAAATATGTTTAATTTGCTTGAAATTTTAATTTTTTACATAATTTTTTGGGTGACAGTAATTTTTCAAAGCGCTTCAAAAAATTTGAATTTAAAAAAAACCGTTATTATGAAATTGAAAAACTATTGCAAAGTTTTATTTACAGCCTTTATTTTTTTAAGGCTATCAAATAATGATGATTCGCAAATAACGATTACGTTTCAAAACATAAAAAGAAAGAAAAATGAATAAATATAATTTTTCAATGAAAAATCGGAATCAAATTTAACGGTTTTTTGGAATTTAAAACAACTCAAGTAGAGTAAGAATTGCAATCGACTTTTTAAAATTCAACTTATCCAAAGAATTGCCCTGAAGCGACATAAGTAATATATGTTAGATGTGTAAAATTCACTAAACACCATGCTGTATTTAAATCAAATTGAGATACGCTTAAAGAATTGAACAATCAAATTTTATTTTCTTAAATTTATTAATTCTTATTATCCTTAGGTTCATTCACTGAACGTACTTTTTTCATTCTCTGAATGATCTTTTTTTCTAAACGTCCTTTTTCTGAACGTATGCAAAATGGTAAATTGTGATTTTTTAATTTTTTAATAATTTTTATATTTAATTAATAGTTTAATGAGTAAAAAGAGTTTAATTTACTAGTTTTAAAGTGTAGAAATGCTTTAAGCATGGTTGATTGTTGAAAAACCCGTCCAATATGCTGTAAATTACACTATTTCTAAAATCCATGTTGTAGACAAATTTTTTCAAATGAACTTACGATTCGTTTTTGAATCGTTAAACTTCATTACTTAATTGAAGCTTTTATTTTCTTAACATACATATTAAACCATTAGTTAAATATTTCAGCAAGTTTATCTTTCAAAAACTTGAATGATTCAAAATGTTTATAATTATAATTATAACCTATATTAATATATTGTTTTATTATTATTATTTTTTTAGCCTCCAAAGAAGGATACTAAGGGATCGGCTAAACAGCCCCAGAAAACACAAAAAAAGAAGGAAGGAGGAGGAGGTGGTGGAAAGGCCAAGAAGAAGAAGTGGTCAAAAGGAAAAGTTCGTGATAAGTTGAACAATCAAGTATTGTTTGATAAAGCAACTTACGACAAATTGTATAAGGAAGTTCCACAATACAAACTTATTACTCCTTCGGTAGTATCTGAAAGATTGAAGGTTCGTGGATCATTAGCAAAGAGAGCCCTTATTGAACTTCGTGACAAAGGTAAATAATCAATTATTTATGAGTTGTATGAATAAACATAATAATTAAATTGAGTATATTTCTAGGATTAATCAAACAAGTCGTTCATCATAACGCTCAATTAATCTTCACAAGAACAACAAAAGGGGATGATCCAGTTGCTTAAACAATTTCTGTAAACGTTTTTGTGCAGGCAATTCCAACATGATTTTCCTCCAATAAAGAATTATTGAAAATATGAAAATTTTTCTTTTACCTACCTATTTATTTATTTTTTTTATAAAATACTTTTCTGGTTTCAGTAAATGACATAGGAAATTCAAAGTTGAACAAAACAATTTATTTATTAATTTCAGGACCATTGGAAAGAAGATTCTGAATAAGGTCTACTGCTTTAAAACTCGTCGCAACAAATTCGGAACACTCACACATGGACCTTTTAACATTCTTTTCTCTCTGGTATTAATGATATTAATACTTGACTGCTAATTTCATACACTCATTATTATCTGAACTCTTGAAAGGTGAACATCGATCTCAAGAATTTAATAGAAATATATAAAAACTAGGAAATTGTTTATTTAAATGGATGTTTAGTTGGTGTACAAAATTAATAAAGAGATAATATTAAACTATTAAATATGAAGAAATTTTCAAAATAAGTTTTAATCGTCTAGTTAAATGTGTAAGTGTTAAAAATATCAAAACATTAAAAAAATAAAAGAAAATAGTTTTTTTGTGATATAAAGAAACTTAAATGCCAAAAAAAGTAAAATACACTAATATTTCTGTGAAATGTGTGACATAAGCATCTTCAAAAATATCAAACTTTTCAACAGTCACTCGTATATAAATTAAAAATAATAATAATAGTAATAAACGAATTGAAAAAATTGATGGATAATTAACTGCTCTATGCCAATAAAACGTATCTTCAATCTAAAAACAATAGGAGATCGAAATTTAGAGCATAAATAAATTGATGACAACATTAACTTTTTTGTGAATCGATTATTCGTCAATTCTTATCTTTTTTCTCCTTTTCAATTCAATAATTTACACGCGAAATACACACTTAAACGTCTTAAACACAATTTAAAATATATATATATATATATATAAAGATAAGATAGTTTTATTTGTAAGCAATTTTATCAACAATTTCTTCTACCTATAACAAATTGTGTAAAGCAGTCAATATTTTTTTTATTATTTATTATAACTTGTGAAATTCATACCTTGAAAGAAACTTTTATTAAAATACCTGTTGAAAGATTAATTCTTGCTTAGAACGGTATAGTGCGGTAAAAATAGAAATTCTTAATTTCTAAAAAGCTTAAATTTCAAAAAATTAAAAACTAATTTTTTCAAAATTTAAAAAAAAAGAAAAAAAATAATGAATTTGTAAAATTCAATCAAGTTCATAATTAATTAAAAATCGGAGCATTGTAATTTAGCAACTTTTTTTTATGAGTGTATACTTTTTCTTTCTTCCAGATGATTTTCATCTGCTAAAGTAAACTTCAATTAAGTTGTTCAAGTAAACAATTGAAAAAAAAATAGGAAATTCAATATTTTCATATAGCAACGATGAGATATCTTACAGTTTCAATATTTGTATGCCTAAGCGTTCAAATAAATGCTTTTAACTCGATGATACAATATCAAGGTCCGTGCAATTTCGTCGATACTATTAACATAACAGGTGGACATAAAAATGAGGATAATAGCTTTACATATCAGGGAGTAAATTATGAGTATGGAACTTATGGTCTTTATGGTTACATAATTGAAAACCAAACAGAAAAGATTAATGTACCACCACATTATAGGTATGTAAATCTGAGAATTACTCTCAAATTTTCTATGTTCCAAAAAATTAATATTATTAATTGTTGTAAGTAAATTATGAGCGATATGCAAAAAAAAAAATTCAAATTAATTATTTACAGAGGATGTGTCTGTAAATATAAGCCATGTATTCGTTTATGCTGTGTAGATGGTAATGGCTTGAACGGTCATCATCCATCTTGCATTAAAACAAACACTCTTCAGGTTTATACACAAGAAAATGATGAAGCTCTAATTGATATAGAGTCTCATGAGTATGGTCTTTTAATTAATCGACCTTGTGGAAAAATGTATGAACTTGAACCGACAGATTATCCAGAAGATCAGTGGTACTTTCTTAAGGTGAGATTTTCATTCATTATTCGCAATAAATAATTTAAAATTTTTTAAAAATTGTTTTCTACAAACTTAGATTACTTTAAAAAAAGAAAACATATTTAAAAAAGAGTATGAAAGCACATGGCCTCAAAAAATTGAGCAAAAATTACATGCATGCATACATATATCTTTTTAGTTTTAAGATGTTTAAAAAATAAACACTTCTTCTATAAATAAATTCACCAACAATATCTTATTTATTTTTCAGAATGGATCAATTTTAGCTGCTTCGGGAGTATCTGATACAAATGATTATTGCATTGGTCAAGTTTACAATAACTCCGATCCAGATGACATATTAACCAAAGTATTGCTATGTTTTCATCCTTCTAGTGATATTAAATTTTCAGTCTATCCAATTGGTAAGATTTTTATTAATAAAAAAACTATGATCAAACATCTGTTAATTTGGATTGTTTTTCATTGGTTTTTCCACGACTTTTACGAGGTTATTTTTCACTATCACAAAATGTTTAAAACTTTTTTATCTCTATTTTTCCATGTCATTCATTATGTTATCACTATTAGGATAAAAGAAATTGTCTATAAAAAAATGATTATAATTACCAAAGTTTTGACTTTAGATTTCTGTTACATATTACATTATTGTTACTTTTTTATTAACTCGATTTTTTTTTTTAAATTGCGTGCTTCTTTCATTATTAATCAATTCTTTAAGCATCTATAAAATTTCTCATTTTAAATAATTTATTTTTTCATATTAAAGTTTGAACGTAATTAATATGCGCAAAAAAACTCGTACATTTCCATACTTTTGTTTTATCATGAAAAACAAAATCAATAATGATTTAGAGAAATCCATCAATTAGGGTTTATAATGGAGCACATGTAATTGTTAGATAAACATTAATATATACAATATGGGATCTTTCTATCTAATCATTTAATAATAATAATTCTTATTACACTTTTACAATTTTTTGTCAATACATACCATTGAATGCAAATTTAAGTACAATATTTAATAAGTTAAATATTTTAATGTAAATATCTCGTTTCAGGAATGCTCTTCTCAATACCATTTCTAATTATCACATTTTGTGTATATGGTAGGTTATAATAAATATTTTTTAATATACCAACTTATTCTTACTTATTTTTAATATTTTTTTACCATTTAATTATTTTTAATTGAACAGCGTTTATTCCTGAACTACGAAATCTTCATGGAAAATGCTTAATGTGTTATGTACTTAGTCTCACCATATTGTATATAAGCTTATCTGCTGTTCAACTTGATCGAATTTCACTTGAAACAATACAATGTGCTATTTTGGGATTTTCAATATATATATGCGTACTTCTATGCTTTTTTTGGCTAAACGTTATGTGCTATGACATTTGGTCAACATTTAGGTAATTACTATCATGTTACGCTTAGTCTAAAAATTCAATATTTCATTATCATTACTGTAATATATACAATAATAGAGGAGGAGTGAGTCGAGGACGTGGTGGCGACAGTAAACGATTTTTATTCTACATGATCTATGCTTGTGGATTTCCAATAATCATATCAACAATTGTGTACATAATTGACATTTACGAACTAGTGCCTGATAATTTATTGCCAAAAATTGGTTCCAAAAGATGTTGGATGCAAAACAAGCGTATAGTTGAAGCCATTTATGTTTATTTTCCCATATCTATTATTATGATCATAAATATAGTGCTTTACTCTATCACTGCTTACAAAATTTGGCACGTTCAAAAAGAAACAAGTGTAATACGTCACGGAGACAGCCAGAAGCATTCAAAATTGGAAGCTGATACTGATAGGTATACTGTACTGTATGCAAAGTTATTAAAACACTTATCTAACAATTTTTTATCATCTCAGATTTTTCCTTTATTTACGATTGTTTATTGTAATGGGAGTAACGTGGTCAATGGAATCAATTTCATGGATCTTTGAAAATAACATTATTTTTTATGTGAGTGACTTTTTGAATTGCGTTCAAGGATTCATCATATTTCTTCTGTTTGTGTGGAAGCCAAAAATTAAAAAACTAATAGTTAAAAGGTATGTTAAACGTTTTTTTATTTCTTTTGGTCGAAAATTGTTCATCTGCTTTATTTTGTCTTTCTCATTTAGTTATTTCCACACTTAAAAATTAGCTAGAAAGTATATCGATTTATACTAAAGTAAATTTTAAACTTTAAAAGAAAATTTATAGTTAGTTATTTTTACGAATGAATACTTTTTCTGAAATCAGGTAGAATAATAATAATATTTTATGAAAAAATTAATGATTAAAACGTCCCTTACCGTAAATCTAAATACCTAACTTTGTCAAAATTAGATTCGTTCAAGTTGTCTTTGAATAAATTTTTTCAAATATGAACTTTAGTAAAATCGAAATTTCATAAAGCTTACACACTATATGTTTTTTTTAGTTTCCATTCTTGGAGTGATGAATCAAGTTAATAAGCAAAATTTGAATCAAAAATATTTAATGGAATAAAAACAATGATAATTTGGTTGAAAAAATAATTATTAATATGTAAATCCTTGGCTGTGTTATAAAGGTAAATTGACCTTACTTTTTTTTTAAGAATAAAACATTTAAAAAAATATATATTTTTATTTGATGGAAAATGTAAAGGAAACTTGACTCACATCTAAATATTAAAAGTTTTGAAAAAAAACTAAACTTTCGCTTCGAAAGTTTTAATTTATAATTCATAACATTTGAAATGATATTTTTGAATCTGTAATAAATGCAAACTAATCAAATATATTTTTAAAAATTATAAAAAAAATATTTATGTCGAGACGAAGAGTCAAAAGTTAAAAAGTTTGAGAATCACTGATTAAGTATTTCATTTGTAATCTGCTTATTGTTATGTTAAAACACCACTGTTACAACACCACTGATTTAAGCTATCATTCATTTTTAAAATTTAAGTATACCCAATAAGGGACCGCGTTTACTTAGTACGTTACGCAAAAAAATGACTACCCCCCCCCCCCGTGAACGCGTTGAATTTCTATTGTAAATACATACTCTAAAATTTTTATTATTGCAAGAACGTTACATTTTCAAATACCCTTCCCCCCCCCCCCTCCTTGTTATAAATCGTTACATTTCTTCAAACCCCTCGTCCCCTCTAAAATGCGAACGTACTAAGTGAACGGCCTCTAAACAAATAAATAAATTTTTGATCAATTTTAGATACCGTTCTATAAGAAAACTACCTCCAATTACATCTCAAAGTGGAAATTCAGCATCGCGAACTGAAACTTCAAGAATATCCTCAGGAGTATCAAACAGCAGACATGTTCCCATTGCAGAGAAACCTATGCTAGAAGATTAAAGATTTATTACTACTAAATTTTAACTATAATTGTCATACATGAATATATCTTCATGACTTAAGTGCACATTTTTAATTTTAAATGCATTTATATATTTAAAAAGAATATTTGTTGTTATTAAAAAACGAATGAAATTCTAGCTTGTATTGCTGCAATAAAATCATCGTTTGATCAAATTAATTATTCTGTTATATTATTTTACACGTTTTAACCTTTTAATAACTCGGATGTTGAAAATTAACTTCTATAGAAATTAAGTGAGAAGTAAGTAAAAAAACTCTTTTTCTTTCATATTTCATTTTTCATTACAATTTATTTCGTTTCAATTATAAATTTTTCTTTTTTTGTTTTGTTATAAATATTTTTACTACAACTTGCTTCTACACATTTATATCTTGATCATTTTCATTTTTTTATGTAAATTAATAAAAAAATTATTCGGTATTTCACAATAATCTGATAGGTTACTATAGTTTACGATTCTCATATTGTTGAAATTCTAATGAGTGTAAACTTTTATTTTTTTTTTTTAAATTTGAAGTTGACTTGGTTTTTCTATGAAAAATCTTGTCCTTTCATTGTGAATTTTCCTAGAATTGAAAACACATACATAAACTGGCCTATACATACTTCATTTCTCATACATAATAAAATTAATATTACCTAAATATTTAAATAAACATTACTTTTAAAAAAATTCTAAAATTCAGATAATTTGAAAAGATTTGAACGAAATGAAATTTAAAAAATTAATAATATTGCTTTTCGCACCTATAAGCATATTTCGTGCAGATATAATTATAATTTAATTAATATTAAAAAAAAACTTTAGATAAGGTTATTATTGTGTCTTCAGCAATAGTGGTAGACAACCTGTGTACATTTTTTTAAATTTTCATGTTTTAATGAGAAAGGTAACTAAAAAATTTTCTACCACTGTAATAATAATAATAATAATAAAATTGAAACTATATTATAGTATAAAAAATATTATTTTTAAAAAAGTAAAGACAAGGAATTCCGAATATGGGTAGATTATTAATTAGGAATTTGTAGAATGCTACTTTCATATTTTTTTATAAGTTTATCAAATAACCCGTCTTAAAACCAAACTGCAAGATTTTTTGAATGCACAACGAGAATGGCATTTTATTTGTAAATACAATAATGGATCAGTTCAATCATATTTTTTTTACATTCCAATTTTTAACCTACAGTAAAGAAATATAAAAAAATTTCATTCTCATTGATTCTCATTCAACATAACAATCTTTGCAAGTTTGCAATTATATGTACCGCAAATAACATATTAATTAATATTATATTATTGTTTTTCTTTTTCTCTCTTTTTAAAATAAATTCTAAATAAAAATAAAGCAAATGTACGCCTGGAATGTAAATTGGCAATGTTTGTTTATAATTTTAAGAAAAGAGCAGTTAATAAATAACAGAAAATGGATTTTTGATTATCATTTGTTAAACATTTTGAATGTTCTGAATGGATCAAGTTTTGTTTTCAAGACAGCAATTCATTTTTTTTTTTTTTTTTTTTGAAAAAAAGGTTTTTTTTTTATTTTTTTTAAAAAAGTTTATTTTTTTAAAAAAAAAAGTTAAAAAAAAATAATAAAATTTGAGTCAAAGTCAAAATTTTTGCTAAAAAAATTTCATTATTTTGCATTCTATGCAATCTTAATAAAAACATAAAAAACGTCTGATCTATTGGTATCCAAAATTTGGACAAAATAAACTTGTGAATATAACTAACATTAATATATTTTCATTATACGTAATAAATTTTATATAAATTCGCGCGCATTTTAACACATACTTATTAAATATTATTTTTATTATCATATAATTTAATATAATTATATCAATAATATATTTTACTCTGAATGTATATATTTTTTCGTTATTTTTTTATCGTACTAAATTAATGCTTTCTTTAATATATTTTTTTTTTCGTTTAGTTTTAGTTATAAACGCCACGAGAAATACCTTCACGATTTCTCGATTGCCATTTACAAGTGAGAATTCGAACATAAGTTCGTCGAAAAGAAGCATTACAAAGTGCATATAAAATTGGATTTATTGTTGAATTAATATAACAAAGTGCATAGAAAAAATCCCACAGTTCTTGAGGTATACACTTTGTGCATGTTGTAAGCGGCTTGAGCAATACTAAAATATTATATGGTAACCATGTAATGATGAACGATAGTAATATTGCTGATAAAGTTTTAGCCGCTTTTGATTCTTGACGTTTTTCTTGGGATTTCTTCTTTTTATTCAATGCAGCTTTCTGTTGTTGCTTTTCTCGTGCTGTTAGCACATTTTTACGGGGTATAATTTTTGCATTCAATGGTAGTCGATTGTTAAATTCGTAAGATGGATGTGGTGTATTTAATGCAAAAGGATCTTTTTCGCCCTTTTTTAAAGTGCCAAATTCATCGACACTACTACTTGCACCACTGGTTTTAGACATGATAATTTTGGACAAATTTGCATCTTCTGGGTACATTTTAATGGAAGGAAGTTTTAAGTCACGTTCGGCACTCTCAACACCACAAGCACTTGGTCCACTACCTCGAGCTTCATTTCCCTCGATTGGCAGTCTTATTAATATTGTATAAACAGAATCTTGTGATAACGAACGCTTTAGATTCGATGATGGTGGCTTGTCAGTATTACTTGTTTTATTGCCAACATTACTAGATTGTGTCGCAACTAACGCTTGTTGTGGTCTATTCTTACCAAACGCTGCTGAAGGAGAATCATTTGGCATTGATTGACAATAACTTCCGCGAGCAAATGGATCACGAATTATATTCAAAGATGTACATCTACAAAAAAATTTTCAATTTTAGATTCATTTAAAAAAAATATATATTTTCATTTTAATATTATTAATACCTAGACACAGAGCTTTGCACAGGAGTCTCAGAAGTACATGGTGTACCATATTCACCATATGATTGCTCTCCTTCATAGTCACACCAATCACCAAAATCTTCAAATGAATCTTCTTCTTGTCCAGAGTGCCACCAAGCAACACACCAATTCTTTATACTTTCAAGCATTGAATCTGATTTGCAATTTTTTGTCTAGAATTTTAAATACAAAATATTTTAAATGCTGTTTTGAAAATGTTATTAAAAATGAAACATACACTTGTGCGTCTTGACAAATCATTCGAAGAGTGTGGATGTGCCCCCGAAAAATAACTATTGCTTTCGTTGTCACCAGGTGGATGCCAAAAATTAGGGTCAATATATTCACCGATTTGATGATTTATTGTAGAAGTCTCATCACTATTAAAAAAAAATGAATAAATAAATTAGGTATTGAAGAAAAAAAATCTATTAAATTATTATTTTAATTTACCTTGAGTTAGAACGCTTTGATGCATCTTTTTTAATACTTTGATGAAAACCACCTCCGCCTGCTTGCAGATTTGGTAAATCTTTTTGACGTTTTTTTGTCTCACGCCAAATACGAAAATACAAAAAACACATTACAGTAACTGCCATCAACAAAAGAAATAAAATAAAATTACATTTTATAAATTTTTTAAAAAATTGTTAATTGTAACTACAATGATTTATTTACCGGGAACATAAAATGCAGCAATAGCTGTGATGAATGTAATCAATTGATTCGTTTCAATAAACTGAATATAACATTCATATTCAGGAACTGTTCTCTTTCCTTTTGTCAGGTTAAAAAAGTAATTTTTAGATAAAGATAATTCAAGATATTGATTGTACGTATTGATATCATGCATCGAAAATGTTGTTTTTGTTTTGAAAGTATTTAATAAAAAAAAAAGAAATAAAAAAATTCAATAAAAAAACTACATAAATAAAGGTTTAAAATACATACCCTCTATGTATGGCCAAGAATAAATCCATGGTGGCCAAAGAATTAGACTTATGAGCCATGCAAATGATATCATAATTGCTGCTTTCCGATTGGTTCTTTTCGCTCGATAAGTTAACGGACGTGTTACGGAAAAATAGCGATCAAACGAAATTATAAGAAGATTAAGTACAGAAGCATTTGATGCTAAATAATCTAATGACAGCCATGTATCGCAAATAAAAGAACCAAAAGGCCAATATCCTGCAATTGTTTGCACCGTGAATAAGGGCATTGATACAAGTCCAATTGCTAAATCAGCTATAGCCAATGAAAACAGGAAATAGTTTGAAATTGTCTGCAGTTGTTTGTCAATTTTGAAGGATATCATCACCTGATTAATAAATTAGGAAATTATTTCTTAAAATTTAGTATGTAAAACATAAAATCGATGAATTTAACATACCATTAAGTTACCGATGACGGTAAGCAAAGACAATGTGATAAATACAGTAGCAATGATAATTTTTTGTGTGATATTGTACGGTGATGATGGTTTTTCATCAAATGTTGAATGCGTTGTTGTAATATTAATGCCATATTGTGTGACATTTTGTAAATTTTCTAAACTCAGAAATGCTGTAGTATGTGTAAAAATACTGAAGTTTATGCTACTCAATGTTGTTGTGTAGTAATTCATTTCCGAGTAGCATAAGTAATAAGGAATTTTCTTCTGTTATCGCTACTTCACTTTTAATTTTCCTTTTGTTTGAATAAATTTCGTACAACTTGAATATTCCATATAATTATAACAATTTTAATTTTTCCGTCTATTTTGTGATATTTTTGAAGATGACATTTATATTTTTAATTTTTTCGAGGAGATTTTAAAAATATTTTAGATAAATTTGAAAATAATAATGCATCACTTCCTACTCATCCACCATGTATGAAGTCGTTCTTTAATTTATAGAAAAATTTTCGTTTGAAAAATTTAAGTGTACATATTTAATATACTTTCACTAGATATTATTATTTTTTATTTTATTAGGTTTATTTTTATTGTGTACATTAAGTAGTCATTAGTTCTTTCACTAGATTTTTAACCTTTTTTACTTTCATTAATTATTTGATAAAATTGAAATTTTAAGAGTATGAATGTAGAAACTCTTCTTCACTCTTAACAGATATCTAATTACATCCGTTTCAGTTCCACTCCTTTATCTACAAACGACTCTTTTTTGTTTTATTCCTTGCGCTTTCGGTCTATCTCACTTCATTCAGCAATAACCTTTTGCATTCATTTTTCTCTTCCAATGTTTTACTAACTTTTTTATTTTACATAATATCATCATGCAATTTAACTTTAACTCTAATATATTGAATTTTTTGAAAATAAATCTTTTATAATAAAACACTTTAATGTTAATGGCAACTTCGAATTTATTTTTTATTATTATTTAATAATAATCTTAAACTTCATTTTCTTTCAATTAAAAAAAAAAAATGTTTTTAAATCTTTTCAAATTATAACACAAATTGTTAATTTGAAGATTAGTTAATTAATATTAAGATGAATGTTACACCATGTTACACAATTCCTTTTACTCTCTTATCTCTTATTTAATTTTAATAAAAGTTTATCAAAACTGGAAAAAAACAATGGATGCACATCAAACCATTTTCTGTACATTGATTCATACACTGGTCTTAATATGAGTTTATTACTTTTATGAATTTCCAAACTTTATTCTAATTTAATTTAAATCACAGTTAAAGCAATTTTTCACACACATACATTGATTTATTTTGATTTTTCTAATTTTTTTCTGCTAAACTTTTTTTTCTAAGTTTTTCATAAAAATTTTGTAGTAAAATATTGTTATCCTCTAGAGATTTTCTTTTTCAAGAACTTTTTTCTTTTGGATTATGTTTTCACCTCAAAATTTCACACTTTTATATGGAATATTTTGAAATGTAACAAACAGAATTCGTTATTTTTACTCCAATAACTAAAAACTAATAAGTATGTTTGATTTCTACATTTTTTGGATCCTATTTAAACTATTTTAAGATAATTTTTAAAGCAGGTGTTTGCTGACAACACACACTAAAGATAAATTTTCACACGAGAAGAGGAAGAAAAAGGAAATTTCCTTTCTTGATTTTTGTTGGAAAATCTGTCCGGGATCTGAGAGAAAACAGAATCACGATGAGATGATTTCACTGTTGTACAGACTGAATATGATGAGTACGGGAAAAATTCTCTCATGCAGTTTCTCTTTATTTCTATCTTTTTTAATCTTTCTCGGGTTATATGGCGTGACACGATTCAAAATTCTTACATTCCTGATTGCTTTATTACATGGAGTAATTTTTTTTTTTAAAAAAAATGTTTGAGATTTAATTATTGTAAAAATAAATTTGATATGATGCTCGTATAACTAACTATTAAGTACAATAGATTGCATGCCGGAAATTTTAATTAATTTAATCTGCATTAGGAATCATGTATCATAAATAACTATAAGATTATTATAATATAAATAAAGTGAATTTAAAAAACGAGAGATAAAGAGAATGAAAGAGAGAAAGAAATGGAAAATTTTTATAGAAATTCCATTAATATGGTAAGAATTGTTCATGGCATTTCACCAAGGTGTGTCTGCGTATGCGCTACTAAAGATCCTTCTCTTTCTTCCATAATTTCTCTCTCATTTATTTCCTTCTGCACACATTGGTTTTTATTTATTGACTTTTTTTTTAAATATCATATATTTTTTTTATAAAATTATAACCGTGTTAATAACAAATTTCATTATTTTAAAAGTATTTTTTTTAAGTCTTAATGGATCATAATTAGTGAATATTTTAAAATATTGAATCAAATATGTGTTTTAATATTTTTATAATTAATCCATTTGTTTATCTTAACTAAAAAATATCATATTTAATGCTTTTAAGCTTTGAAGTGATACAAACGATTATTATGTTATTATTATGTTTAATAAATTTGTTTTTATTTAATGATCTGGTTTTAAAAAATTCTTTTTAAAATATAAAGATACATTTTATTTGTTTTCCGCCAGGGTATTACTTGAATCCATTTTTTAAATATTCTAAATATGATTTTCTGCATGTCATCTCATCTGCTGGTCTATTGTATGGCTTCCAAACAGGTTCACCAACAAAAAATCTCTTTGCTTTGATGAAATTCTAGAAATAATTAAAAACAAAATAACGAACTTTAATGTTAAACTTTCAACTGTCGTAATCTTACCTTAGTATCCAAAGTAAACCGATGATAAATACCAGCCGGAATTATAATAAGATCAAAAGCTTCAACTTCGATTCGAATCCATTCATCCTTCAAACTTTATTTTGAAAATATAGATATGATAAAGTTTATAAATTAATAAAATTAAACTTACTCTCGTACATCAAAATATCCACTACCCTCTAAAACAAAACGAATTTCTTCATCTGTATGTAAATGTTCTTCATAAAAGCTTTTTATTTTTTTATCGTAATCGGGGAGGCATTCTTTTGAACAGATTATCTAAATATTGAAATCTTTTTTATTATGATTCTTTGAAATACTATAATGTAAACTTTTAAAATTTTTTACCTCATCCTCATATGAATATCCTCTCTTTTTCTTCAATGCATTAAGCTCTTCTTGAACTTTCAAACTAGTTATATCAAACTTTTTAAATAAGGAATATTGGATTAATTTATGTTTTTAAATTAAGTTATTGCTTTTATAAATATTTACAAAAGTCATCCAGCACATTATTTTAGATGTTTTTCTTAAATTTGAGAATAAAACAACAAATCTTTAAAAAATTAATTACCGGATGTTATGTCATCATTAAGCCGATTAATGACTATATTTCTTCTTAAATATATTTGAATGTGTAAATTTTTAGATTTATTTTACGTAGACTTACTTTGAAATATTGGACACCAGTCAATTCAAATAATGTTTTTAATTCAATATAAACTGGCGGATTACGATGATGCTCGAATCTTTGATCAACTTGATCATCATCATCCATATACCATGCCCGTACCATATTTTTTTTAATAAGAAATTTTAAAAATTTACAATATCGACGAATGTTCTCGAGTAAATGACCAACAAAACTTTGTTTTTAAAATTTTTTGTAGTATGAGTATGTAATTATGAGAGAATAGAGAACAGAAGAAATTGTTCAGAGTTGAACTAAGGAACTTAAAACTGCCTTTTTTTTATTTTGATTCTTTAAATTAGGATATTCATTTTTTTTATTTAAAAAGATATTGTTTATTTTTTTAGTTGTTTGAAAATTTATCTTCATTTACCGCTAAATATATTTAATTCTCTTTGATTCTTTTAAATCTTTCTCATTACAATTATTTTCCACCTTTTCCGTTTGTGTATTTGACATTTCTTTCTTTGATGACATTCCATAATTAAGTCGTGAGCATTTTAGGTTCTCTATTATCTCCCAATTCTTCTCGATTATGAAAAAACTATGCCGCTCGCCTTTGATTCTTTGATCTGTTAAAACGTCTATATTTTCATTCTCATCATCATGCTAAATTATGTTGCATAAATAAAGGATTTTTTTTTTAAATCGTTTTAAATTAAATTCTAATATAATTTACCTGTTCCTGCTGAATTTTTGTTCTCTTCATAAATTTCATTTCTAAAACGGTCTTTGATAATTTTCTTTTATTACTCATTTTGATTCCTACTTATTTTAGTTATTAATTATTAATTATTTATAATAAAAAAAAATAGAATAAATGAGCACGATGTAAATATTTTCTTTTTAAAGAAACATTTACAGAATAAGTGAACGGCCCCAGAATGAAATAATAACAAAAATTTCCATGGAAAAATCACAGAAAAACAAATCTAGTTATAACAAATTCGCAAAGACTTTCATTTAATGAACGAATTGTTAATTTAAAATTATTATAATTAAAAGCAATATTAATTAAAAAATGGCTGACATAATTATGTGAAACTATATTTTGAAAAATATTTTAATCCTAGTCACTTATGTCCAAATGAATGCGTTTTGAAAATACAATTAACGGTTTTTGTGTTTCAAACTAATAGATTTCACAATGGTCTGAAATCGAAAAAAGTGTTCGAAAATTATATTTTGGTGTAAACTTTAGAGGTCGCAAAGTTTTAGTTGATTTTCTTTATTCTGAAAGTGTTAATAGCTTTGTCAAGTCTACATTATACATCTCTGAAAATATGAGCTTATAATATTAAGGATAAACATGATTTTTCATTAAAAATTTTAAATTGTTTCTCAAAAAATTTTATGCACGGACAAATTTGTATGGAAAAAATTTGGAAAAACAAGTGAAATTTAAATGCAAATTTTTGGAAAAGGAGGCAGAAGGAGGTTACAAGAGCATGATTAGAAGGTAAATAAAGACTCAATCTTTCAATTTGTGCAAGTCCCGGAGAGGCCTTTAGAGGCCTTTTTAACTTATGAGCATTTAAAGTTTTCGAAATTTTCAAAATTTCAATTGCAATTTCCCTAATAATTAAGCATTTGGCTAATGTTTTATAAGCTTTAACATAAAATTTGAGCATTATTTAATGTATTGACAGTAATTAGAACATGTATCAAACGATAGAAAGTGGAAAATTATTATAAAACTTTTTCATGGTGTTTTTGTACACAAAATTTTCGTGACTTTCATTAATGATTGACAGAGTTAGACAACGATTAGAAGGCTGATATTTTCACAGAAGATGCGTCAGTTTATGTTTTATAATCGTGCATTTAAAAGATCAGGTTTAAAAGACATGACTTTTTTGTATTTTTGAACATTTTTTTCGATTTCAGACCATTGTGGATTTATAAAATAATATTGTATCCAATTAATCTATTACAAAGTCTTTATTATATCATTATGATTCTTATAATGAATAAGAATATGAATATTAATTATTAATAAAATAGAAATTTTTTCAAAGAAACTATAAAATCATAAAGATATTTTTGATTAATTTATTTATTTATTTATTTTTTTTATTATTACATCTTAAAATCAGTTTAAGTCGACTTTTTTATCAAAAAATCTCTTAATATTATTTAATAAGTTAACTTTTTAGCAACTTTCAGATAGAAATTCGAAACCATGCAGTCGTACATTTAACACAGCTGTTATTTCTCCGAAATCAATTTTTTTAAAAAAAGTGAGCTATTTCTCACAAACACAAGTAACCGAAAAAATTTTCATTGCTTAATATATTTGAAAATATTTTCATGATGATCAAATTTTTTATAAATGCTTTATTTTTAATCAAAAGAAAATAATAACTCAATCACTTGAAATTCTAAATGCCTAATTTTTCCACAAGTATTTAAAGAATCTTTTATTTCAAAACATTGTCGATACTTAATAAAATTTTCCGGAAAAAAAAAATTGTGTAGGAACAGACAGTGGAGAAAATGTGTATAAGTAGAAAAATTTTTTAGTGCGAGAAGTGACTTCGAACGGTTAACAATGGAAATTTTATCTTGTAGCTATAAAATAAAGGTGTAGTGAGGAGTCGGGATGAAAAAAATTATTGAACAAAATTGAAACATTATCATGATATAGTCCAAGTTCGTAAATTAATTTTTTGCAAATTTAGAGCAAAAGATAATATTTCAAAATAATCAAATAAAATAATCTAAGTATTTGAAAAAATAAAAGAAAAAAAAAAACTTTCATGTAAGAAGGAAAAAGTTTCGTAGTGCTGTGCTGAATAATTTCGCATGAAAAAGTCAGAAAGAAAAAAATAGGAGCAAAGTGAAAAAAGCACTTTTTAACAAAAAGAAAAAAATATATCTGGAGAAATTTAGGAATTCGGAAAAGCAGAAGAGGATATATATGCATATTAAAATGTAAGGATATAAAAAAGATAATAAAAAAAATTATTTTAAAATCAAAAAAATTATAAGGAAAAAAATCAAAATATGTCGTGACAAAATAAAAGGATTATTTTTTGTTGAATATGAATACATATATGACTGTGTTTAAATGGGAAAAAATTTGTGTGGCTCAAGTGGATTGCTAAATCAAAACTTCCATTAGTTGTATCTAAAACTAAATGTGATAAAAAATAAATGAACTTAAAAATGAAAATGATTTTTCCTCAAAATGAATAGAAAGTGATTTTGCTAAAAGTGTCGACACACAGTTAAATTGTAGATCGAAAAAGAAGAATCCTTCGTGCTATACATACGATATGTGTATCGTGAAATGTTTTTACAATTTTTTTCTTTTTTTATAAAAAAAAATTGTACAATCTATCGACCAAAAAATGTATACATAAAAAATAAAAATCCGTCGCCGTAAATCCGAACTTGACGAGAAAACCGCGTAGTGCAGATGAGAAAAGTTTCGCTATTTTTAAATCATGTCTTTAATTGTATTTATTTTTTTGGTTTCCATCAATTTTTTAATTTAGCATATGTGTAATTTAAAATAAAAAAAATCGCATCGCTTATTCATGATTCTACTTATAGAGTCTATAGTAATACGATTGACGCTTTAAGTTAGTCTTGCTTTACTTTCTTTTTTGTGTGTCATTTGTTGAAATTCAAAAAAAAAAAAAAAATCCTTGATATTTTTTTACGTTTATGTATTTCTAGTTATTGTTAAATATATGAATGGATACATAAAACAAAATGAATTTATTAGTTTTATATATTTTGACACCCTAGAATTATTAAATTTTGAAAAACATTAAAATTAACATTAGTTAGGTAAAATTTTTCATTTTAAATTTACTCAATAGGATAATTTCAGTTGTTTATTTATTTCTACAAATACCTAAATAAAAACTTAAATGAAAAAAAAAAGAAAATTAATGAAAATTACATTTTAGCAAAAAAAAAAAAATCGTTTTCAATTGAAATAGATTCAGAATTCTTTTCATTGGTTCTCATTCATAGAAATTGGACAAAACCAAATAGTTTTATTTCTTTTCCTTTTCAACTTATTTTGATGAAATGTTCAATTACATAAAATTCATTTCAAGTATTCTGATAATGAAATCATCAACATGGCAAAACACAATAGTCCATACGACAATTTTCCATCATCATCATCTCAATGACATTTTTCTATATACTGTGGTTAATCCCGTATTTTTGTACTGTAAATACTTTATCGTCTTTTATGCATAATAAAAAGCGGCAACGTATGTAAACAGAAACTCTTTCAGTTAACACATTTTCCCATTCCACTCTACTATAGTATTTTTTTTTTTTTTTCATTTTCGTTTTTCTATTTTATACTTTTATCCTTTCAATGAAATAGAATATAGGTATACAATGCAATAACACTTTTCTGACTTTAATATAAAAGATTTAACGAAAGTTACGACACATTTTTAGTTCAAAATTTTTTAAAAAATGTTAAAAATCTTATAAAATTATCCATTAAAATTTTGATATAAGAGCTTACCTAGTTTAAAGGATATATGATTAATCTTTTTAAAATATTGTTGACTCCAATAAAATTGGAAGGATTAAATCGAAGGTTTAATCTTATTACTACTTTTATAATTAAGCAAAAAAGTTGTCAAATATAGAAGTATTTTTCACATGTTTTTTATTTGTCCGTTAAGCAACAGAAATAAATGGGGAGAATGAGAAAAAAATATAATGAAGAAAAGTTATTCTTGCATGAAATGTTAAATTCCCACGATTAATTACAAATACACACTGAAATTATTCATTTTGACTTTTTTACCTTCATAACTCGCTTCTTTTTTTTTCTTCAACTACTCTTCATCTACTTCATTTGGTCATTTAAAAAGAAGAAATACACAAGTGTATTTTCTTCTGTTTATATAAATATTAAAAAAAAAAATTTTGCTTGCAAATTTGTCAAACGTACCTAAAATTCTAATAATTACTTTCATTCAAATTGCAATTTATGTTTGATGAAAAACCTGGAAAAACCTTATCATAATTTATTTTTTACTAATAAAAAATAAATACCTACCTAAATAAATATTTTTAAAAATAAGAAATAATCATTAAACCATTTTGAAAACTTCAGTATATCTACGAGATTTTCGACTTTATATTATAACATTCTTTAAAAGTTGTCCTTTTAATGTTTTTTATTCACTCTAATTTCTTTTATATGAATGAATGTTTTACAGACATTCTCTGTATATATCTTCAAAAACAGTGTGCCGAGAAATAAAAAAAGTGTATCCCACACATAAATACATTAAATGAACGAATAAAGAAAGACAAATAACAGCATATGTGTTATAGGAAAAATGAGGGTGCTTTTACTGTTACTTTTTGTCTTTATCCAAGGTTGTTATTGTGGAGGTAAGTAAGATATTGTCCTTAATTTAATTTTTTTTTTAAGAAATTGGCAGTTTTCGTGCTTTAACTAAATCTTTCAAGAAATTATCTATTCATTTATAAACTGTTTATAAATTATTTAACATAAAACCCTAAAGTTATCAATACAAAGGATTTTTTCTAATTGAAAGAAATATTAGTAATTTTATATAAATTACAAAAGTCCTCGTGTTTTATATCGAGAGATTTCAGTACATTTTTGATGCATCGATTACTAATTGATTAAAAAGAAAAGATGGACGAGTTTTAAAACACAATTGATACTTCTCTAATAATAATGCGTTTCTACAAAAAATTTAAAATTAAAGATCAGAACCATTCAAATTCTCATACCATGATTAATTAACTATCAAAACTCTTAATTTCTATTAAAATTAAGCACTAAAATCGATTTTCATAATGCTCGATGCAAAAAAATAACTTTATGATTTAACGGTTTTTTAAAATTCAAAATTTAATGATCAAAAAAATTTGAAAATTCTTAGCACAAAATTTCCGTATTCAACTTGTATTTGTATAAAAATACTCTAAATTACCGATCTCATTTAGTTTTTTTTTATAAAAAGAAAATTAAAAATGTTTAATTAAGGTATTTGAACTCAATTTTAAGACTTCTGCATAGCTGTGGCTGGAATAACTTTAGTAAATAAAGCTAATAAAAAAAAAACACGAACTCTTTACAATCTAGAGATTAAAAGATAGTTTGGCAGTCGAAAAATGCGTTAAAAAATTAGAATTATTCCTAGACATTATTTTTGAACGGTTTCTTACACAAAGAAAATTATAATATACTTATTAATATAATAAATTCTTAGATACAACGACACTGTACATAACTCGAGGAACCACGACACATTTAAAATGTCCCATCGACACAAAAAACTGCGGTGAGTTACACTCAGTCAAGTGGTTTAAAGGATTAGAACGAATTGGAGTAGCTTCTGGTGATGGAAGTTTTTCACAAGTTGAAGGTTCTGAGAAAGAAAGGTATGAGTAAGGATTTGGTTATAAACTGTGGTCGGCAAATGGATCTTATTTTTAGTACATTCTGGTTTAGTACTATTTTTAGTAGACCTTATTTTTAGAACTAAAACCGTTAAAAAATTTTGTAAACAATTAAATATTTTATGAATTTTTGTTGCAAATGCAATAGGAAATTGATAAGTAACAAGTAAAATCATTAATTTAATGTGTTTTGAATGTTTTACATTGGTCAGAACTAAAGTTTATTCTTTAGTTTGGTACAATTTCAGTTTTTTTCTGAATTATGACAATTGTAAACAAACATCCAGTGAGATCCAGTGAAAATAAAATCTTTTTAAATTCAATTTAATATCGGATTGTTTGTTAAATTTGTGAATGCTACAACTTAGATTTCGCCTAAATATTTAAAATTATTGCCAAACAATATGTTTATACTAAGTCTGAAGTTAAAATTAATCAAAAATTTTTTGTTTCAACTAACGTATTTTTCAAAATCAAATTTTTTAGTTAAAAATATAACAAATTCAAATTCAAAATTTTTTCATTTTAACGGGTTTTCCAAGCTCTTTGCCGACCACAGGTTATAAATATTTGTAACTATATTAATCTCTTTTTTTTATTATTTTATTACATTAATTACCAAAAAAAAAGACTTCGGATAGAATTTATAGCTGGAAAATCGGTCCTTTTAGAAATTAAATCTGTACGAATAGAGGATGAAGATTTGTATTCCTGTGAAATAACATATCTTGAGCCTATTGAAACGTGTGATACTTCAGATGAATATAAAATTAATTTGAGTGTTGTTGTATCACCATCAATAATATCCATAATGCATAAAGATGAAACTCTTATACGAAACGGATCAACTATTGGACCTCTAAAGGAAGGACATCGTTTAGAAACAATTTGTTTAGTACATGGTGCTAGACCGAAACCAATAGTCGGATGGTACCGCAATGGTCGAAAGTTAACACATCAAGTTTTAAGTTCTAATGAAAATTCTGGACTTCATGATGTGCAATCAAATTTATCGCTTACATTATCACGTCATGAATTGGGCTCGATTCTCGAATGTCGTATATCAACAACACCAAATGAATCAATTTTATCAATGCAAATTTATATAGATTTAGAAGTAAGACCGACAAAAATTCACCTAAGTGGCGTTAAGTCGCATGTTGTTGAAGGATCCAAAGTTCTATTACAATGTCAAGTGGAAGGAGCAAGACCCGCTGCTAATATTTCTTGGTATAATTCTTCAAAATTGATTGATGAAATGAATCAATTAACTACTATTAGTACGAATGCTGTAAGTAAAATTATAACTCTCTATTTAATAATCCATAAAATATGTATATATTCACGCGTTTTTAAAAATTTTATATTATATAATAGCATCCAAAGTCTGATGGAACTTATGAAACAGTTAGCCAAATGATATTTACTGCAACAAGATTTGAAAATAACGCATTAATACGATGCGAGGCTGATAATGTTGTCATGCGAAATGAAATGGATAAACCATTGCACGATACAATTCCATTGGAAGTTTTATGTAAGTTTTTATATATAAATATAATAATAATTCAGAAATATGATTAATAATTTTCATAATTTTCACATAATAGATCCTCCGTTAGTTGTTGTCAAGCCGGATAATTTTACGGTAAATGAAACGGGCGAATTCCTTTTATTTTGTGAATATGATGCAAATCCCGTATCATTACAAAGCGTTAGATGGCTACAAAATAATACAGTTCTAAATTTAAATCAATCACGATTTGATGGAGGCAATCCAGAACTGACTGCGCTGCTAGTGAGAAATGCAACACGGGAAGATAGTGGAACTTATGTTTGTGAGTTATCAAATCAAGTTGGAACTGGAATGAGTGAACGGGGAGTAGTCGTTGATGTTCAATGTGAGTGTGCAAAAAAAAAATACATACATGAATCCATATAATATGATTTTCAACATACATATTTCTTTCGTCTCTCACGATAAAGATAAGCCAAGTGTATTGATTCGCTTCGAGCCACCGTCACCAATAATTGAAAATGATCGTGTGAATGTAACTCTACATTGTGATGTTGTCGATGGAAATCCCCGTAAATTACTTAAAGTTCAATGGATGATAAATGGTGATGTTTTGACTGAATTACCCGAGTGCAACGGTATGAAAATAATATATTTAAAATACATTTCTTTTTTGAAGTTTTTAGTTCCAAAATGTCATGTCTAAAAATATATATACATATTGTTCTTTCTTACAAAATTAGATGATGCATTTGATGATATTAATGATGACGATTCAACTGAAGATTATGATTCAAGGATTCAAAAAAATCAAAACTATTTTTGCTTTATCGATCCCACTAAAATTCTTTTACAAAATGTAAATCGTGAATTTTTGGGAAATTACTCTTGTAGAGGATATAATGCTGCTGGATGGGGTCAAAAAAGTGAACAGAAACTTTTAAATGTCTATTATCAACCGGGAAATGCTAGTTTAACAGTATCACCTCCAATACCTTTAAAAAGAAAAAGTATGACGTTAAGGTGTTCTGTTGATGAAAAAGGCAATCCTCCATCTACGCGTTTTCATTGGTTACGAGGTGAAGATCCTGTAAAGGACATTGTGTCGTCAGAATGGATAATTGATCCAGTGTCACTTCATAGTCGAAATAATTTCTCATGTTATGCCATAAATGATGGGGGTAATGGAACTATAGCAACTATAAATGTAAAAGTTCAAGTTGCACCAACATTTATCAATACACTTCCTCAATATAGTGGATTTCTTTATTCAGAACCAAAAATTATACTAACGTGCCGTATCGAGTGCGTTCCAAAATGCTCCATTTATTGGTTTTTGGACGGTGAAGAAATTTCGAATACAAACGAACGATATTTTATAAACGAAACGCTATTAGCTGCTGATACTTCAACTGGCGATTTTGAAAGCGTTTTATCAGAACTGGTAGTATTTTATTTTATTAGACGTTAGTTAACATCTGATTAATTTTTCCATTATTTTTGATTCAAGCATTTTAATATATCTGCATGGCCAAACAAACGATTAGATATACTTAAAGACTCTGCAAACTATACGTGTAGCTCATCAAACAATTCTGTTGGATTAGGTGTTAGAAGTGTCACGTCATTTGGAGTTGAATGTAAATTTTGCAATTATTACAAACAGAAAATATTCAATTCTTTTTAGCTAAGTTCAATAACAAAACAACTTTTTATTATTTTTTTTTTTTTTTTATTCTTAGATCCACCAGAAAATGTCACTGTCTCACAGCAAGAAGTACAAGTAGCCGAAGGAAGAACGCCACCCAGAGTTTTATGTAGTGCATCAGCTCATCCTGGTAATCATTCTGACTTCGTGACTCATTTAAATTTTAATTATTTTAATGTTTTTTTTTCAGCACCAAAATATCAATGGAAGCGTTGGGACACTAATGAAGTGTTTATTCGTAATTCAGCTGTTTTAACATTCCCAAATGGTTTGAATCGAACGGACAAAGGCATTTATTCGTGCATAGTTGAAAATAAACATGGCAACAATGTCGCTAACATCACTATGAATATTTTATGTAAGTTCTGAACAATTTATGCCTAATTTTATCACAAATTTATTTTATTCATAATACTCATTTTTTAATCTAAAGTAAATGTATTTACCTAATTTTAAAAACAAAAAAAAAGTTTTTTTCTTTTAATTAGAGCTATTGATGGTTTTTTTCAAAATTTAATGCAAACTTTTTTTTCTTATAGATGCTCCCAATTGTACAATCACACGTAAAGAAGAAGATGGTGACGATACATTAATCTGTGTAGCTGATGGCAATCCTGAAGACTATCAATTTATTTGGGAATTTTCATCAGAAAATGAAACTGATGTGGATATAAAACTCAATTATAAAAGTAAAAACAAAAAATCTTATCTTATATTGGGTGATGTACCACAGAAGCGGGTTTATACTTGTCGTGCGAACAATACTGTTGGTATTGGAACACATTGTGAAATAACTGTTGAAGGTATTTTTTTCTTTTCTTGTTTTTTACAAACTTTATAAGATATTCTAATCAATTATATTTTTATAGGTCATTTAGTATGGTGGAATAAGCTATGGTCACTCGCACCGTACATCATAATCTCTCTTGTTGTTATTTGTCTTATTGCCGTAATTATTTTAATATGTATCATCATTTGTATGTGCAGACGTCGTCGAAAACGATCCAGCAAAAGTAAATTTTTTTCTAATCAATATTGTTTTGTAGAAAAAAAAATAAAAATTTTCTTGCTTTGTTTTTTTTTTATTAGGCATGGAAAAATCTCTTGTTGATAATAAACCAAACGATCCAATCACTGAACCTTGTGAAAACTACGAAAATTTACCATTTCATGGTTTACAAAATCCTCCATCAAAGGTAAGAGTTTGTTTATCTTAAAAAACTATATTTACTTTCAAATTCAAAGAAAATTTGTAGCTTTGCATCATGAAATTTCATAATTATTAAAAAAGTAAAAGGGATTTTTTTTATATTACATACTAATTATTACTACTTGCATGAAAAAATTTAAATTAACTTATTATTCGGTTTATAACTTGCTTGTAATAATTGAATATTTAAATAGTATTATTATCTACTATCTTCATACTGAATTTTTTTTCACAATATATAAAATTTAACATCTTTAATTTATTTGCATTTAAACGTTTGAAAACTTGAAAACAAATATATGGTTGAGGAAAAATTCTTAACTATTACCATGAATATTTTTTTAGTACATCAATTTTCTCAAACAAATAAATATAATGCTTTTCAAATAAAACAGTGAAAGAGAGTGACACTAATCTGATTTATCCTGATTGTTTTCACAAATGTTTTACTTTTCTCAACAGAAATTGTTTTTATATTATTATTCATTTTATACTCTTTTTTTTACTTTCTTATCAGTTCTTCCATTGTTCTTTTTTCATTTTCTTTTCGCATCTCTTATTTTATTTACCTTCTCTTTGTTGCACTTAAAACACTGTTTAATACTTTTTTAGTAATACTTTAAAGATTTTTTACACGCTTTTTTACAAATTACTTTTAAATAATATTGGGCTGTTCAAAAAAACCGGCCTCTTTAGAAAAATATAAATATCTCAGCGATGGAAACGAGTTAACACATGAAATAAAAAGTGAAATGCGTAGTTTTGAAAGTAGAATGAACTATTAGTTAGAAAAGTTTTCAATTGTGCAAGGGAAATCGGAAAAACTCGTGAAAACTTAGCTAACAATGCACATGAAAAATTTAGCATGATTTTTCTCAGTCACTCTCAGTATAATTAGTTTTTCATAAAAGTGAAAAACGAGTGAAAAATCAACAATTTTCTCAAAATGTGAAAATTTCACATTTTTCATGATTCGTGGAAAACTCTTAATGGAAAAATTCAAACTTATTGTGATTATTAATCTTCTATAGGATTAGAATGTTACAGTAAGTAAGTTAGGATTTGAATAGTGGAAAACTTCTGAGAAAAATCATGCTAAATTTTTCATATACATTGTTAGCTAAGTTTTCACGAGTTTTTCCAATTTTCCTTACACAATTGAAAACTTTTCTAACTAAAAGTTCATTCTATTTTCAAAACTACGCATTTTACTTTTTATTTATTTCATGCGTTAACTCGCTTTCATTGCTGAGATATTTGTACTTTTCTAAAGTGGCCGGTTTTTTTTGAACAGCCCAATATTACCTAATAATTGAACGATTTTCTTTGGAGTTTGATAATATGGGATAATATGATATTAAATTGAGCTCGTTCGCGATTTTTTGGTTTTTAAGCCATTTTTCATCAATATCTTGATAATATTTAACATATTTGGTATCGTTGGAAAGCTTAAGATAGAAAATAAAATTGCTCTGGTAGATCATAGCGTAAGTTTTACAAAACAAAAAAAAAAAACCTTTTTTTTATAGTTGAGTTGATATCTTAAGATTTCCAACGATACCAAATATGTTAAATATTATCAAGATATTGATGAAAAATGGCTTAAAAACCAAAAAAACGCCATGAGACATTTTCAATTTTACCAGCTCAAATGTGCATGTTATTGTTATAAGGATAATACTCAGAAATTTTTAA
Source organism: Chironomus striatipennis (assembly GCA_026123125.1). NCBI lineage: Eukaryota > Metazoa > Arthropoda > Insecta > Diptera > Chironomidae > Chironomus > Chironomus striatipennis. Next base: position 23,926,467 of record CM047393.1, read on the forward strand.
ATGAAAAAAAAAATATTCATATACATACATAAATATTTTAGAATTTTTTCTCAATAAATTATGTAGTTAAATATGCTTAAATGTTATAAATCTAATTTTAATATTTAATTTATCTAACAATGATTAATAATGATGAATGCATATGATATGAGTGTTTTGTTTTCTTTTTTGTGATAGAATTTGCAGTTCAATTATTTAAAAGCACCATCAAATAACCATCTAAATGTTAATTTAGTGCATCAGCAGCAAGTAAAAACTCCATTTGTTAGTCATCCTCCTTATAGTGAGCATTATTGTTATGAAAGTAGTGGCAACAATAATAACATACGAACTTATAATAGTTCAACACCAACTAGTACGATTAGGAGTGTAAAAAATTATCGGAAACCACATCCACCAACAGGTGTCGTTTCAATGAATGCCAACTATAATATTAACATGAATACATCATCTAATACCAATACATTATCAAATAATAATAATAATACATCTTACTCTGCTTCAAATCCCTTAATAATGACAAATAATCTTAATAGTAATAAAAATAAAAAAAATCACGCATACAAATTCAATAATAGCAATGTGAGCCAAAGTAATAATAATGATAATAATTCTAGTAATATTAATGATAGTAGCAATATTAATTTTCATAATTCAAAGCATCAAGCAAACGATGCAAATACAAATCTTAGTAGACGATCGAGTCAACAGAGTACGAGTAGTAGTCATGAATGGATGATGACGACAACTGAGAAACCTCATTCATTATCACTTTGTATCAATCGTATTAATTTAAAGAAATCTAACAAGAGCTCTTCAAATAGCTCATCATCTAGTTCCGGTGCTCAATTTCAATCAATGCGTTGTCGTAAGCATCGTAACAGAAATCACTTTTTTAATACATCCTCAAATTCATCTTATCAAAGATATAAATTGACAAAATCATGTTCCAATGATACTGTCAATAGTAATGAGCAGCCGGATTTTATAGAAAAAAATCCACAAACTACATATAAATTTATTTAAAATTATTTTACTCGAAAATATTTAGATAGATTTAAATCAATACATATAATAATGAAGAAATATTTACCTTAAAAAATATTAAAAATCTAGTTCATTTTTATACTTCAAAATTTATAGACTTGCATTAACTTTTAAAGAAGTTTCCAATTACTATCCTTCTGATGAAAACCTTTCTTCATGTTACATATTTTTTGATATTTTTCTTTTTCTTTAACTTTCATTTCGCAAAATTTAAAATCAATTTTTGAGTTAGTAATTTTTATTTATATTATCCTTATTTTCATGTAAATTTTTTCTATTAATATGCTCATCATTTTAATAAATTATTGGTTGTTTACCCTAGGTAATAAAAAAAAAATCAAAGAATTTTCGAAAATTTATGTTTCGTTCAGATATTTTAGAACATAAATTAAATTATTTAAAAAAAAAAACTTCCTTGTAAATACAATAATTATTTTTATCGTTTCCTTTGAAAAGTACCTGACACTTTGATTTTACTATGAATCAATTCTTTCAAGACTTTGAATTTCTTCAATTTTGAAATAATTCTGAATATGTTTTTCTAAACATTAATTATTTTTCATATTACTATAAAGTATCTTCATTTCATAAAAAATACAAAAGCGTTAGTAGTTATAAGAATATGCAAATAATTCTTGCAAAAAATCCATCCAATAATTTATTTCTGTGTATTAAATATATTTAAAAAAAAAATGAAATTTAATGACCAAAGTTTTATTCAAACTGTTTTTTTTTTTAAACATTGTAGACTCAGAAGATTTAGAAAGCTAATCTAAGCATCGTTCCTTGATGCTCTATTTTCTGTTTTTTCTTACAATAAAACCAATTGATATCTTTAAGCTAGCAACAACGTGCATAAGTCAACATGTTTGTGTGTTCTTTCTAGTACTTACTTTAAGAGGATGCATTTTCAGTTTTTTATCTCAACAGCTTTATGACAGGTTGTGTTCTTGAATTAAAAAAGCAATAATTTCAAAGATAAACTCTTGAGACAACATAGTGAAAAATTTTCTTTTTTCTTTTCACCTTTTCACCTGTCTGAAAACCAAAGTTGTATGAATAATAATTTGTAAAAAGAATTATGGTTATAACATTACAATTTTAATTTTCTTAAGAAAGTATATATTTTAATCGATTGTCTCAATTTTTAAAAATAATATTAAGTGCAAATTTGTTTACATATCAACCGAATTTTTTTCAACAAATGGAGCAAAAAATTCTAGATCCCGATCAATACGTATCGGATAAAATTTGGTATTTATAATAACCGGATTTAAACATTCTTTTCCTTATTTCGTTAATTCTTCGTTTTTTATCTTTAAAAACAGCATTTTTTGCATAATGATGGCATTCAATATTTATTAAAAAAATTTTAATACATTGAAATAAAAAAAAAAAAATTGTAAGAAAAAAACATTCTAAAAAAATCAGCAAAGATAAAAATATGAAAATTTCAAAATGAAACAAAATTGTGAATATGATAGTTTATAAATTTGATTTCAACTTGCGTTTTATTTTATTATTTTTCTCTGTATTTATATTTGTTTCATTTCAATTACATTTAAACTACCTCCTTAAAATGTTGAATTTAATACATGTTTCACTTAAATTTCTGTAGAGTTTATAAATTTTATACAATTCTAAAATACTAAATCTAATTAAGCATTTAAAATTGAGAATAAATTTATCGTGATTTTAGATAGGTATGATAAAATAATTTTCTAAAAATTAGACGTTTTAATTCTTAATTTAATGAAAATATGAGCCATTTTTTATTATTGGAAATTTTTCATAAATCATTCCAATAATTTGTATCCATTGTTTGTATATTTCATACGTGAGGCGAAAACTTTATTTTAATAGGTAAATCATTTATTTTATTATTTGTTTATTTTTTACGCAAAAAAATACTCAACAAATTAAATATTTTTTAATCTTACTAGGATTCAAATTTTTATAACAATAAACAGATATTACAAATTGGAAAATTATTTTCAATAAAAAAGAAATGTGTTTGCAACAAGATAAAATAGGATATATATTGAACATAGGTTTCACTTTTTTCAAGTTTGTCAAATATTTTTCATCAACTTTTGTAACATAACATTAATTTGACTAATTAACTCATCATTGTTCATAATAAAATACAATCCATATAAAAAAGCACTAAGAATAGTGTTTAATAAAATAATGATGATACTCTATGAAATTGTAAATAAATGTTCAAATTGTTTTAAAGTTTTTACAATCACTGAAATAAATTTTAAAAAATTATAAATTACAATATTTAATTTAAATAACCTATTATTAAAATGCTTTTTAATTATTTAATATTTGATGCTAAAACTTATATAGCTGTTTGAGATTCTGAGACCACTAAAAATTTAGGAAATGAAGTTCATCTCAAAATCCTTTTTTATCTCGATGATAATAAATAAACAATCAGCCAGCCCTTTTTGCTAAAAAACTTGGAATGAAATAATAATTTTAAGCATTCTTAATTTCCTAAACAATAATCAGTCACATTTTTTGTTGTATAATTTGTTTGAGCTAAAAATAAACCGAGTTGTATGTAAAATATACAATGCATGTAAGTAATGTTATAGATACTCTATGGTGCTTAATTGCGAGAAATTTATAGTCTCTTGTGAAACTAACCCAACAAAGGTATCAAATAGATAAAACCAAAAGAGCATGTGCTTATAACCTTTGATAAATTTGTTACTGTCAGGCTTGCGGACATACATGAGAGAAATGAGTGGATTTTTTTTGTTTGTTTTTATCGGTTAATTCAAAGTCCCGTGATCCAATCACTTTAATTATTAGATAGTAAAAAAGGTTTAAAAAATGAAATAAAAAAGTAAATTATCTGCATGCTTTCTGTCTCAGGATTAATTTAAATGAAATCGTCGATTAGTAAGAATATATGAATATTAGTGTTATGAATACTTTTCCTATTCCTCAGATTAAATGCAATTATAAAAGTTATGATATTCTTAAACAAATCTAATACTTTGAATATTGATTTTGGTAAAAATTCATTTATAGGTAACTTCGTTTGAAATTCCAAAATAATTTATAAATTTGTATTATTAATTTTCTTTTTTTAATGCTACTAATTTAGACTCACCCTACTGCATCGGGTCAAATGATTTAAATATAGATTTATCACTAAATACATAAATAATTATACTTTATAGAAAAATTTCCTAACTTCTGTTTTTGAATTATATTTCGACCCATTTTAACAAAAAAATTTACCTGCTGTACTGTTCAAAAAGTTATGTAAAGCTTTCTTTCATCAAAGGTATGCTTTAGTTTTGAAGAACCATATATTTTTAAAACATTTGCAATAAAGCTTGCAGTCAATCAATTTAATAAACTTAAATTCCTTTTAGTTTAAAATTATATATATTGATATATATATATATATATATATATACACATATTTTTTTTAATTATTAATTTCCTTGAAAAGGTGTTACTTATTACCTCTAACTGCCTTAAACAAAAAAAAAATCTTGGCATATGTGTATAATTTACATGCTCTATGATTTTTATTTTTCATACAAAACAAAATTTATAAGTTCTTGTTTATAAGAAAATACATTCCGAAATAATAAAAATCAAGCGAAAGAAATTAAAAATTGGGAAAAACTTAATTTTGCAATCAATATTTCTTAACAACAAAAGCTTAAATTTTTAGAAAATTTATCATGATATGATTAACATTGAGCAATAAAAGACAGGTCAGCGCGCTATGCTTTTGGTTGCTAAAAAAAATGCTTTTCAAAATTTAGAAAAACCTTTTGAAGATCGATAAATTGAAAATTATTTATTAATACTTTTTTTTTCTTTTCTGTATTGTATACTTTTACAGCCTGATGAAAGCTTATATAATAAACGAAGTGATACATACATTTATTAACTCTCGGAATATACATCCATTTCTTCTAAATTCATTTCTTTACTTAAACTACGAGTAATAAAAGCGAAGGCTAAAATGAAATCTAAAGAAAAAAAAAAACAAATGATGAAAATTATGATTATTAGAAAAGATGGAAATTGTGAACAAGGAAAACAACTTGATTTAAAGGTATTGTGGAGAATAGAAATTTTCAAGCAATTTTAATATTAAATTTATAATTCAAATCAATCAATTTGTTTTCCTTTTAAGTTCCATCGCAGCATTAATTTGTATACTTCCTTAAAACTCACTTTATGACATATTTTAGAATAAAGTCATACATGTGTATAATTTAGTCACTTGGATTATGCATTTTTTTCCCTGGCAAAATAACTAGTACTAATTTTCAAAACTTATTTTTGTTTATTATACATATATTTACCATTTAATTGTGACTAGTCAATTGAAAATTAATGTAATTAGAATTCTTCATGAGATTTGAAATCATATGAAGTAAAGGAACCAATAAAAAGTTAAATGTTTTGTTAGCAGATATAAAGGATTTTTTCTTATAAAAAAAAATGTCGGAAATGGAATAAAATAATCCAAATAAACTATAAAATAAAATAAACTAAAATTTCTTATTAATAATGTAATAATTGATAATATGAAGTTCTACATTTTACTGTGTGCCTAACACAATTTTATTTTATTTTTTTTTTTTTATAATTTCCTCCATTTTTCCAATTAGCCGTCAAATTACAAAATTCAACTTGGTATATAAGAATTAAAACAAATGTACCTAATTATTATATTGCTAGATTGCAAAAAAAAATTTTTTTAATATAAATGTTTAAAGCATGATTTTATTACTGACCAGGAAACAGTTAAGAACTTTAAATTATTTTCTTAGTATACTAATTTTGAGTTGTTATGTATTGAACTTTTACGCATAATTTTTTTTATTAATATATTCGATCATTAACAACATTAACACACCTTTTTTGGTTTAAAAAAAAAATAATATTGCGATAGTTTAGCTTAGAATCCTTTTCATCTTCATTGAAAAGCATACAAAATTAAAAGCAAATTAAAATGAATAATGTTATTAATAACAACTGAATCAAATTTACAGTCACTAAAGCCCTCTGATTTCGAAGATGAACTTGATGGTGTAGTTTATGCAGATTTGGACGATGAAAATTATGGCCCAATCAACTATAAACAAGCGTCCATGTACCAATATATCAAATTTAAAAGAAATAATTGTAAATAACAGATTGAAAAAGATGAAATTACTGCTGTTTAATTTTGAGCAATAATGTATTTGAATTTTTTTTTTAAGTTTTCTTTCTTGCAAAAGTAGAGAATAAACTGTAAAAAATTTAAAAACTTTTTTTTATTATTATTATTTTTTTCCACATTTTATTTAACCCTGAAGACATTTTTTTTAAGTTCAGATTAATCATTGATGAAAACGGAAATGACTGAAATGTAAGGGGCTCATGAATCTCCTTTGCTTCCGATGAAACGGAAGTAAATTAAACTAGAACATTCTTTGTTTTTTTTTTTTAATTCTTGTTTTATTTTATTATTATCATCATTATAATATTGTGTTGGATACTCTGATTTTTTTACATAACTTTTAAGATGTTCATGATGATTTTCTCCCTCCGCTTGTTTCCCAAAATTAGAATTTTAACGGTTAGATTTAGCAACACGTTCCAACTCGTCCTTCTTTTTAATAGCGTATGAATTTGATGATCCCTGTTAAGATAAAGAAACAAAACAAAAATAATTAATGATTAAAACTCAGAAAAAATGGATAATATTTGGAATATTAAGAATAAAGTGAATGTAACAATCTTTATAAAACAAGGAGACTCAAGAAGAAAACACGAATCCCAAAGTGAATGATAAAGAAAGACCAAATTTTCTCTAGTCCAAATTCGATGCCATAAAATTGACAAAATGCATTCAATTAAATGGTAATACCTTTGGACATATTTTTTTTTTTTTCATTTCTCTTCATTCCCATTTAATCCATAATATAGTGAATTGAAACATTGAACTTTTGTGACTTTCCTTTCCGCGATAGATAATAATGGCATAATATTAAGAATCAGGATTATGAAGAGTCCATAGATTAATTTTGTCCACAAGCGAAACTTATGCTCACAATTTATTGAATGAGCAAAGTATTATACATGGACATACGTTATATTTTTTTTCACTATTTATCACAAATTGACAATATACAGATGAATAATAATAAAAAAAAAACTTCACATAAATATTTACCTTGGCAGCGTTGATTAATTCGTCAGCCAAACATTCAGCAATTGTTTTGATATTACGGAATGCAGCTTCACGAGCTCCTGTGCACAACAACCAAATAGCTTGGTTTACGCGTCTTAAAGGTGAAACATCAACAGCTTGACGACGAACTGTTCCAGCACGTCCAATACGTGTTGAATCTTCGCGTGGTCCTGAATTGATAATTGCTGATACAAGAATTTGCAAAGGATTCTCTCCAGTTAAAAGATGGATAATTTCAAAAGCATGTTTCACAATACGCACTGCCATCAATTTTTTACCATTATTTCTACCTTTCATCATTAACGAACATGTTAAACGTTCGACAATTGGACATTGTGCTTTACGGAAACGCTTTACAGCATAACGACCTGCTGAATGTGGTAAATAGCGTGCATATTTCTCTTTTACAGCAATATAATCCTAAAATTTTAATATTTTTTTTTTTTCTAAAATTAATGTCACAATTAAAATTTAAGAAAAAAAGAACTTACTTGCAAAGACATATCAGATACTTGAACCTCATCACAGCTCCAGCGACCAAAAAGTTTGATGTCTGGAAGTTCAGCGGCTACAACAGGAGCAACATTTTCGACGAATTGAGCTCCTGTATCAAAATTTTCACCTTCAAAATTTTCTGCAACTTCTGCAGCCATTATTGACCACTCTGTAAGAGAAGAATGAGAACTTTAATTAATGTTTTAAAAATGCAGGCTTATTTTATTTATTATTCCTTTTTGGTTAGAATAAGCAAAAATATTTTTGTTAATTTTTACACAAATTTGTCATTTTTAAATTGAAACTTTATCACAAATTCGGGCGTTATAACTTGTGTAATAAGAAAAGCACTTAAAACTTAATTTAAAACTATTAATATACCTGTAAATAAATTAAATTTACGAGAAAACTCTGGATTCCACGAGGGCCAAAGAAAAAAGAAAGAAACGCATCGATTCACAGCCAATGAAGCAGCGCTTTAAATATTTCAAAAAAAATAAACCCGTTGAGTTCTAAAAATTAATTAAATTCTGCATCCATTACTTAAGAGCACAATGGTCTGAAATCGAAAAAATTGTTCAAAAATTAAAAAAAGTGATGTCTTTTAAACTTCATCTTTTGAATGCAGCTTTATAAAACATAAACTGGCGCATCTTCTGTGAAAATATCAAGCTTCTAATCGTTGTCTAACTCTGTCAATCATTAACGAAAGTCACGAAAAATTTGTTTACAAAAACACCATGAAAAAGTTTTCGTAAATTTTTCTACTTTCTGATGTTTGTTCTATGTTCTAATTGCTATGAATAGCTTAATTAATGCTCAAATTTTATGTTAAAGCTTACAAAACATTAGCCAAATGCTTTATCATTAGGGAAATTGCAATTAAAATTTTGAAAATTTCCAAAACTTTAAATGCCCATAAGTTAAAAAGTCCTCCAAAGTCCTTCACGAGACTAGCATAAATCGAAAGATTGAGTCTTTATTTACCTTTTAATCATACTCTGGCAATGCGCAAATATGCGCAAATTGAGAAATTCGCATTTTAATTCCACTTGTTTTTCCAAATTTTTCCATACAAATTTGTTTGTGCACAAAATTTTTTGAGAAACAATATAAAATTTTTAATGAAAAATCATATTTATCCTTAATGTCATAAGCTCATATTTTCAGAGATGGATGATTAAGGCATGAAAAAGCTATTGACACTTTCAAAATTAAGAAAATCAACCAAAACTTTGCGACCTCTAAAGTTTACACCAAAATATAATTTTTGAACATTTTTTTCGATTTCAGACCATTGTGAAGAGCTCGTTTAATGCTTTTCCCCGCTTTTCCATTAAAATTTACAATTAAAAAAAATGTTGTCTATATCTAATGTACCTACCTATGACATTTTAATCGTTATTAATAATTTAATTTGCATAATGTTTACGAAATGTCAGTTCCTACGATAGTAGTGTTCTAAAAGTTACACATTTTCATTGATTCATTCATGTTATTTATCTACCTATGTTATATAAAGTATTTTTGTAAATTTTATTTTATTTAACTCATATAAATAAATCATTAATTACCTTTAATTGGCTTTGAAAATGTTCCAGTTATCTTTATCAGGACAATAATTCTTAGAACAAAGATTTAATAAAAAAAGAAATGAAATTTTTTATTGTTTTGTAGAATTTCCTATAAACAAAAAGTGAAAGAAATGAATAGAATTATATTATTTGAAAAAAGTTTATTAAAAAGATGCATTTTAAATACATCATTTATTGGATCTCAACATCCTCAAAATTGTAGTCACAATGAAATAATTTGTTTGAGAAATCATCATCAAATAAGAAAGTATTCATCACCAAGCATTTGGAATTCAATTTCAGAAAGCGCTCCAGTAAATTTTCTTCAAGAACTGACTATAAATCTACATGATGTGAGTGGAATTCCTTGGTGGTCGACAATAATTCTATCTACATTTTTGTTGAGAAGTGTAATTACATTTCCGTTAGCACTTTATCAAAACAAAATTTTAGCCAAAGTTGAAAAATTAACAACGGAGGAAATGCCGAAAATTGCAAAAGAGCTGAAAATAGAAACATCATTTGCTGTAAGAAAATTCAACTGGAACGAGCAGCAAGCAAAAGCCATGTATTTAAAATCTTTAAATAAGCAGTGGAAAAATTTGATCATCAGAGACAATTGTCATCCGATGAAAAGTGCTATAGTATTAATTGTTCAATTACCACTTTGGATTTTCCAATCTATGGCACTTAGAAATTTAATTTTCATGCAACCCGATCCTTCTCTATTAAAGGCTCAAATTGTTTGTGCAGAAATGTCTTTAGGTGGATTTGTTTGGATACAAAATTTAACAGAAGTAGACCATTCATATATTTTACCTGTAACATTAGGACTTATAAATTTGGCAATTTTAGAAGTAATTCGAAATAGCTTAATAAGTGTTAATTCTGTTATTTTATTATTGTTTACGTCTTCTTTTTTTTTAGATTCAAGTTATGAGTAGGAAAGTGCAAACAAGTGGAAAACTTCAAAAGTACGGACAATATTTTTTCAGAACAGTTAGCATTTTAATGATACCAATTGCTGCTTTTGTTCCTTCTGGTTTAGCATTATATTGGGTGTCATCAAGTTCATTTGGTTTAATACAAAATTTGCTCTTATTGTCACCAAAAATTAGACGCTTAGCCAAAATTCCTAAAGTAAACAGTGAACATGATCATCCTTATAAATTTTTATTAGAAAAAATCAAAGAAAGAATAAAAAATTAATGTAATTCCTTTCTTATAAATTAAACATATTAATATTGAAAATAAATGTATTAATATTGATTAGTTCTAATTTTTTTACTATTCACAAATAGAGGAAGCCTGAGAAAGCTATCATCTAATCAGTAATAATACTATTATCTATCAATTTGGCTTATGAATGGGCAATTTTTGGAGAATGAATTTTTACCTTTATTAGGTAATTGATTTATAAAATAACTCACGGAGCATATTTTATTCTCTCTCATTTATTTTAATATGTAGAGAAATAAATCGTTAGTACAATAGGAAATTTAGTATTGCTTATCAATTAAACAAGAACAGAATTAAATTCGATGTCTTTAAAAAATAATTGGGATTTGGAAGTTTGTTGTGAAAATTATAGTAAATTAAATTTAAATTCAACTTTTAATGAGAATCAAAACCAAAATTTAGATTGGAATTATGAAAAATTAATATTCATTTTTATGGAATCATTTGTTGCGATTTTCGCTATGCTGGGAAATATACTCGTGATAATTGTATTTTTTCGAGAGCGAAAATTAAGACGTAAAACGAATTATTACATTATTTCATTAGCCATTGCAGATTTCTTAGTAGGATTCCTTGCAATACCATTTGCATTTTTTTGGGTAAATACATTCATTTCCTATTTTCCAAATACCTAATTATTCAATATCACGCTTCAAGATAAATTTTGTTATCTAATAATTTTGTTACCTATTGCTTTTTTATTTTTTAGATATATAATGATTCATCCTACCACCATAATAGTTTACTATGTCTTTTACCTATTTTAGCAGTTTTAACCCTCTGCAACATCTCAGTGTTTAGTCTTCTTTTGATTTCAATCGATCGGATTTTGGTAATTTTAATAGATACATTTTATTTGAACTGAAAATGAATAATTTATACACAATAATAACAGGAGGTCGGTGTCTCTTTTTTTTTTTTTTTAAAAAAAATGTATTTCATATTGAAAAAATGTAGCTTTAAATTTAATTCAAAGTTATATTCTTTGCAGTCTATAAACTTGCCCTTAAATGGTTCATCCTCAAGTAAAAATGTAGCGAAAGAAATAAGTATCTGTTGGATTCTCGGAATTTTAATTGGATGTTTACCAATATTTTGGCATAAAGAATCTATTGATAAAACCTGCTCCATTTTTGATGTTATGGCTGATGGTTACCTGATCATTAGATTTTTGTTCGTAATTTTTATTCCGGCATTATCAATGATCATAATTTATATCAATATATACAAAATCATTATGAAGCAAGTATGTAAAATTTTAATATTTAAAATTTATTCACTTGAATGATAAATTTTATTAATTTTAATTTAAACAAATTTAGATGAAAAAGGAAGCTTTATTGAAAAAGCCTCCATCTCAATCTAAAGCATATGACAAAAAGCGTACAGAAGAGCTTTTGAAACGAGAGATTAAAGTAACTATCAATATAGCTTCAATTGTAGTTATTTTTATAATTTTATGGATTCCACTTCACATTGCTTATATTCTACCCATTTTTTGTAAATCTTGTTTTATTACAAAAAGCACAATAGCTTTAGCGATTAGTATTGCACATTCTAATTCTGCTATTAATCCAATTCTTTATGCATTTCATATGAGAGATATAAGAAAAGCAATTTTGAATTTAATTGGTGTTTATAAGTGAAGCCTTTATTTTAAAAATATAACATATCAATAAAAGTGATGTTGTGCCTAAGTGTATTTTTTTTTTTTAAAAAAAAAAAAATGTGATTGTAAATAAAAAAAAAAAAAATAAATAAACAAACGAAAATCCACGTGAAAGTTCACGACACAAAACGATAAAAACCGATGAATATTCGCTCAGAATCTTCTTCGCATGATAAGGAGCCTTCATTTTCAGTTTTATTTCAGCTCTCATGGATACAAGTTTTGAAAATTAATTGTCAGAATTAATTATATTTATTTATTTTTTTTTTTTAAAAAAAAAAGTCTATTGTGAAGAGCTATAAAGATCAAATTGATAATAAATAATTAATTTGTGATGAAAATGAGTGATAATGACATATTTATGGTATGATTACATTCACCTATCCCTTATTTTTGCTTTAAAAAAAATGAAATATATTACCATGCTTAATGTACTAATTTAACAAAGTCATTTAAAAATAAAATATAAACGTTTAAAAATTAGATTAAAGTTCCAAAATTTATTGCTTATAGTTTAATCCTAAATCAGTTTAAATCGTTTCAATATAAAATGATATTTGATGAAGGTGAATAATATATTAATATATAGTTACTAAAATTATAATAATATTTATATTTTTATCAAATGTGTCGGATTGATACCTAATGAGAAGCAAAATTGTATTATAATGAACATATTTTCTCTTATCTACACTATCTCGCAGCTGAGATTATTAATATATTTTTTCATTATATTAAACAAAATATCTTAGGGGTCGTCCACTTATGATGTCCCAATTTTTAAGTGGGGGGTTAAGGCTGTGTGAAAGTTAATCAATAGATTTTTTTGTATGAAGACTTTGTGACAGGGGGGGAGGGAAAATTCAAGATTTTGATGGGCGTCAGAAGTAAACAGCCCCCTTTCACTCTTATTGATAAATAGTAATATGTTTTAGTTTTAAATTAACGAAAAAAGGAGGCTGTTGTGAAAAATAATTTAACATTTTGTTTATCTACATTTAAGTATAATTTTTTTTTTTATTTTTGATTTTTTTTTAATTTTAGCAGATCTTAGATAAATCAAAAACTGAAGTCTTTATTTGTCTTTTTCTGTCACTTAAAAAACTTCAAAAGATAAAAAAAAAATGTGCAACACATTTCCAAAATATATTTCATTATTTTCCTGAATTAATCCTTTGATACCTAAAGTAATATAAATATATGAGGATTCTTGCTTTACGACCTTAAATAATAAAAAAAAAAACACACAACACACAGTAGACTACTGCATCATAGAATAGGCAATGACAGCAAAATTTTCTAGATTAAACTTGATACATGACATTATTTACATCCTCTGACCTGTTGAATGTAAATTTTCTTCCAATTACTCATTTTTAGCGTACAGTTATGTTTCTCAATCTTCTACCAGAAGTAATAAATTTTCAAAGTTACTATAATGACTATCACTATGGTGACATTGTAAGCAAAAAATTAACATGTTAAGATTTAAGAAAGTTGAAAAAATTGTTATTTTTCTTCTTAATAAAAATTATTTTCCTTCATTTTCTGAATTTATTCAAGTCATTCTTCCTATATCACAGAGACTTATTTAAATTAATATAATATTCATAATATTGCTATTATCAATTTAAACTGATTAAACTAAAAAAGTTATGTGACGATTTGTCTTAAAAATTTTTTTTCCATTTTCTAAAAACGTTTTTTTTATTTAAGTGATGTAAATACCTATATATAGTATAAAAATGTCTAGTAGTAAAATTTAAATTATTAACATTGTTAATATAAATTCTTTAATTCATTTTTTATAGACCGATTGAATCATAAAAATAAATGAAAAATTAGAAAAATAGACATAAATGTGGAAAGTAGATAATTGGACTAATTTTTCTAATTGTTGGGATGAAGGATCTACTGATGTATTTTCTAATGTAACATTAGCTTCAAATTTTACTGCTTTATTTTATGATGATGTGCCAAGAAATTCTTCACTTAATATTCCTTATACGGTGAGTTTAATTATATAAAAAATACCCATATAGGGTAAATAATCTATTTTTTCGAAAATTTTGCACTTGAAAACTTTGAACGAACAGAACTCTTAAACCATGCCGCTTCTGATCCTCAAATAAAAAGTAGTTAATAGAGGAACATAGGAAGTGTTAGTTTCTCATTTTTGCTTTATTGTTTTCATAAAGGAAGTTCCTTAAAAAATGTCTCAAAGTCAAATTTTATTAATTCGAAAGAATTTTTATTTTTTCGAAAGATTTTTTAATAGAAAGCATTGAAAAATTTTGAAGAAAAAAATGTAAACAACAATTATTTTCATAATGAATATGCATGATTTCTTCCAGAATATGAATGAATTGAGTCCAAAATATCGTTTTTGATGTGTCTTGATCCAAAATCTTTCAGTTGGTTAATTTTTTAGCAAAACAATTCCATTCTTGTTAGCTCTTGTACTTATTTCTTGAAGCTTCCCATTTTTAATGACTTTAAGGCTCTTCTAGTGCTCATTACGTAACAAAGAAATCAATAATTCAAAAATAAGCAATTTTAAAAACATAAAGCAGCATGAAGCTTAATCGAAGATTTGAGACAACTACTGAAAGACTTTAAAGGCATTTAGGGGATTCAGTTAAAGAAAAACAATATTCGGTTCATAAAATAATGCAAGTTTAACCTTAATTTTATTTTTAAATAAACTTTCATGACAAAATAAAAATTATAAGCAAGAAGATAGCCAATTCATCAAAGGACAAGTTTCCACAATTTTCTTCTGAACGATAAACTTAAATTTTTGATTTTTGGTGATTTTTTTTTATTTTTGGTGATCTTGAATATTTTTTGGAAGTCCTATTGCTGTTTTTGACACTATTTCCTTGAAAAAATTGAATTTTGAGCTATTTGGATGTTGTTTCTATTCGAAATTTATGTAAACATTAAAAGAAAATTTCAATGAACAATGCGATTAAAACCTTTCGAAAAAATAAAATTTCGCAAAAAATTCTTTCAAAAAAATAGAATTGATTTTGGACTCCAGAAAAATTGAAATTTCTCAAGAACGACTGAATGTTATACCTTGAACTTTTTGGTAATTGAAAGATGGAGCAAAGAAGTATCCTTCATGTTAAAAACCAAAAGCCGTACTTTCTCTGAACTATGATTTTTTTCTCTCGAAACATTTTGAACGGTTTGTATGGAAAACAATAATTCGTAGATTTTGTCTATTCAAGCAGTTCCAATTTCATGAAAATAAGAGAAAAGCATTCTTAATCTCATTTTTAATAATTTTTTATTTACACATTGTTTTTAAAATGGACCGTTTGAAAAAAATTTAGAATTTAATTTTTCAAAATTTTTTCGAAAAAATAAAATTTTCGAAAAAATAGATTATTTACCCTATTCTATTTTGGTATTTAAGTTTAATCATTTATTACAATTTCGTTGAACATAATTTTTATTATTTAGATTATGGAATCAATAGTTGCAATCATTGCCGTTGTAGGAAACTCTCTAGTAATTCTTGTGTTTTATCGAGAAAGACGACTGAGACGAAGAACAAACTATTACATAATATCACTAGCATCTGCAGATTGTCTTGTAGGATTGATTGGTGTGCCATTTGCAGTTCTTGTGAGTAAATTATCCCCAAAATATGGGGTTATTAGTTTTTTTCGTAAATGTATCCTATATATACCTATATGCAATAACACCTCACATGTATGAAAAATTTAGGGGGTGGTGTATTTTTTTTTATTTTTTGTTTTGTTTTAAAAAATTTGCTGATACTACCGTAAAAGATATATATAAAAAAATTGGAAAAAATAAATATAAATATTTGTATAAAGAATTAGCAAAAAATGAAAACATTTTTTTTTTTTTTAATTTTATTATAGGCTGATATTGGCTTGCCGAGAAATTTACACGCATGTTTACTTACACTGTCCGCATTAATTGTCTTGTGTACTATATCAATTTTTTGTCTTGTAGCTGTTTCAATCGATAGATATTGGGTAATTCTTTCATATAATTTACTTACTAATAATTCTAATTTGTAAAAAATAAATTTAATTTATTTATAGGCAATTTTACATCCATTAGCATATTCAAGAAATGCGAGAACTAAAACTGCCATAGGTCGTCAATTTTAATTTGAATATTTTGTTGAATTTCTAAGTTTTTTTTTTCTTTTATTTTAAGCAGGTATTATCACCTTGTGTTGGGTATTTGGATCTATAATAGGATTTGTAGGTTAAACTTAATTTTAATTAAAATGAAAATAATTTAAAGTTGTCTTCAATTAAAAAAAAAATATTAGCTTCCTTTATTTGGATGGTATAATGAAGGAACTGGAGATGAATGCTATTTTACAGATAAAATGGACTATAATTATTTAGTTTTTCTTTATTTTACAACTATCATCACCCCAACCATCATTTTAGCTGTATTTTATGGGCTCATATATCGTGTTATCTTAAAACAGGTTAGATTTAACTAGAAAAAAAAAAAATATGAAAAAATCAACTTATACTTGCATCCTCAACTCAAATTTTAGATGAACAAAACCACTTCATCCTCTTTGCGCGTTGTGTCTCCAAAACACGATAAGAGTAAGAGAAACGTGATGTCAATTTCTTCACCAAATATTCAACAGGATCCGCAAATGCTTCGTTTGTTGAGTTCCGCAGCTCGAAAGCGAGAAGTTAAGGCTACACAGAATCTCTCAATCATCGTTTTATTCTTCATTATTTGTTGGATTGTAAGTTTGGATTTAGCCAAGGAAGATCTCAGGTCAGATTTTTGCCAGACATGATTTTTTGTACCGATTAACTTTTTTTTTGCGAATTTCTTGCAAAATCTTTCAACAGCACTTACAGAGTCGCACAGAAATGCAAAATTTTAGAACGATTTAGGTATTAAAAAAAATCTGTCAAAATCGTACGAAAATCTGTCAGATTTCTTCACGAATTAATCAGACAATGCAAAATTTTTTAGCACATTTTCCTCTTTGGAATAAATGAAGTTATCAAACTCAACCAAGGTTTTCCTAATAAAACCTTACAAATTATTTAGGAATGGAACGGTTCTCATTTGTTTATAGATATCTGTTTTCAACTCTGAGCTAAACTATTTGTTGGAAAGACGCCCGCGCTTTTATTAACTATTTCATTCTTATTTTCTTTTACAAAAAATCCTTTTAAATTTAAGCTTGTAATCTAAATGTTAGGTATTTGATACTTTTCATTGCGCTACATAAAATCATTTTTTTAAAAAAGTTTTTTCTTACCTATATAATTTTATTTGTAGAGTAGCCAATTTTAATGATTTTTGTTCTCGAAAGTAATCTGGCAAAAATCGTATGACCAATGTCTGTCAAAATCTGGCTAAAATTTTTGCAGGGTAGCTTAGGAGTCGTTCACTTATGATGATTTTTTGAATGTAGATTTTGTGACAGAAGTGGAGAGGGAGTCTAAAAATTTAAGTTTTTGATGGACGTCATAAGTGAACGGCCATTATTTTAAAATAATTATTTAATACCGTAAAATTAACTCTCATTACAGCCTTTATATACGATAAACTGTTTAAATGCTTTTTGTAGCGAATGTATGCTCAATAAAACAGTAATCTATTTAGCGATTATTTTATCACACCTAAATTCTGCTCTTAATCCCCTACTTTACGCCTATCATTTGAGAGATTTTCGGGGTGCATTATCAAGACTTTTTCATTGCTCATCTCATCCTGAATCGTTATATCGTCCATCATTAATCAGTCAACATCAACAAAGAATGTCTGATCACTATTACTTGTCAAAACGAATGTTTGAACCAAGAATATATGATAATTCTAATATTTTGTCAGTATATGGAAAGGATAATAATTATGAAAAAGATCAAAATTCTGTTAATCAGAAAATTAATTCTCTTCGAAATGTTTCATCATCTGAAAAAAATGATACCACTAACACTCCAGAGAAGCACATGTCAATAGTTAGACAACGTTCAATTCAGTCAAATAAATCTAACAGAATGATCTTTTTTATTAGTGATTGTGAAAACAATTTATGTGAGCATCAAAAGAGTTCTCTGTATGAAATAGTAAGAAGAAATCGTGAAAAAAGTGACTCAATATGAATTTTTAAAGAAAAAAATGCTTCAAATTAAATAACATGTATATACATGTACATTTGAAACTATCCTTTCTGCGAATTGGGCTCAAAGAATTGTTTTTTTTTTCGAAATAATTCATGATGCTTTGTTGGTTTGTAGCCCACTATGGTCCCAGATATAATTAAAAAAACGATATTAACTGAATGATTCGTAGGGAAAAAGCAACAACATCCAATTTATCCTTTAAGGTGTAAAAAAAGAATATTTAATAACTTGATCATTTCTTAACCAATTTTAAAATTTCCAAAAAAAAACATTTTTTTGTGCCCATTTAATCTGTGCTAATTGTGCTAAGAAAAAATTAGTAAAAAAATGTGCTGAATTTATCAGTATTAAAACTGCTTGTTAAATAAAACTACCTATATAATAGTTGTAACAATATTTTTTTTTTCTTTTTTTATTATTATAAAAATTGTAATTAAATTTTATAATTTTAGGTAAAATTTTTATTATTTAGAAGTGGTATAATCAAAACTTTGTTTTTGGCTTCTTTAAGAGACCACCAACGTCCCAAACGATGTTCTTGGCCAATTCCAGCTATTATAAATTCTCCATTATTTGAAAATTGCAATGTATTAATAAAACCAAGAATGGGAATTTCAAATTTTAGCGTAATTTCACGATAATTCTTAGTAAGCTTCCAAACACGAATGAAGCCATCATATGATCCAGAAGCAATAAGATCCGTGTTGACCAAAGTAGCTATTGAAGTAATCCAGTGTGCTGTCCCTATTATCTGGGAACCGTGAGCCAATCTATATTCTGCTATTGGCCGTTTTTTACTCACATTCCAAATACAGAGCGATCCATCATCTCCACAGGAAAGAAAATGTTCTTCATTAATGAATTTAACCATATCAACACTCCCTTTGTGACCTCCATTAAAAACAAGTTGTGATTCCTCTACTATTTTCCATATTCTAAGAGTTCCATCGCAGCCACCAGCAGACAATACCCTTTCCTTATATAACGAATCAATTGAAGTTACAGGATTTTGATGACCAAAACTATTGAATCAAAAAAAAAAAAATTAAAGTAAGATTTTTTGATAGATGAAATAAGTTTCATAATCTTTAACTTACAGAGTTTCAACATAAACCATTTCATCAAGCGAAAAAACTTTAATAGTCCGATCTTCAGAACTTGTAAACATTTGATGAGTATCTTTTCTAAACGATATTCCAGTTACAATTCCTCGATGCTGTCCGTCAAAAACATGAAGCTTTTTTAAACTAATTGGATCATAAATAAAAACTTTATGACTTTTATCGCTGATAGCTAAGAATTTATCATCTGAGGACAAAGCAACGTTCATTACATGAGTATCAAATGAAATGTGTCCAGTTTGACGTTTCGCTTCAATATTCCATCTCAAGACTTTCCCACTTTTACTTCCACTAAACAAAATTGTATTGTCTGAATTCAAACATATACAAGTTATTGATTGGTTTTGTAATTTATGTTTTAATGTTACAGTTTTTTCACTATCATATCTAGTAATATCGTCAGCAACACATTTCTTTAATTTTCCTATACTTTCCAGAAATTCAAACTTAAGTTTTTTGCTAACTTCTTCTTCATCGTCTGACTTTTTGATATCATCTAAATATTTCTTTGCAAGTCTTAATCTTTTTCCGTCAGGAGTTTCTAAAATTTAATTTCCACAATTAGAAAGTGTTATTGCTAATAATAAATAATAATAATAAAAAAAAACTCCAAAAGAATTGACAAACCTGTGTCTTCATCAGAATACTCTTTAAACGATCTATTAATCCCATTCAGTTCTTCTGTTTCGCTATCTATTTCATCATCATTATCAGGTATTTTTCGTTTAATGCTTGTAAACTGTTTAACAATAAATAATTATAATTATTTTTTTTAAAAAAATAAAATCAAATTGTATGAAATTGTAGTTAATTAATTGATTACTTACCTTTTTGTTTCTCTTTGAAACGTTATTTTCTCTAACGAAAAACGACATTATTTTCCTTAATATTTGCTTTCATTAATGTTGAATTAATAAAAAAATATATTTCTTTTTAGAAATAAAATGTAAAGAACGTGTTTTCTGTTTATATTCAGCGTTGAACAACCTATTTACATAGAGCCCACAATTTTGAAAATTTTAAATCCATTTTAACCGTTAACAAAATGGTTAATAGTTAGAGACATTTTCTTTTTTAAAAGTGCCATATATATATGAAACGAAATATTATATTTATTTATTTATTTAAATATTAAATTCAGCTGTCTATTTAGAAGGTGAATCACATATAATTTGCTTAAATTAAGTAAAAATCTTTAAAAAGCTTAATATCATATCAAAATGAAAAGTTTATTTGAAAGCTCATTATACAAATGTAAAGAAAAGCTTTACCAACCTTTCATGTATGTATGTAGGTAAGGACGAAGAGTTAAATATTTATTATAGTTCTGAAGCTCAAAGGAGAAACATGTTTTTCCAAGGATAATATTTTTTGATAAAAGTCATACTAAGCTTGCCTGAAGAAAATTAATAGAAAAAAATATATATAATAAAATGATTGTTGGAGAACAGCGATTAAGTGAAAATAATTATTACAGTGAATCATCTAATCAATTAGATGGGCTTAAAAGGAAATTATCAAGTGAAAATGAAAATAAGATTTTAAAAAATAATAGTTACAATAATAAAATATTCAACTCAAGTAATAAAATGCATTTTATTGAAAATCATAATATGGATACATATAACACGTATCAAAGTAACGAACAAATACATCAACAAGACGGTGATCAAAGTTATATTAATTTAACAGTTTTGACTCCAGCATTGATACAGTATGATAAAGTTCAAATTGATTGTCGACCGAATGAAGAGTCACAAAATTTCAACCAAATTAGCAATATTTCGAATAGTTTAATAAAGTCAAAAGTGCAAGAATCAAATGTTGCAAAATATGAAGTCAAAAATTATCAACAACATCATCATCATCATCAATCAGGTATTATTGGTAAATTTTTTTCACAAAAAATAAATTATAAACATGAAAATTAGAGAAGCCGTTTTAAATGATGTGCTAAACGATAAAATTCATAATATATGTATGCTTGCATAAATAATCTCATAAAATGTTGGTCTATCTATGAAAATGTATAAACACGTGAGATATGCATTCAAACCTATTGACCCTTCTCTTTTAAACACTCTTTATTGTACAATTTCACGCATCAATACTCACAAGCAGGCACTCATTTATTGAATATTTTAATGTTTCACATGCCTTTTTTTTACATGTAAAGATAATTTAGAGGATAATGAAGACAAAAATCTATCGTGGCTCTTCAATTTCAAGCTCGATGAAATTGCCAATTTATCACCGGAAATTAAAAGGAAACGATCTAGTCATCAACATTCACAAAATCATCAATTGGAAAATCATAATCATAATAATTATTATCAAAATAATAGCAATAATTTAGCATCACAACAAATTCAGTCTGACGAAAACACAACACAACGATCATTAAAGGATCCATGTATTGAAGATGATTTGAATGTTGCCGAAAATATCGTTATAAGCAATACACCTACGACATTTACTTTAACGTAAGTATTATACTTTTAGTTCTATAATTTATTCTATTTTTTTATCAAAAAAATTATTACAAATTTCACAAAGGCCCAAAAAACCACCTTTTACATATACGGAACTCATAGAGTATGCCCTAGAAGATAAAGGTGAATTGACTGTATCTGGTATTTATCAGTGGATCTCGTAAGTATTATATTTTGAACATATTTCATTATTCGATATAAAATGAATGCTATGGAGCTAACATGTTGATATTTGTTTATTTGATACAATTACGTAAAGACAAAGAAAATATTCTGACAATTTTTTTTTTTTATATAATATCTTCTACCTACGAACAAATTTTTATAATAGAGAAAAAAAAAATGAATTTTCAAGCTTTCAAACACAAATAGTAAAAAAAAGATTGTTGATTAAAATGAATACTTTTTCATCAAAGATTAATCATTCATTAAAATAAAATAAACTTTCCCTGTTTTGGATTAAAATACTTTTCTTAAAAATGTTCCTCAATTGAACCTGTTTATATTTACCTTAAAAATCCTGTTTGCGACTTTATAAAAAAATCGATAGCAAACTCTATGATGAATTTTCCGTACCAACTATTGGCATGGTACGAAAAAAAGAATCAAGTCAATGAATGAAAAAAGTACTTTTACGAAATGGATAATTTTTGTATGATATATAAATATATTCTATGAAGGTACAACTTTTTGAAAAAAAAAAAATAATAATAAATTGAAATTTCGTGAGATTCAGATTCAAATATCTTCATGATCAATATAGATCCTACCAAATATTTTGTCACGGTTAAATAAACAAGAACAGTTGGATAACAACTAACTAATTAAAATTCATAGACCACACATTTCAATCAGAAAGTAGATGGTAGAAAAATTTATTAATATAGGTATTGATAGATTCACTTGATATATTTTATTGCTGAAAAAAAAACACAACCAGTCAGTCATTCAACGTATGGTTGTCGATGAATTGAAGGTACATTTTCATTTCCGGTGTGCTTTGTCTTATTATAAACAAAAAAAAAAAAAAAAAAGAATTTTTTTTATGATCATTTTGACATTCATGTCTTCAATATGAAATTATGTAAATTAATGTATACATAGCTGAAAGAAAGAAATTTATTAACTTTTGTCAGGTGCTGGTGATTGAAAAAAAAAATAATCATAGCAAATATATAAAAAATAGATATGTTTAAAAAAAATTCCAATTCACGTGCATTGACTACACAAAAAACCCATTGATCCGTGTAAAAGGTGCAAACTAATTCATTCAAAATTTATAATGTAGGTATATAGATGTGGAGAAACATTTTATATATTGTTTCGTATTACAGATGATTTTAATTTTGAAAAATCGCGTGGCAAATATTTGTTCATTTAAAAAAATTAGTCTTTAAAAGCGTAAAGAAAAATAAATATTCGTGGGAATTTTCTGACACAAAGCACCATACTTTTATTTTACTTATTTTTTATTGGTCAATTTGACTAACGAATCATATTCTCTTAAACATCGTGTTTGCTTTTTTTTCGTTATATATAATGTATATGTTTTTTTTTTTACTAATTTTAATGAAGGGATCGATTTCCATATTACAAATCAAATGACGACCGGTGGAAAAATTCAGTACGTCATAATTTATCAATAAACCCTCATTTTCGTAAAGGAAATAAAGCAAAGGCAGGTGCAGGACACTTGTGGAAAATTTCTAGTCGTGAATCTGAAGCAAATTTTCTGGCTTGGGAGCATGTGAGTTTATATGCTTTTTAAATAAATTTTATTATTTACTTTCAATAAAATATTGATTTTTACTGTTATTATTTAGAAAAAGCAACGTCTTGAATTGTTCTTCAAAATGGAAGCAGCTAATCAACTCAAAGCAAAAAATTCGTTAAATCGTAAGGAAGGGACTGATATAAATATAAATCAGCATACTAAACACCTATGTTCACCAAATTATGATGCAGAACTAAATGCAGCAACAGCTTCTATTATAAGTCTTCCTTTAGAGACTTCTTCACCTATGATTACAACACATGGTGATGTAAGTTTTTTTTTTAAGAGTGTTAAAAATTCACTTTTTCTTATTTTTTTTTTTTAATTTCCACGCAAATTTTAATTTGTAGACGGACTCACCCGTAAATAGTCAATATTACCAATTTCAAGAAATTTTACCAATTCAGCAAACAGATGAGTTACGAAAAACAGCAGGAGAAATATTAAACGGCGTTCGACGAAACGTAGAAGTTCAAATTATGCATCCAAGTGACCTTCAGTCATTTTCTATAGTAAATACAGGTAACATATTATTATTATTATTATTATTTTTTTTTTTTTTGAGTTAGGTATAAGGGAACTTCCACAGTCCACAGATGAGTTTCTTCAGAAAATGAAAAAAAAAAAATAATATAAAATATAATTTTAAACTGATGTATCTTTGTGTAACAAATAATACTTAAATAACCTGATGAAATCCCGAAATCATAATGCAATTGATGCTAATGACTTATGTAATTCCGTTTTACAGAAGATTATCTTAATCCTATTTCAAAGGAAGAAATAATGCAGGAAAGCGGCCTTGGAAGACGTCATGATGAGTTCTATTTAATTGATCCAACTATTGTTAATGCAACAGAAGAGCCTACAGAAGTTTTTGAAATATTTCATGAAGATTTTAATTTAAATTATTTTGGAAATAACATAATTGCATGACAAAAAATGGAAGAAGGCAAACAACTTTACATAAAAATTAATTAATTAAGGTCAATGAACGTTTACAAAAGATTAAACAAATATTTAAACATTTTTCATAGAAATTATTAATTTTCTTGCTCATTTTTGATTTTGGTAGATATGTTTTGTTTTAATTTTCACTAAGAAATCTATTTTTGTAAATTTTAGTTCATAGAATTAATATAAAATATGATAAAATATAAGATTTTTTTATTTCGTGTTAACGTAATTTGAGTGAATTTTTACTTTATGTAAACAAAATTTTGAAGTGAATTATGTTAATTTGAATTAAATATTTTTACCTACTTTTACAATGTAATATTTATTTCAACGGACTTACTTTAAAATATGGTAATACGATGGAATCCGATGTAAAGAAAAACTTTTGCAGTTTAATCCAAATCAGACAAAAAATTAATTTAAAAAAAATGGTTAGATTAAAAAAAAAAAAATAAACAAAGTATATGATCCACAGTTTCTGAAATTAAATAAATGATAGATAAAAAATTAATTTTTTATTATTAGGTAAATGCCTGTATTTATTAACTTATCAGAAAAAGACGAAATTTAAAATGTTATTCACATAGAAAATAGGAACATAGAAATGTTTCAAATGAACATGAGCAACAAATCCATTATTCCGTCAATATTTTGACTTTATTTCAGCAAACCTCTATGGCATTGGCACTGATGAAGATTTTACACATTTCACCAGATTCATGAGATTTAATATGAATTTTAGAGCGGTGACAGTAATAAATTTAGAATGAAAATATTTTTATCTCTTGAATGATTATTTTTCTGAATGAGAGTGATATGAAAATCCTGGCAAAATAATTGGCTTCAAAAATTATATGCATCAAGAAATAATCTTAAATTTAATCTCTCTTTTTTTCTTACTTTACACAGTGAAAAATTTTAGTACCTATGAATAATTAAAATGAATATTTTACTTAAATTTTATTAATTTTCGCAGTTTTAATTTTTTTTTAAAGGTAAAACAATGCGTAAAAAAAATTAAAAGGACCAACAAAGAGCTAATGAGTGAAAAATGAGTTTCTCAAAGTTTTTAGATTTCAGAACTGAAAATAATGAAAAAGTTTTTTTTTTTTTTTTTGTTATATTTCGTATTTATTTTAAAACTTCTTTTTTTGTTATTATTATTATTATTTTTTTAACTTTCTTTTGAATACCCAATTCTCACAAAAATTCATTGAGGATTTTATTATTTTTAATGAAAATTAATTTTTGATTATTCTGAAAGTTTAACAGTGATTTAATATTTTCTGTAAAAAATATACACATAGTTTTTCTTTCTCAATTTATTTTTGTTTTATACTTTTCGGTATTATATCTTTGTTTGTTAAATGGTTTTTAAATCAGTGTTTTCCAAACTTTTTGACTGGTGATACTTTTTATTTTATTTTATTTTTTCACGGCTTTTGTTTGGAATACATCATTTTAAATAATAATTTTTGTAATCCTATTTTTTATTTACTTATATATTTTTTAAAAAAAATTTACTTTGTCAATAAGAAAATTGTAAATTTCACAAGAATAAAAAAAAGAAAAACTAAAAAAATTATTCATTCATTCATTTACAATATGAACTAGGTATTACGCGTAATTCATTTTATTCAAAATATAACCAATCATATAAAAAAATAGTTTAATAGTATGAGGTTTCATTTTTGCAAATCCTCATTTTTCCTACAGAGCATTAAGCCTTGATTTTTATCACAAAAATAAATTTTTATGGCCAAGTTTATTCAAAGTTTGCTAGTCACTTTAAGCATGTGCAAATGTTCTCGATTTAAAGCTACGATTAGAAGAAAAAAATTATGAAAAACATTATTATGATTTTAATTTATTCATATTCGTAAATCAATGAATGAATTGTTTAGTTTGTTATAAAAACATTACATTTTATAGCATTTTTCATGTTTTAAACGTTTTATGCTTTTTTTATTTAGGTATTTAAAAAAATCTAAAACGAATTTATCAAGAATAAGCATAGTAGGTAATTTAATTTCTTACACAATATTTATTCTTAATTTAAAAAATCATATTTTTCTTTATTTTTATAAAATCGATCATTGTGAGTTTTCCTTATTTAATTAAATCAGCTTGTCAATCTTAACTTTTTAATTGCCTTAAAGGCGTAAATTTTTAGAGGATATCAATCCTAATTAACTAATTTTTTATTGGAAGAAGTCCATGTAAATTAATATTTAATATAGGTTTTTCAAAAACAAAAAATGGCAAAATAAATTTAGAGGTGCTTTGAGGAAGTTCCTTTGAATAAATTTTTTGAAACCTTGTCTACTAAAAAAGATTAGGTATTATATTGTTTTTTTTTCAATTCAATTAGTTATTCTACACCATATTCATTCAGTTTATAATGTAGAAAATCTTAATTTTAAATTATATAAATTGTAATTATGAATTTTTTAAGATTCATGGATATGGTAACCAAATTATTTACACAAAAATTAATCAAATCTATTATTGAAAAAAAATAAAAATGGGAAAAAGTTACAATCAAAATATTCATCAAACTAAGTAAATTCAATTACATCATAAAGGAAAAATTTCTATGCCATTAATATAAAAAAACAGAAATTTCACTGAAGAAATGACACGAGAAGGTTTTTGTTGGATCATTAGTGATTTAAATAGTTTTTAGCAATTTTTTTCATTTGCTTTTAATGATTTATATATTATATATTTTTTAAAAAAAGAATTGATACCAAAATAATTTTTTATACATTGATCTTTGAACGAAAAAGGAATCACTATTATGATATTGTTTTTTTTTTTTTTATTGAATTTCCTTTTTTATGAAACTGAACTGCACTGTAATGGAACTTGCATTTGGAGTAAAACACGATCGAGCCACTGTAATGGTCCGTTCAAATGTAATTCGATCCAACAAGGAGTGGAAGTTACAGTTTGCCTCCTAAAATTAATATTAACATATTATAATGGCGTTAATATCATTTTTAAGATATTTTAAAGATATTTTACCTATATTCGGCTCCCCATCCTTTCACAAAGCTCATTCTTATGGTACACATTCTCGTTAATTGATAAACTGCCTCAAATCCCTGAGACACTGATTGAGACAAAAGCGCAGCAAACTCTTGATTATTAAAAATTTTAAGATTGCATCCTGTTAGAATTAAAAACAAAAAATAATTTAGACTTACATACAGCAGTATTTTATAAATTTAGGAGAAAACAAACCAGGTGGAATTTTACAAACAGTGGCAGGATGCCATCCATAACGCTGATTGCAGTTTGGACTTTGTACAAAAATGCTTGAATCACTGAGACATTCTGCAAATACTTCACCTCCTATGTAATATAATCTAACACCTTTTCCAATATGTCGACGAGTTTGTTCTACTACTTCATTACGATTAACGTTTGATAGTAATCCAAGACAAAAACGTTCTGAATTTGATGGATCAGTAAATCCATCAACAGTAATTGAAGGTTGAGAAGCATGAAAAGTTTCTCCAACACGCAAATTAAGCTCATAGTAACTTATAGAACACCAAAATGTAGGATCTTGATACATAACAGGTGCAGCATCAAGGGATTGAGATGGTGATAAATGAGAAAACGAATCTAATAAAAAAAATGGAAAGATTGTACAATAATAATTAAAGGAATGCAAAATTTGTGAAAAAGTATCGTGTTAAAAGTTTCACTTATAATATTTTATCCTCCTCTTTAAAATAAGAAAATTTTGTGATCACCAACAATAAACTCACTCAAATTGTCATTTTGATCCATTGGATCTCCATCTTCACTCATATAGCCTAGCAACAAAAAATACATAAATAAAAGATAAATTTAAAATTTTCCATTAAACAAGCATTATTTAATTTTTAACCTGGTGGAGGTGTTTCTGTTGATATTCCAACACTACTCATGCTTGTCGTGTCAATTACTGACGTATTATTTGGTATCTGAGTCATTGTGGCATCCATCACTGAATAATTTGCTAGCGTTGAGCTTTGAAGACTTTAATAAAAAAATTGTTTTTAATTAATAGTAGTTAGAGGATGCAAGTATTTAAAGGAGATTAAAAATGCATAAATAACTTACTTTAACGCATTATATTGAATATTCAAAGGAACTGTATTGCTTAAGTCATCAATATATGATGAAACTTCTGATGCTGTTGGATATTTCGGTACCAAAATCGACAATTGCTGATTCTGAGGTGATTGTGGTTGTAAAAATTCTCTCTCAGCTTTGATGTAATGGTAAGGATTTATACAAACTTCTTCTTTTTTTAAATGATACGCAAATTCGCAATGACTTAAATAATTCAAATCATTGTGAGACTACAACATTAAGTTAAATTTTCTTAAAATGTATAAATTATCCTCATATATTTGATTATGAATAACTTACAGACAGATCAGGCCAGCGCCAAAGTCGGCAGTATATAACATGCGGGAGACCTTGAGAATTTTTTTTAGCGTCAGGACGAGCTCTGTAAGTTGAAAAAAAAAATAACATAATAAAAAAATTTTGATTTTAAATTGGTTTTAGGTTTTTTTAATAAAAAAAAACTTTTTTTGAGAACTTTTGAGCTGAAAAAATTTTCCCATTTTCCACCATTACAATTTTTTAAATAAAAGATTCTTTTTCAAATGTCAAATATCGAGTCAAAATCTCAACACAATTTTAATCCTTGATATAAAGATAAATCTAGAAATCAATTGGTAAGATTTTGAAACAATAAACAAGACAAAAAACATACCCTTTGATTATTTTTTATTAATAATTAGAGAGAAATTACTAGTCCTTTAGGAAGGAAATCAAACTGCAGAAAATTTTCGGCTTTGAAAACGATCTAAATCTTCTTGAGAGTTATAAAACAATTTTATTTAGTCTGTAGATCAAGTTATAAGCTGATTAAATAATTTTCATGAAGTTTAAATTCTTTAATTTTGGTTATTAATTGTATTTTTTAATACTTGCTTTTTGCAGCAATAAAAAAATAATATTTTGTCTGCACAACTTGACTTTCACTTGACAATC
Organism: Chironomus striatipennis; assembly: GCA_026123125.1. Taxonomy (NCBI): domain Eukaryota; kingdom Metazoa; phylum Arthropoda; class Insecta; order Diptera; family Chironomidae; genus Chironomus; species Chironomus striatipennis. The sequence continues at coordinate 23,956,280 of CM047393.1, forward strand.
AAATGTCAATTTCCACATTTCTTATGTTAACTTTTAAAGAAAATTAAATATAAAGGTATCATATAAAAATGCAGACTAATTTTATTAAAATAATTAAAAGGAATCATTTACACATTATTTTGAATATTCAGCAAAGTAATGATAGCATTCATATATATATTATCTGACTTAAAAAATAATTGTGAAATTCAAAAACTATTCGCAGACATTCGATTTTTTTCCCCCGAATTACTAAATTTATGGAAATCTCTTTCTTTGAGGCCCCCATGATTTATATATTCAATTATCTAATGCTAAATATCAAAACACAAATGCATCTTATTTTTGAAGAAATTTTTTACACCTAAATTCGTAAATTAACAATAAAATTTCAAAATTTCTTATAATCAATTCATATTCATATTCATTCATATTGTTTCTATGAAACTAACCAACTTATTTTAAATTTAACAAATCAAAATAAATTTTAAAGCAAGCTTTTAAACGATGTGTTTATATGTAGGTATCTATATATAAAAATATTGTAGAACTTTATTTATTATTTATTTATTTTATTTTAATTATTATTTTTTTTTTTCAAATTTAATACGTCTTTGTTTCTTCTTCGGCATAAAATGTATAAATATATATACTTATATATACAAATACTTTAGAAAATTTTAGAAATATGAATCTATTTTTTATATGTATATAATATCTTTTATCACTTTTCAAATAATCAAAAAAGTTAGATTTCTTTTATGATTGTCACTTACCTAGGTATACAAATACAGCTTGAATTTGGACTTTTTTGACATAATATGTTTTCTAATAGATTAATCTTAGAAGATGATAATTTTTTAACAAGAGAACGGATAGCCTTTTCACACCAGGCATTTTCAATAGTAGGTTCAATTGAACCATTAGTCTTCTTATATTGAATTAAGCGCTTAACACTCCCGTTAGAAAACATGTAGTACTCTGTAATTTAGTAATTACTCAGAAAAATAAAATAAAATAAAACAAATTTAAAGACGAGATAACTTCAAGACCATTCGCCTCAGAACTCAAAAGTAAAATGCTCATAGATGTCGCACATGTTAATAAAGAGAATTATTAACCAGAGTTGGATGTAGAGACGGTCTCTAGGTCTCTGAGAGAAAAACAGAGACCATGATTTTTATTACTGTTTTTTTTTTGGTTGAAAATTGTGTAAAAAGTATGAAAATGATGGAAATTTAATGAAAAATGAAAATTTTTTATGAAAATTGGAAAATTCGATGAAAAATTAGTGAGTTGGAATTGGAAGTCATCAAAATCTAAAGAATTTGTAATTTTTTGAATTTTTTAGCCAAAGTTTAAGCATTTTGTGATTAAATATTGTTTTATTTTATTGTTTTTAATTGTGTCTGATGTAGGTAATAAGTAAATATTCAAAGCCTAGGTATTAAAGATGCAAATACCAGCAAATACAATATATCTGAAATCCGGAAAGGAAGTATTTTTTTTTTCAAAAAAAATCAACGATTTTTAGAAATTCAAACATAGGTAATTGAACTTTGTTGAACTTTATAAAATAAGTATTCAAGTGAGTTTATTTCAATAAGTAACAAATATTCATACCTGATATTTATGCAACATAATTTTTATCTAATTTTAAGTTTATCATTTCTTTTTTTTTCGGTAGTAATAACTCTTTAGAAACTTCCATAATTAACGATTAAAAAAAATTCAAATTTCTTAAATTTTACAAAAAAAAAGGTTTTCTGTGGCTTTTTGGAACATTTCTTATAAAATTAAATTTGGTTTTCTGTGGCTTTTTGGAACTATTGTTGACTTGTGAGGTATGTACACACTTATAAAATGCTTATTATTCATGATAACGTGTTGATAAGTGAAAATTTGGCTCGGAAATGATGAAAAATTTCGAATGAAAACTTCCAATATAATCAGAAAAAAAATGAATTTAATTAGGTATTCTTTTTTATTCAAAAAAAAAAAAAATTCACAACTTGTATTAATTTGATGAATTGCATTAAATTCATGAATAATAAGTTACGTGACGATTTAGAAAAGGAAAAATTTAATTTTTTTTATTATTATTTTTTATTCCAGCTTTGAAAATTTTTAGAAGAAAGAATTTCTTTCTGTTTTCATCATTAATCGTAATACAACATATATAATATAAAAAAAATAATAAAAAAGGATATAATAAATCAGTAAAAGACAAAGAAAGTGATAACAAGTTATCAAATCAGATCGATTATTCATTGTCTGTAAAGTTAGTTTTTAAAAAGAAGAATGGCAAGGCCTAATTTTAGTAGTAATACTGGTCTACGGAATATAAATCTGGAAGAAATATGGGCAGATTTAGAGGAAGGAATAAAGCAAATTTACAAGCGCGAACAGAAAATGGCTGTTCCTCGATACATGCAACTTTATACGTAATTATCATTCTTATAAATACTAATTTTAATCGTTGTCACTGTGTCCTTCATTAATCGATTTTTATTTTTTATCTTGAACATTTATTTAGACATGTCTATAACTATTGTACAAGTGTCCATCAACAACCAGTTTTAAGAGGATCAACAACCAGTAAGACAGTTAGAAGAACTGGGATAGGAGCTCAGCAATTGCCAGTTTCGGGTGGTGCACAATTAGTTGGTCTGGAACTATATAAGCGTCTCAAGGAGTTTCTTCAAAATTATTTAATCCAATTGGAAGGAAAAGGAATTGATTTAATGGGTGAAGATGTCTTGACATTTTACACAAAAGAATGGGAAGAATATCAATTTTCGAGCAAAGTCTTAAATGGTGTATGCGCTTATCTTAATCGACATTGGGTTCGACGAGAATGCGAAGAAGGACGAAAGGATATTTATGAAATTTATCAACTTGCTCTCGTCACATGGCGAGATAATTTATTTAAAAAGCTCAATAAGCAAGTACGTATCGAATTTGTAAATCTTATTCATCTTTTTTTTAGCGCATTTTTGGAAACTTGTTTTCAAAAAGGTAGCTCAATCATACACTTTGTTCGTTCGGGCATGAAATGAAATCTCTTGATCTAGACATTGTAGAGAGCTTGGATTTGTTTTATTATTAGTTTGTGCATAATGAATGTGAGAAAATTGAAACTGAAGGGTTTTTGATTGTTGTTGTATTTTTTATGTAAAATTATCGTTACTTTTATGTAGAATATTGTAAGGTCTGTCCTGAAAGTTGATATAGTTCAATTCGTTACACGATTAATGATCGCCGCGCCAAAAATGCGCTGAAGTCCCTCGATGTAAAACACGAGGACTTTTGTAATTTTTTTTTTTTTTTTTTTAAGAATTGATAACTTTCGACACAATTTATTTCATGCCAAGACTTTCTTCTTGATAATATAAAAATTAATTCAATGTCTTTTTTTGTCTAATTTCTCCCCATTCAAGGTAACAAATGCTGTATTAAAATTAATTGAGAGTGAACGCAACGGCGATACGATAAACTCCAGCTTAGTTTCAGGGGTATTTATCTTTTTTTTTTTGAATTTTTGAAACTTAATTATTAAATTGAAAGAATGTTCAAAGACAAACGGTCATATCGAATTTTTATTTTTTTTTCAAACAGGTCATTAACTGCTACGTTGAATTGGGATTAAATGAGGAAGATCCGCAAGCAAAGGGACAAACTCTAAAGGTGTACAAAGAAAGTTTTGAAAATCAATTTTTGCAAGACACTGAACAGTTTTATACTCGTGAATCTGATGAATTTTTGTCAGTTAATCCAGTCACAGAATATATGAAGCGTGTTGAGCAGCGATTAAATGAAGAGAAGAAAAGAGTTCAAGTTTATTTGCACGAATCTACACAATCACCTCTGGCAAATCGATGTGAAACTGTATTAATTCATAAACATTTGGACGCATTTCGAGTTGAATTTCAAAATTTGTTAAATGCAGATAAAAATGATGATCTAGCTCGTATGTATATGCTTGTTTCACGTACAGCAGATGGTTTAGCAGACTTAAAGATTGCCCTTGAAAATCACATTAATAGTCAGGGTCAACAAGCAATTGATAAATGTGGCGAAAGTGCAACAAATGATCCGAAAATCTATGTTCAAACAATTTTGGAAGTTCATATGAAGTTTAACAGTTTAGTTATGACTGCATTCAATAATGACAGTGGATTTGTCGCAGCATTAGATAAAGCTTGCAATAAATTCATCAACTCTAATTGTGTAACACAAGCAAGTAAAAATGAAAGTCGTTCGCCTGAATTATTGGCCAAATATTGTGATATATTATTGAAGAAAAGCAGTAAAAATCCAGAAGAAGCTGAACTGGAAGATACACTCAATCATGTAATGATTGTTTTCAAATATATAACCGATAAGGATGTTTTTCAAAAATTCTACAGCAAAATGCTTGCCAAGCGTCTCGTTTTTCATATGTCAGCAAGCGATGATGCAGAAGCATCTATGATCTCGAAATTAAAGCAAGCATGTGGATTTGAATACACCAGTAAATTACAAAGAATGTTTCAGGATATTGGTCTCAGTAAAGACTTAAATGAGAAATATAAAAACTTTATGAAGGAAAATTCTCAGCTGTCAAATCAAATTGATTTTAGCATACAAGTATTGTCATCCGGATCATGGCCATTTGTCCAAAGCACTCCATTTCGATTGCCTAGTGAATTAGAACAGTCTTATCAACGATTTAATAGTTTCTATGCAAAACTTCACAGTGGACGAAAATTAAATTGGTTGTATAATATGTGTAAAGGAGAAATCATGACCAATTGTTTCCGAAATCGCTACATCTTGCAGGTAATCATTTTTTTTTTTTTTGTCCATAAGCATAGGTAACGATTTTCGTCTTTTTTCATGTAATTTTTAAATTTCAAAAGACCGTTGCGAACAAATAAAAAATTTTTGTTTGTAACCGTCTTTTAAAATTTAAAGACAAGATATGCAAAAAAAGATGCCGTTTTTAACGGATAAAAGTTTGAAATTTTTAAATTTTTTGTAAACTTAAGTATTCGTAGGTAAAAAGTATTAGAAATGGGCGTTTCCACAGATAGATGGAGTTCTAGAAAAAGCGCTTTTATAATCCTTGTTATTTGAAAAATTCAACCTTTGAAAAAAACAAATTTAGAATTTTTAAATCATTATGAAATTGAAATTCACATGTTAATTTAGTGTTAAACTGGTGTAAACAACATCATGATAGCAGAAAATACTTCTAATTAAAGCAAAATTTGCTTTTAAAAATAATATTTTTTTCGTGGATTAGGTAAAAAGCGCTTTTGCGTCGCCCTATTTCAATAAGTGCAAGAGAATTTATCATATTTCTTTTTAATGACTTAATTTTAAGCAGATTTGAGTACACACAATTAAAAATGAAGGTGAAATGTATAAGAAAACAGTAATAAGTAATTGTCTGGATTATTAAAAAGTGGAAATTATCGGATAAAAAATTTGTAATTCCATATTTTGAAATAGGGCGACGCTCAAAAAAAGCTAAATATTTTGTTAATTAAGGCAAGTAGGAAGAAGATATAAGATTATTTAAGTAGAATTCATCGTCGTACATAATCATATTTGGTTATTTAATTGTCTAGATGGCCTAATTAAGTGAAAATTTGCTTCGAAGTTAAAATTTTTGCAAATTTCTATCCGTGAAAACGCCCAAATGATAGTTTACATGATAATGTTGGTATTATAGCCACAAAAATAAGATCCAGTAAACAATTTTGAGTTAAAAATCATAATATAATTTTGAATTTTTTTTTCATTTGTTTGTTTACAAAAATGAAAAAAAATGCGCATGGTCGCGTATACTTAGTATTGACTCATTTATTATTATTATTAATTTTATTTATTCTGATTAATTTTGGTATACATATTTTTTTTCATAGACAAACACCTTTCAAATGGCCATTTTGTTGCAATATAATGATCAAACAAGATGGACATTCCAGCAACTGATGGATAATACAGGTAATTAATATCTTGAAATAAATCATATTTTATAATCTTATTAAGTATTCCATCTTAATCATTTTTAAGGTATAAGCTTTGATAACATGCAACAAATCTTGGGAATTCTGCTAAAAACCCGTTTACTTGAGGCTGATGTTGATGAAAGTCAACTGACACCTGAAACAGACATTTCGCTATATTTGGGATACAAAAAGTAATTGAAAATCAAATTTCAAAAATATTTAACAATTTTTTTATTATTATTTATCATTTATATATTTTTTTAGCAAAAAATTGCGTATAAATATAAATTTCCCTCTAAAATCAGAGCAAAAAGCAGAACAGGAAGTAACTCATAAGCACATTGAAGAAGACCGTAAAATGCTCATTCAAGCTGCAATAGTTCGAATCATGAAAATGCGTAAAGTTTTAAATCACACGCAATTAGTTTCTGAAGTTTTGAATCAACTTTCAACCAGATTCAAGCCAAAGGTTCAAATAATCAAAAAATGTATTGACATTTTAATTGAAAAAGAGTATCTTGAACGTATGGAAGGACAGAAGGATACTTATAGCTATGTTGCTTAATTTTCCTTTTAGTTTATACCTTTTCAAATTCAATTCTATATCTTATAATTATTTTATTTCATTTCTAGTTAACTTTTTTTTTTTGAAACAACAGAAAAAAAAAATATTTTTATGTATCATTCATAGATTGATTTTTGTTTTCTTTCATACGTTATAAAGATATTATTTTGATGGAAAATTTGGTGTTAATTGCAGAAAAAAGCACTGAATAAAAATATTTAAAAACATAGAATGTCTATAATTAAATTGTTTTCTTACTTATACTTTATCTTAGTCATTTGAAGTTCCTTCGAAATTTATATATGATTAAAACATTATTTATTAATTATTTATTGAAAAATTTTATTACAAAAGTTAGAGATTTTGTTAATAATCTTATACAGAATGAAAATAATGAAATGATGTTTTTGAATATCCTCAGAAAAATGTGGAGAATTACTTTTTGCCTGATTTCTTTATTCCACCGCTTCCCATTGGCCCTATGAAATAAATTAAGGAAAAAAAAAGTTTAAATTTTTGGTTTTATAAAAAAAAAAAAATAATAAGAATTATAATTATAACCTTGAGTCTTTGACTAGGTACAACAATAATAATAATAAAATATGAACCTACTTAAAATAATTACGCTAAGTAAAATCTATAAAAGCGTGAGAAAAAAAAGAAAACAAATTTTACCTTTTTTGGATGCCTGTGCTTTAGCTTCCTCTAATTTTTTTTGTTGCTCTTTTTGCTGTTGTTTAAATTTAATATCCTCTTCATCCATTTCCTAAAAAAAAAGATGTGACTAATTATATGCAAAAGTTGGAGTTTCAATGAATTACTTTATTATCTTTCTTTGCGGCCTTCAAAGGCTTTTTCTTTCCACCTTCTCTTCCACTCATTTTTTATATGATTTCCTAAACAATAAATGGCAAATTTTAATTTTATTTTCAGGAATAAGATTTTTAGAAAAACACACTACTGATGTTTTTGACACTGATTAAAACACCATCTATTGGAAAATTTTACTTCACTAAAATTTTGCTGTTTTTTAATGCTCATATTACAATTGATATCATATTGTCTGTCTGTCTGTTCTCATTTTAGATTCATCTATTAGTCATCCAATATTTTTTATTTTCAAACATTTTATTAGAAATTACAAGTAATGGGTGATAGATATTAGTTTTAATTGTATCACGGCAATAAGCAATTCGGGAATATGTGTTCAATCTACCTAATGCGCCTTAAGCGTTTTATTTTATCCCGTTTTCGGATTATATTTTGAGGTTATGATTCGATCTGGAAGTGAAAATATGAAAAATCCTTGCAAATAATAAATTTTTGATAAAAACTGTATAATTGAATATTACTACCTAAATAGTAAATAATGATAAATAAAAAATTTAAAGAATGTATTTTTTTTATTAAATGAATTTGTTTTTCATTTTAATTTGTTTATGAACAACTGGATGTTAGATTGCTCTTCAATTTATAAACAAATTTTTTCCTTGATGTGATTAATCCGAAACTTAAGCTATTGAGCCAGCATTCGAAGCTATACGTGGCCACAAATCAGCACATTCTTTTGCAACAGGTCCAGTGATTGCAGATCCCTTCATTTCTCCTTTATTATTTACAATCACACCTGCATTATCCTCGAAATATATAAAGGTTCCATCACGTCTGCGGAAGGGCTTTCGCTGCCGAATAACGACTGCGGGCATTACCTAAAATTAAAATAATAAATAAAAATAAAATTGCGTTAGTACAAAATATTTAAGTTTAATGTTTTTGTTTACCTTTTTTCTTAATTCTGGTTTACCCTTTTTAACTGTCGCAACAAACATATCTCCAACACCGGCTGATGGCAAACGGTTCAATCGGCCACGAATTCCGTGAACAGCAATGACATACAAGTTTTTGGCTCCTGATGATTCAGAATAAATAAATAAATAAGATCAGATATATTTTTTTTTAAAAAAAAAATTGCTTAATTACCTGTATTATCGGCACAATTTATAACTGCACCAACGGGCATTCCCAATGAGATGCGGAATTTTCCTCCGGCTGATCCACCACGTCCTAAATTAAACAATTAATAAATACTCATTATCATTCCATTGTATTTTTTTTTAGAACCAAAGAAATCATGCACATTTTTTTTATTTTATGAAAAATTTTGTGGAAAAACGATTTTAAATGTGATAATTTGATATTATCTATGTAAGGCACGTCTTTATTTAACACAATTCACATAATTTCTTGACTTTTAATCATGTTTAACTAATTTATTTTTTAATTTACCTCTCTTAGACATGCTTTATTTTAATATTCTCGAGAAAAAAGAAAGAGAGGTTTCCGACAGGCTTTTAGTTACAGAGGTTGTCGTTTTTTCAAACAAAGTTAAAGTCCCCATTTTTTCTCTTTTCTTTTTCTTTTTTTGAGTTTCAAACGTTCGTTATTTTGACTAGGTAATATATAGTTAAAATTTGTTAAATATATTTATAATTTATGATTAATAAATAGCACTAAATAGTACGATTAATAGTGCATTAATTAATGATTTTATTATTCATTAAATTTGTTTAATTAAACTTCAAAGCTTTATCTTTGGTATAGATATTATGAAAGTTTAAACAGCGCATGAATATTTTCATAATAACATACTTTGAAAATACAATACATGAATATCAACACGAAAATTTTTTCAATTTAAAAGTAAATAAAATAGTGATAATAAATTAACAATATAAGGTAATAAATACATTTTAAACATCTAATTAGTTGAACACAATGGTCTGAAATCGGAAAAAGTGTCCAAAATTTATATTTTGTTATAAACTTTAGAGGTCGCAAAGTTTTGGTTGATTTTCTTAGTTTTGAAAGTGTCAATAGCTTTATCATGCCTTAATTATACATCTCTGAAAATATGAGCTTATAATATTAAGGATAAACATGATTTTTCATTAAAAATTTTAAATTGTTTCTCAAAAAATTTTGTGCACAAGCAAATTTGTATGGAAAAATTTTGAAAAATAAGTGAAATTAAAATGCAAATATCTAAATTTCCGCATATTTCCGCATTGCCAGAGTATGATTAGAAGGTAAATTAATGCTCAATCTTACGATGCATGTGAGTTTCAGAGGCTCACTCAGGCGACAAAATAATGTAATTAGCGTTTAAAGTTTTGGAAATTTTCAAAATTTTAATTGCATTTTCCCTAATGATAAAGCATTTGGCTAATGTTTTAGAAGCTTTAACATAAAATTTGAGCATTAATTAAGGTATTGACAGTGATTAGAACATAGAACAGACAAGAGAAAGTGGAAAAATTTATGAAAACTTTTTCATGGTGTTTTTGTAAACAAATTTTTCGTGACTTTGGATAATTATTGACAGAGTTAGACAACGATTGGAAGCTTGATATTTTCACAGATGATGCGTTAGTTTATGTTTTATAATACTGCATTTAAATGATGAGGTTTAAAAGACACGACTTAAAATAAATTTTGGACACTTTTTTCGATTTCAGACCATTGTGTTGAAGAAGAATTAAAAAATAGTGTAAATTTTTCGCTTGACTTTGTATAAAAAAAAAAAATTGAATAATTAAAAATTTGTTAAAAATCCAATTGGAATAAGCTCGGTATTTCTTCCGTCAAAAATGACAATAAGAATTTATGATTGTCTGAACATCAAGTAGAACTTTATAGTTTTACATTTATTATTTTAAAATCAGTGGTGAGCTCAGCCAAAAAAAATTGATACCTAATACTTTAAAAAAAAAACATAAATCCGAGTAAGATGAAAGTTCTTTCTCCAACTACCTAGAGAGAAAAAAAAGAAGTATGCAGTGTCGAGAGAGAAAATGTGGCAAAAACAAAGCAGAAAGAAAAAAATCGAAAATGAGAAATTTTAGATAGCAACGGGTTTTAGCTCGAATGAGTCGTGATTTTGAAAGTACTGTATATGTGGAATTTTTTTGCAATAAATTCTTTAAAACAACTTTAATTGATTAAAAGTGAGTTTTTGTCAGGTTTTGTCTAAAAATATATAAGTTGAACGGAGTTAAACATAAATGTTACTAATTTAATTTATTTCATTAAATCTTTTGGTTTTTAATGATGTCAAAAAAAAAAACATGAAAACCATCAAAAATTAAAATCAATAGTTTATTTTTATTTGAAGAGATAATTTATGAAGTTAAATAAGTTGGATTAATTAAAATAAATTTCAATTAAAAAATAAAATCTTAAGTATGATATAATAAATGAATACGATTTAATAAAGTCATTTATGAGCTATTATTATTCAAAATATTATTATTTGTCAATATTGCTAAATATTGGATATAGAGTGATATAATCGGTGATATATGGAACTGAGGAATATATTTTATATTACCTACATACAAAAGTGAGCTGTGTCTATTTTATATAGATGTGCATATTTAAAGCAATTTTAAATGCAAAAATGTAAACATAACATACAAAAAAAAAAGATTTTCCGAAAATATTTAGAGATGGCAGTGAGAGCATATAAATTTGTGTAAAAGAATGGATTGTGTTAATTTTTTTTGATGAATCGAGGAAGTCTGTAAATTTCCTAATTAAAACGGAATCCATTACAATTTTAAAATAAATGATTTTTATTGTAGTTTCATTGGTTTCGTTGGGTGGTTTTAATTTAGTTTATATTATCACGACTTCTTTATCCCGACTGAGTCGTATTTTTTAATTCTTATTCGCTTATTTAATTCTTACTCTCTCCTTTAACTCTTTCTTAATTTAACTCTTTCTCTCTTATTTAACTCTCTCTAAACTTTTTCAAATATAAAAAATATAATTTTTTAAAATATTTAATTTTCTTTACAAATTTTTTAAGATGTATCAAAATTTTTTAAAATATTTAATTTTCTTTACAAATTTTTTAAGATGTATCAAAAAAAAAATTTAACACACCGGCCAAGGAAAAATGTGTTTTCAGAAACTTATAGCATGAAAAACATATATATATATATATATATATATATATATTTTTTTTTTAATTGCAATTTTCTTATCTTTTGTATACCGTATACCGCATTTTCTTACTTTAACTTTTAGCTTTGTTAATGTTAATTTTAAAAAAAAAAAAAAAAAAATTCTCAAAATTTTTTAATTATTAAATTTTATCTTTTAAATGATTAAAGTTATTAAACTTAATGAAAAGTATTTTGTAGATTTAAATTTGAAATATTTTAATTTTAGATAGAATTCGAATTTTTGGTGTAGTAAATTCTTATTTATGTTTGAGATAAATTTTAATCTTAAATTATTTATATTTCTTTAAATTTAAAGATTTTAAATTTTGCTTTTTAAACTCTAATTCTAATGTATCTTCTCGTTCATTATTGTATCATGTTATCCATTTCTTCGTTGTATGCTGCAGTCAAATATTCTTTTGTCAGATGCTTCTTAGAACTGGATGTTCTCTGGATGCTGTATATGTTATGTACCTTCATATCTGATCTCAGATTCATGAATCTGAAATTAGAAAATGTATTAGAACAAATAGGAATTTTAATGTTTCGATACTTATTTTTGGATGTGATACTGTAGATTTGTGCTCGGTTGCGTCGTTTCCACTTTCTCATTATCAACTTGTTGATTTGTATATTTTTTGTGGTATTTACTGTGTTAACTTTTATGATTTTGTTAGAAATTGATCTTTGTTTAATCTTCTTAATCTTCTTTTTTATCTTTGATTTTGACAGCACCTTTGATAATTTTGGGTAGCTTCAACTTATTTTCTTTGATGCACGTTTTGATGCTTCGTTTGTAGTTCACTTCATCTTTAAAACTCTGTTTTATTTCCTTAATGTGTTCCTCTGGATTGATTTTTGTGTGTTCTATTATATTAACGTCGACTGATATATCGATGCCGATTTTTGGATCTGTAGTCTCATTTGTCTTTGCTTACTTGAACTGTTATTTAGATTTTCATTGTTGATTTGGACTTTGTTTTGCAATTCTTCATAAAGAGCTGAAACTGACGCTTGTGCCAAATAATATAGTCTCCTTAATGGACATCTGTATCCTGTAGGATCGTTTTTGTCTTTTTGATTCGAAAAATTTGTATTTGTTCGAAAATTTCCGGATTATCCAAGCCTATTATGGCATCTATATGATCATAATCTTTAGTTTTAAATCTTTTAAATGTTCATATTGTTTAAATTCTGCTTCTTTTAAACTTATATTCTGGTAGATTTAATTGCTTAAAGGTTCTTGCATAAACTGCTATTCCACAATTCTTTATCTGTAACTTTTTACGATTCTGGAATTTATGTCAGTTATAGACTTATTTCCTATAGATTGGAAATTTAAGGGATATTTAGGTCCTTCAAGTAAAGCCTTGTCAGCGAAGCTTTCTTTATCAATGAAGTGGTAGAGATCCATAGTCTATTAATACGGTAAGATTTGTACCATTTTTTAATTCAACTGAAACGCATCCATGAATATTTATAGTAGGTTGTTCGTTAACCTCTGTATTTGTTTCTTCATTATTATTTATATTAAGAACTGTTTCCTTTTTTATTGTTATATTCGTTTTTTACCTCTTCATTATATATTTTTGTATGAAAAAATGTCCATGAGCTTGTTGATCATTTTCCTCAATCTCTTCTTCTTCTTCCTCATTCTCATGTATACGTAACATATATTTACGTAATTAGTCTGAGTCTCAACTTCCAAAGTTTTATTTTCTCTGCCTTTACGTTTGCAACAAAATAGTGTGTAATGATTTTCTTTACAAATTCTGCAGCAAAGTTTGTCTCTCAGATTACAATTTTCGTGTCTAGGTAAACCGCAATAGAAACAAATATTATTTGCTTTCGCAAGATCAAATACTTCTTTACCAGACATGTCTCTTAGATCTTGACATTTACTGGCATAATGATCCGTAGATTTGTGATACCAACAATATTTGGCACAAATATCTCTCTTTGGAGTATTTTCGGAATTATTATCTCGATTATTCATTATATTATTGTTTTCGTGTTTTTGATATTGAATATTGTATACATTTTCATTTTCATTTATTTGAAGTTTGTTGACTGGTTTCTTCTGATTATTATTTTGGTGTTTTGTTGCATTGTTTCTGGCAAATAACTTTCCATATTTAAACGCGTTTGTAGTACCCTCAAGTTGTTCTTCTACTACTTCTGCTAAATTTCTGAAATTTGGTTGATATCCTGCTTGGTTGGATTTTCTACAAGAATCATAGAACTTGTTTTGAATGAAATTTGGTAATTTATCAGCTACATTAGAAATAAATTCCATGTTGTTGTAATAAGTTTTGGATTTTATTGATTTTAGTATGGTATAAAAATCAATAATCGCGTCCATTAACTCTATGACCTGTTTAGTATTGTTGGGTTCTGGCTTTTTATGTCCTAACAACTTGTTTGCATGATTCTGGATCATTCTATCAGGGTCTTTTCATTCTTCGACTAATATTTTCCAAAGCTTGTTGAAATTCAGTTATGCTTATCAGTGAACTTCCTCCTATTTGTAACAAAGTTGAATCTTTAATTGCCTCTTTTATTCTGTTGGAATTTTCTATTATGGAAAAAACAAATTTTCGGTTTCTTTAAATGCAGCTATAAAACTGGGCCACATTAATATTCTTCTCCTTCATTAATAATGGGAAGTTGTCTGACTTGATTTCTTTTCATTTCTAATAATAGAGCTGCATTAGTACTTTCATGTTCATTTAAGTTTGGCGGTAAAAATGACTGTCTGGCTTGTGCTCTATTGTTTCTCTATTCGGTGTTCTAACGTTATTTCTGTTTTGTTGATAAGAATTTCTTGATCTTCTGTTGTCTTGATTATTGACCCCTTTGACTGGTATCTGAACCTAAATTAATAGAACTGGTTGTTTCTTGTACTAGATTTAGAGCTTCTATCACCATAGCAGTTTCCGCAAAGTAAAATATTATTGTCTAATTTGTATGGTTTATTAGATCTTTGTATACAATGAAAATGAAAGTTGTTTTCACATGAAAAACATCGTAGCATATAGTCTGGAGGAATACTTCCAGCTCTTTTTACAAATCACACAAGTGTCCATACTATATTGATTAGCATAATTGGGATTTTTATTTGGATCGAAAGGAGGGCGATTTGGCCCTTTTCCATTGTTACCTTTTTGAATTCATGTTTTTCTCATATCGATTATTTCTACTTACAAATCCTCGTTCTCTTTCTGATTGGTATGCACTTGGTTGATTGTTGTAATCATGATTGGGTGTCTTCAGATTTGCATTGTTTACAACGGCGTTGTTACCATGAAGTTGATGATCATTTGTTACTTGTTGTGGATTGTTAATGATTGTATTTAAAATTGAATTGTTGTCTACTTGTTGATTGTTATTTGTTACTTGTTCTGGATTGTTAATAATTGTATTTAAAATTGAATTGTTGTCAACTTGTTGATTGTTGTTTGTTTCTTGTTGTGTATGATTATCAGATTCGTCTTCAGTCAAATCAGTTAATTTTACTAACGGTGCATCCATTAATGTTGCATTAGTATCTTTTCTTCTTGCGCCTCTTGCAATTGTAACATTTGTTGCATCCAATGCTTGAATACAATTTAATACATCTCCATGTAGGTAGATGAGCGACGCATATATTATGTGCATAATTATTGCACTGGTTTCAGTTTCATTTTATGTAATCATATTGCGATTTAATTTTTAAATTACAAATTACACAATTCATTCTTATTTTATTTTTGAATTCTTTGTCTTTGTCTATATATTCATCTATCCACCGCCATATCTGCTTTAAGTTCTCCAATATCAAGCCATCACATGTGGTCACTAGTAATATAAACACTGTTCTCATATGACACGCTTCAAAAATGTGTGCTTTTTCTTTTTATTTATTGTCACGTAGATACAGTTTTACAGCTAAGATTTTTATTTTTTGTGTAATTTGTTAACTATTTTAGATAATTTTCTTTAATATTTTCTACTTTTTCTCTTTATAATAATTTCTCATTTTTTATTTTATTTTATTATTTTATTTTTTCTTTCAATTTCAAGCTTCACTCGTAGTGGCTGATAATATTTTTTCTTCATC
Source organism: Chironomus striatipennis (assembly GCA_026123125.1). Taxonomy (NCBI): domain Eukaryota; kingdom Metazoa; phylum Arthropoda; class Insecta; order Diptera; family Chironomidae; genus Chironomus; species Chironomus striatipennis. The sequence goes on from CM047393.1 coordinate 23,971,928, forward strand.
TCATATGCGTCAAGCTGCTCCATGCGCTTTGTTAATTTTTTCCATTAGTCACGTAGACTTTCTTATGTAATTTTTAAGTAGAATATTTCTTTATTAATTCTTTAATTAATTAATTTCTTTATACTTTTGCCTTCCTTCAGGACTTTTTATATTTTTCACTTTTTATTCTTTATAATAATTTCGCATTTTTTATTTTATTTTATTATTTTATTTTTTCTTTCAATTTCAAGCTTCACTCGTAGTGGCTGATAATATTTTTTCTTCATCTCATATGTCAAGCTGCTCCATGCGCTTTGTTAATTTTTTTTTCCTGTTAGTCACGTAGACTTTCTTATGTAATTTTTAAGTAGAATATTTCTTTATTAATTCTTTAATTAATTAATTAATTTCTTTTTAATTTTGCCTTCCTTTAGACTTTTTATATTTTTCACTTTTTATTTTTATAATTTTGAATTTTTTCTTTCACTTATTTTTGTTGAATTTGTTGAGAGTTTTAGTCTCGATTTTTACTGTCAATACATCTCAATCTCGTTTAGTACTTTGACAGAATAGGTTTTTCTTTAGATTTTCACTGTCAATACATCTCAATCTCGTTTAGTACTTTGACAGAATCACACTTTTCTTTAGATTTTCACGGTCAACACTTCTCAATCTCGTTTAGTGATTGACAGAATAAACTAAATTTGTTACACTTTTCTTTAGATTGTCACGGTCAACACTTCTCAATCTCGTTTAGTGATTGACAGTATAAACTAAATTAAAATGTTATTTTTTTTTTGATGAATCGAGGAAGTCTGTAAATTTCCTAATTAAAACGGAATCCATTACAATTTTAAAATAAATGATTTTTATTGTAGTTTCATTGGTTTCGTTGGGTGGTTTTAATTTAGTTTATATTATCACGACTTCTTTATCCCGACTGAGTCGTATTTTTTAATTCTTATTCGCTTATTTAATTCTTACTCTCTCCTTTAACTCTTTCTTAATTTAACTCTTCTCTTATTTAACTCTCTAAACTTTTTCAAATATAAAAAATATAATTTTTTAAAATATTTAATTTTCTTTACAAATTTTTTAAGATGTATCAAAATTTTTTAAAATATTTAATTTTCTTTACAAATTTTTTAAGATGTATCAAAAAAAAAATTTAACAGATTGAGAGAAAAAGAAAGAGAACAAGAGATTTTGTGATAGAAATTTTAAATTAATTTAATTTAATTTAAAAGTGTTCAATTTCATTAATTTCGTTATAAGAAAATGTTATTATAAATATGATCCAAATTAATTAGAATGTCAATTGATTTTCGCTTTTAAAGTAAAAAAAATAAATAAATTTCTAAAAACAATGTGTAAGGAATAAATTAAGAAATTCCTCTTTCAAAAAATACCGACCGCATGAATGCATAAAAAAAGAGACGAAGCTCAAAACGAGAACAGACCGATTTATACTTACAATAGCTCGCATTTTAAAGGAAATTTCAATTTTTCTCGTCCATTTTCACATTCAGTTGCTGTTTTTGTTTGAATCGACTTGAATTAAGGTGTTTTTCTCTAGACGGTAAATCAAAGAGTGTTCTATAACAAAAATATAAATATATCAATCGAGTATTCATATCGAAATGTTCTGAATAAATTTAATTTGAAATTGTAATAATTATCTGTCATTAAGAGTTTGGAGAAATAAGTGATTAATTTTTAAGAAACTAGCTCAAGTTTTTTCACCTGCCTTAGCTGATGAGAAAAATATATATTTTTAGCATGTTGAAAAAAATGTAAGGAATGAAAATTCAAAGAAAAATGAATCATAGATTGTTCATTTTCCGGCCTCAATTCAACGAAAAAATTTTTAAAACGTAAAACTATATATTTTTTACCTTTTTTTAAAAACTTCATTATTTTTAAAAACCGCATATTCACTCCACTCAAAATTATTGATTTTTGATTTTTTTTTGATGTGAATATTTGTGAAAAAAATGAAGAAAAACAAATTGCGGAAATTTATAAATCCCTTCCTAGTTTCGTCATATTTCAAAAATAATTCTTTTTTAAAAATATAGTCTAAGTTAGAATACTCCTACATAAAGCCATGCGTGAAGATAAAATTTTTGAAAAATTTCAAAAAAAAACTTATTATTAATGTTTTGTGCATTGTACACGAAAAATATTAACAAACTATGCAGATTAACATTTTTCTGACATATTTATTTTAGTTTTTTTAGAATAAAATGTAAAAGTAAAGTTTGTGAATTCATGATTTTTTTTTTCTTGCTCGATTGAATCATCCGAGAACAGTTAAAAATAAGAAAAAAGAAGAGAAAATATTATAGAACGGTGATTAGGTGAGTTTTATTTTTGAAAAGAAAGAGAAAAACGAATGAAGATCTGTTCGTGAGAAATTTTCGTTGCTTAAAATAAAACTCTCTAGATGAGTAAGTTGTATCGGAAAAACGCAAATTTTTATTTAAATAAAAAAAAATTAAATGATTTCAAACTTAACTTAAACCCATAAAATTTTAAAAAGTTGATAACAAATTAAAGTGAGATTTTGTTTGAAAAAAAGGCTCTTATTTACTTACATTATTTTATTCAATAATTGCCAAACCATTCATAACACAAGATAAACATATCTTTGTCCTAAAACCATAAAAGTACTTTGTTTAGACAAAAATAAAATTGTTCTGCATTTGGTATTATATATATTATTCAATTTCGTATTTGAGTTGTAAAATATCACGAGTCTTTGTGATAACAACATTTTTCAAATTCCTTTGCGCTACATATATATATGTGTATATGTAGCAAGTATATTTATACAACTCTAACGATGCATGCATAGAAAACGTATAAAGAAGAAAGTGAAAATTTAGTGGTTAAAAAATCAAATTTATTTGAAAAAAAATACTGGCAAATATTAATCGTAATTGCACAGTTTAAATAAATATTATGAATAATTGAACTACAAACAAACTACCTTCCTTACTATATAATTTTCATACAATCAATGACAATATTATTCTTTATCAACTTTTATTCATTATAATGTAACATAAATATTTTAATGTTAAGACCTTATTAAGTTTATCTTTTATCTTATTTTATCTTTCATGTTCATAAAGTTGATTGCAAAATTAAATTTTTAAGTATTGCTCCAATTAATCGAAATTTATGAATAATTAATCAACAAAGATATTATTGTTTGGAAGTTTTTGAAAGCGTAACTTAATGCATTTTAAGCACAATCATGCTTAAAATTTATATTTACAGAAATACATGTTAAAAAAAATCATAATCTTTATAATAACTATAACTATAGGCTTGTTGTTTTAAAAAATTGTTATTTTTTATTTTACTTTTTTTATTTGTAGGTAAATTTCACAAAAAAATAACAGATTAATTGCAATTGTTTGAAAAAACGCACATCAAAAGAAAAATAATATTTTAATAAAGCATAAAAGATGTCAAACATTGAAGCGGTATCATCAAAGAAAAGTTCTGAAAATCATCAAATTGTAAGTAAAGAAATTACAAATGGATGTATTGTAGATGATACTAAAACTGTTAATTCGCAATCATTAACAAATGACAAAAGTGTTTCTGATAATAATATAAATAAAGACTTTCAAATTGATGTGTGCATGGAACCCTTATTAATACAAGATTGTGTTAATACTATTAATAAAACTAGTGTAACATATGATTTGCTTAATGACGCAAACGATTCTTTAAATGTGTGTGACATCATTGAAAATAATAATGGCATTCAAGAAAATTCGAAGACAATAGTAAATTGTAGTGAAGAATTTTTAAAAGATAAATTGAGCTTAAATCTAAAAGAAAGTTCAGATTTAAACGATAAACAAGACTTAGTGAATACATCAAAACATAAAAAGTTTCTAGAATCAGATGATCAAATTATGAACCAAATATTCTTTCAAACAATCACTATTACACCAACAACTGACGAAGATATTTTAATACTTAATGATAAAGTCTTGAAAGATGATAGTGTAGCCTTAGACTTTAGTGAAACTAATAGTGATTTAAATATTGAAGCGGTAAATTTTTTTAGCAGTAAAATCGATGAAGATGATCCATTTGATCCAAATTATATAGACTCAGTGGAAAGTGAAGGAGATAATTTATGTTCGTTGAAAGAAAATTACTGTTCATTTTCATCAATTGATTATAATACAGCTAATATTCAACTTATACAGGAAAACCAATTATCAGAAAATGAAACAATCCAGACTGAGACATTGATCTGTGAATATGCTGATAAAATGCTTAAACAAAGACCATCTATTGTTGTTGATTGCTATGATTCTGATTCAAAAACAGAAGAAAAAGTTGTTATACCCACAGATGAAAAAATCGATGACTTTTGCTTTTATTTTGATCAAACTATAGAAGAAGATGATGGAGATATTAACTTTAGTTCTGATAACGCTCAAAATGAAACATCGAATTTCGTAAATATAAAGGAAATAGGCAAGGATGAATATTCTGAGGATGAAAATGATTCTAGAAATGATGAAAGCGATGATGCAGATTTAAGTGATATAGAAGATGCGGGTGTACTAAACGAAAGTTGCTTGAGTGTTAACGTAAGTTTATCTCATTAAATTCCACTTTTTTCATCAGCAGAGTTGGCAGAGCTCTCAGAGCTCTAAATTTTGAAAATTTTTCAAAATTTTTTTCTTTTGATGAATTCTTAATGGGGTTGATAGAACATGTACAAAAATGTGCACAAAATTTTTTTTCGTCCATATAGGCACCCATACGGACCCAAAATGTGTATGAAATATCAGTGATTTTCAAAAAAATCGTGTGCCTCACTGTTTGAATGAAATTTCTCAAACTTTTTTTATTCGCTTAATAATTACTTTAACTTTTATGGAAAAATACTAAAAATATAAAAAAGTTTTATTTGGATAGTCAAAATTTCGAAAAAGTCCAAAAAATTGCCATTTTTTGAACATATTGACCTCCTGTGCCTCCAGTTCGATTTTCAAAATTTTAAAAATTTAAGGTTATTGTAGCTTATTAGAAGAACTTTAAAAAACGTTTTATTCATTTTTTGTAAAAATGTCATTTAGTGCTTCAAAAACGAGGTCAAAAGCCAAAATTTTTGATTTTTTCGCTATTTTTGGGTTTGTTGGCCTATATGACCACTAAATGGCCTCAAATAACTTACAAGTGAAACTTTTCTTATAGCTCTTGTATTGTACTACAAAACTAGTGAAAAAAATAAAAAAATTTCAAGCAATTCGGTTCACCAGAGGCCTTTAAATAGGGTCTGGTAGGGGAGGCCTTAAGACATAAAAATTCACATCTCGACCATAACTTCACTAAACTGTCTAAAATTCTCAGAAATAATAGAAAACATGATTATTGATATTTTATTTATTTTTCATTAATCTTATAACACAACATAATACGCATCCAACGAGGTATAAAACATGATATATAGTCGAAAAATGGATAAAATATGGCTAAAAACTCAAAAAATGATTTTTCACAATTTTCGTGAAAATTTTCCAATTTTTCAATTATTTTTCATCATTCCAACCATTTTCACATAATTTTCAACAAAAAAAGAAAACAAAAAAAATTTTCAATTTTCCTTCAAATTTTCCGATTTTCCACAATTTTTCACATTTTTCGTGAAAATTTTCCAATTTTTCATTTATTTTTCATCATTTCCACCATTTTCACATAATTTTCAACAAAAAAAGAAAACAAAAAAAATTTTCAATTTTCCATCAAATTTTCCGATTTTCCACAATTTTTCACATTTTTCGTGAAAATTTTCCAATTTTTCAGTTATTTTTCATCATTTCCACCATTTTCACATAATTTTCAACAAAAAAAGAAAACAAAAAAAAATTCAATTTTCCATCAAATTTTCCGATTTTCCACAATTTTTCACATTTTTCGTGAAAATTTTCCAATTTTCCAGTTATTTTTCGTCATTTCCACCATTTTCACATAATTTTCAACAAAAAAAGAAAACAAAAAAAATTTTCAATTTTCCATCAAATTTTCCGATTTTCCACAATTTTTCACATTTTTCGTGAAAATTTTTCAATTTTCCAGTTATTTTTCATCATTTCCACCATTTTCACATAATTTCCACAAAAAGAAATAATAAAAAAAGAAATTAAAAAAAGAGCTCTACAGAGCTCTCAGAGCTCTAGAGCTCAGCTCTACCAGAGCTCAGCTCTACATTGGTCTCTTTCCAACTCTGTTCATCAGTTCTCTATGATTTTCGTAAGTTAATTTTTTACATTATTTCAACATTATTGAAAATCATTTATTTTTGTGAAACTCAATTTTACCAGTAGTTTTTCACAAGTTTTTCATTAAACTTTCTTATAAATTTATTTTTTTAAATTGTTTTGCAAATTACAAAACGCTTAGCTTCTTAATAATAATAAAAATTTGAAAAGTAAAAAAATAACAATTTATATTCAAATACCTACATAACTTTATTCTTTATTAGAAAATTATTAATATTATTCAATAATTTTTTTTTATTTTTATTATTATTATTTTTTTTAAAAAAAAAAATAAAGTCAGCAATCGAAAACTTTGAATCGGAATCGAAAATTGTCAAAAAGACAGTTAAAAAATCTATCAAAACTTCAAAAACAACATCAAAAAAATCATCAAAAACTATATCTACGGCAGAAACATCGTCATTGATTACTTCCTCCGATATTGAAAATCATAACAATTCAAATGAAAAGAAGATTAAAAAAATTAATCATGATAATATCAACTTATTAGATCAAACACTAATTCAACCAAAGTCAGATACCACTAATTTGTCAACTAAACAGGAATTATCAGATAAAATTATACAGGAAAGCAACATCGAGCAACAAGTGGAAATTGATATTAATGACGCGGAGAAGAAAAAAAGTAATAAAAAGAAAACAAAAAAGAAGAAATCAGATTCGACTAAAGAAAATATTTCAGTGGTAAGTTGAATATCTTTTGAACAAAATTATATTATGCATATAAAAACGCAAGTTAGACACTTCTTTCAAAGTTAAATAACGTTCTACAATATATGCTTGTTTTTATATAAGTTACATTATATTATTTAACCATTTCATTTTATTTTTGCATAATATTGATTGTGTGTTGGTGCATTTACACCCTAACGACATGTCATCTTTTTATTTTGCGTTGCTTAATGCATGTTAAGCTTAACGTCATAAATTTATTTAATCGTTTGTCCTTGTTGGCTAATCAGAATACTTCTACATCTATTCAAACGATGTCGATCGTATCACAGTCATCAAAAAAAAATTCATCAATACCGGCAAAAGATTCTCCCACTCTAAATTATCAGCTGAATAATTTTAGCATTATAAGTAATAAAAAGACTAATTCATTTATCATATCAAACAATCATCAAAAACATGTTATATCATCGAGTTATCAGCTATATGAAGATGATTTGTCAAAAATTGATGTGAAAAGTTTGGTAAGCAAAAATTTATAAGTAAAATAAAATCTGTTAAATATGAATGTAATATCAAACAAATTTATTCTTCAAATTTTTCTACTATTTTGATATTAAATAATAATGAAAATTAAGAAAGAGAAATATAGTAATGCTATTCAGAAACATTCTATGAAATTTTCATCTTCAACTGGTGCTAACTCAATTGGCTTTTTGAGTTTTCGTAAAGATATGTCTGTTAAGAATTTGGTAAGTGCGTTTAATTTAAAAAAAAGGATACATATATTTTTTTTACTTACATGCACGAGTTTTGCTTATTGCTTGCTTAATTTATAGTGTCGTAGTTTTGGTGATTTATCAACTCTTAACAACGAAGACAAAAATAACAATTATTTCCAGCATGTTTATGTGAGTAATTAAAGTTTTAAAATTATTTTGTTCCATATTGTAAACATGTTATAATTAGTTATAGAAGTAATATGCAAATTTTAATCATTAATGATTATGTTTATAATATTTAAATACTAGGTAGTTCTTTCAAAAATTCATTACTAGAAATTAATTATGCATTTAACAATATTATTTTATCTTTATTAATTATTTTAAACCGCAATTAACAATACTAAAGCGTACTAAATCAGTTTGTGATTTAAGAAAGTTAGAAAATGTACCAATTTACACAGGAGTGTCAGTACGAAACTTGGTAAGTTATTTATAAAAGTATCAGTTTTATTTTTATTTTTATTTAATTCATTTATTTTTTAATTAATTTTATTATTGTTTTTAATTAATTTTTTTTCCACTTTCTGGACGGAAACTTGATCAATATTTTAGTTAATTCTAACCTATTCACAACATTTTACCCAAAGTATTAGGTACCTAAAAAAAACCCCAACCTAAATCGAATGTTGTTCTTGATATTTACCTGGTATCAGTGGCGTATTTTTTTCACGAAAAACCCTAGCAAATTAAAGAAATTCGCCAGAACCCCCCCCCCCCCCCTGGCTACGCCACTGTCTAGTATAAAATTCAATATTTTAAATTCAATTTGTTGGTCTTACAACAAATTTCAAAATTTCTCTGATAGAAAAACGATGTGAATGTATACTATATTTTTTATTTATATATAAACGTAAAAAAATAACGTGTTATAAACTTTTTTGATTTATATATATATTTTTCTTTTGTTGTTTTGCTTTCATTATTCTTATTTTGCTGTTGATGTGGCTTTTCTATGGATGGATAATTGATAACTAACAACATATAATTTAACAAAACTAATATTTTTCAATTAATTTCATCATTCATGCAAAATTTTATAATTAAAACGTAATTAAATTACTGTTTAAAAATTGTTGCATAAAGAGAACAAGTTACTGCAGTTTAGTGGGATTAACAGATATTACGCAAAAACATTATTCAGAATCTTTACAAGATTCCAAATATTTTAAATATTCAATCAAAAACATGTGTAAAGGAAAACTAATAAAATTGGGAATAAAACAATTCGACATGGTAAGAAATAATTAAATATGTAAATGAAAATTCCCGAAAATACTAAACATTGATATATGTATATGTAAAGAAAATATAGTTGGTAAAATATTGGCTAAATTTTTCAAAAGAAAAAAAAAATGAATGTTTCGTATGAGGGCGTTTCCACAGATCGAAAATTTCAAAAAAATCTACTTTAAATGAAAAATTCTCTTAATAGAGTTATCTAGACGATCAAAATAGTTACTTATGTGATGTAGAACTTTGAATTTTATAAATCTGTCCTTTAATCTTGTTTATAAGTGCATTCATTTGTGAATAATTTCGTTTTTTGTGAGCGTTACTTGGTAAGAAAAAGTTGAATTTAATTTTTTGCAAAGTAACGCTAATAATTTCCTAATTAATGCGTTTGGAAGGAAGATAATAAGACAAATGAGTAGAATTCATTGTTTTACTCATGAATAACTAGTCATTGCATCGTCTAGATTTCTTGATTTAGAGAAAATTGATTTTTGACTGAAATTTTTGAAGAAACACATCCGTGGAAATTCCCATAATCGTTTCTAATGTGCTCAATCTCCAGCTTCTTTTATAAAATTGTTCCTAAAAATATATATTTTTTTTATTATTTTGTTTAATTTTAATTACGTTTTTTTATTTTGTTTTATCATTTATAGAAATCTAGTTTCAGTAAATTTGATGCATTGCAAAAGAAAAATATGCAATTATTACAAAATGGAAAAAGCTGTGAAAATGTAAGTGATAAAATTGTAAACTACACGGTTTGTGCAGAAATTAAAAAAAAAAAAGTCTCAATTCAAATTTGCTTTTTTTTTCATCTAGGTACATACTCTCATTTTATTAATAAAATCATAATTTCTTTTAATGATATATATCTTTACTGTATCTTTTAAGGGATTAAGTCCTGATGGCGAAAAGAAATGTCATGCATGCGAAAAAGTCGTATTTCAAATGGAGCAAATTAAAGCCGAAAAGAAATTCTGGCATCGTTCGTGTTTTCGTTGCGCAGAATGCAGCAAACAATTAAAGTATGTGTTAATACGTTTGTAAAGAAATCATAATTATCTTATTATAAACTGATTTTTTAATCAACTGTATTTCTTCTTAGTGTTGATACTTATCAAAGTCATGAAGGCATTCTTTACTGCAAACAGCACTTTAAAACATTATTTTCTCCAAAAGTTGTAGAAGATAACAACGAACCTGTCAAAATAAGGAAAAATGAAATGATAATTTTAGAAAATCAACCTGTAGAGCTTCCACCTGATGTTATAAGAGTAAGCAATATAGACAACTATAAACAGCTATAAACTTAAAGAAATTTAATTGCTAAATATATTTGCAGTCATCAGATAAAGCAGATTTGGGTTTGGATGAGCTACATCAAATAAATTTACGACAAAGATTTCAGTTATTTGAAAATGCTGGTCAACAAGATTCGAAAATCGAACTAGACAGAGCAAATAATGTTAAACGTAGCACATCAATCCTTTCAAAATTGGCACGTTTTCAGGCAAAAGGAATGGACGTTGGAGTAGTAGATGATAGCTTAAATGGAATAAGTTATGAGAACTCATCCTCTGAAGAAGAAGTAGACGAAGAAGAATTAGATGACGAAAATCATGAAGACATTGAGCTAATTCGGGCCAAACGAGCTCAAAAAGAAAAGCCAATGTCATTCAAAGAGATGCATGATATTAAGTCGAAATTTGAAAGTGGCCAGTTGATGAGTAAGGAAGAACGCCGTGAAGAGAGAAAACAAGAATTACAAAATATTCGTTCACGTCTTTTTATGGGCAAGCAAGCAAAAATTAAAGAAATGTATCAACAAGCAGTTGCTGAAAGTGAACAAACAATTACTTCGAGTAATAAAAAATCAGATGTAGAAATAGGTGATAAAGCAAAATCAATTAAAGAGAAATTTGAAAAGGGCGAAATTTATGATGAAAACGATATGAAGAAAACGCTCCAAGAAGATGAATTAGCCGTGTTTGAAAAGGGTAAATATTTTTTCTATAATAGAATTATAATATCATTCTCATGCAGAGTTTATATTTTTTTATTTACTCTCATCATCACATTATGTTCATCTTTTAAGGTCTGGGTAAGCAATCACGTTCCTTATTTTTGGAATTAGATGCAACTGCTTCAAAATCTCCTAATCAGGAATCTTCGCCATCAGCCAATTTGAAGTTAACATCTAGACAAACTCCCCGAAAAAACTCACACGTAAGTAATCCATATTATTCAGTTAAAAATTTCTTTATTTACCCATGTTTTTTTATCGAATTATACATTACAAAGTCAAAAATTTTGGGAGAAGATGTAGTTCGTTCTGATCAGAAACTTGACGATGTTCAAATAGAAACTGCAGATATTGTGTCTAAATTTAAGTTCTTTGAAACATATCAACCACCAGAAAAAGAAAAGAAATCTTTTAGAATAACGCCACCAAGAGATTATCAAGGGCTTACAAAAGTAAGTTTTGCTATTGATGCACAAAAATAGATAAAAGTTTTATTCCTATACTCTTAGTTAACATCCCCTGAAAAGGAAGTGTATCGTGATCCTCACATTGCTCGAAATGACAAGCGAACTACTGATCAGGATGAAATTTTAGAACTTCAGAAAACGGCATCAAAAGTTCTTTCAATGTTTCGGCAAATGGAAGAAAATAAAGAAGAAAAACCAAATGGGCCAAAGCCTCTTAAACGTTTTACTCCTCCACCAGAAAGTAAGTAACTTGTAAACTTTATAAAAATTTTGATGGTTTTAAAAAAATTAATTAAAAAAGGTGAAAGAGGAAGATTTGAAACCAATGATGATTCAGAACCTGATTATAGTGAAGATGAAGATGAAGAATGTTCAGAAGAAGAATCTGAAACAGAAATTAACTACGTAAAATCTTCTCAAAAAGATTTAGACGAGTTTTTAAAAGCAGCACAATCCGCTGAACGTGCCAAAAAGCTTCGTGAAAAGTTTGAAAAATGGGAAGAAAATGAAATTAAAAAAGAAATGAATAATAGTTCAATTAATTTGTATGACGAAGCACAGGATGAAGGTCAAATGGAAACAGCTAAAAGGTATAATATTGATATTTAATTTTGTAATGTAGGTAATAATGTATTCATTTCTATATTTGTTCATTTTTTCAGTTTAAAAGCTCGTTTCGAACAAATGCAAAATGAAGAACCAAAATTACCATCAAATCGACCAAAAGTCAACCGTTTTGTGGTAAGTGGAAAAATATAAAAACGTTTTTTTTTTATTTAATAAAATTATTAATTGATTTTTACTTTGACACATTCAATAATAAAACATAAAGGATGATGAATAAGTAAGATCTTTAAGTTTACAAAAGTTTAACTTCAAATTAGGATAAAATGCTTTTGATAAAAATAATATTAAAATATTTTTAAATATAATACTAATATATACTTCTTTTTGTTTTCTTTTTTATTTTAGTAATAAATTTCGTTAGTTAAAACCTTAATTTCTGTAATAATAATGATCGAAAAAAAAAAATATTTTAAAAAAACTCATCAAGGCAAAAAAAATAGTATCCTACCCATTTTTGAAATTCATCTTAAACAAGTCTTTTTAATATTCATAAAATTTTATAAAAAATAATGTAATTTGGACCAAATTATATATGGAAATTTAACTAAATGTAACATTTTTATATATAAAAAAATTAATATTAATAAAATAATAAAAAAACTTTAATTAAAACATTTTTACCTTAAAATTATTGTCTACATGAGCATTTCATTGTATTTTCAAACACTTAGAGTTTGCAAAATCAGGCATTGATATTTTGTTAAAGAAAATTTACAACTCAAATCATGATTTAAATCTTGTTTCCACCTTTCTTTTTAGAAATGAACTTTATATGGAGCTCGCCGAAAAAAAATTCAGCGTCAGTGACAGCATATTTTTTGAGTTTTTCTCTTTAAATACGAAATAAAATCAAAAACTAATGATGAGGTTTGATTAAGATCGCTAAAACCTATAAATTGACACAAAAGTTATGATATATAACACTGTATTTAAGGCGAAAAATTGATTTTAAATGCTGTCACTGACGCTTAATTTTTCGGAAATCAACAAAAAAGTTCAAATAACTCTCTCAGTTTTTATTGATAAAATCTAGCTAATGTCTTAAAACATAGTTTAGTTAATGCTACAACTTTCCACATCAAAAAAATATGCAATAACTCATTGCAAAATAGTTAAATTAGCAAAATATGTATTTAACGGTTTCTTAAAATTCAAATTTTCTTGGTTGTGAAAAAAACAAAATTTTCGAAATTATGAAAAATGAAGCAATAACAGCAAGATAAAAGCTGTTAAGCTATTAAAACGTTTTATAGAATGGAAATTAATCATTCAAGATTATTAAATCATTTATAAAGTCCTTAATTAATGAAAAATTTGATTTTCGAAATTTCGATAAATGAGGAAAGAATTCAAAAAACTTAAGACCGTTGAATTTTATTTCCGAATTTTTTCGGCGAGCTCCATATATATATTTTAAAAATATAATACACTAAAATGTTAATATCAATTACCATGTAAACAAAACTAAAGCAATGTTTAAAAAATCAAAATATAAAGAAAATAAATTATTTGATCATTATTTCTTAGGGTTGCATATTTTTGTATTATTTATTTATGTGTGTATGAAAAAAAATAAAGTCGTTGAATTTTAGTTTCAATTATGAACAGAATAAAATTGAAATTAATATTTTTTATTAAATTTTTAATTGGTGCAAATCACAATTTACAGTGTTGATTAAAAAAAATTATAATGATTGAAAAGTTAAAATCAAAAATTTTCATGCGAATTTTTTTTTATCTTCAACCCATCTTAAATTTTATAATTGCAGAGAAAATTTGCTTGGATATATAAACTTGAAGGATAACGAACACGTGACATACACATAGACAAGATGCAGACAAAAGAATATTTTTTTCTTTTTCTTTTAGGAAGTCATTTTTTATTTATTTTTTGTACGTTCAAGTTCGTTAGGAAAAATCTCCGTCTTATTCGCAGTTTTGATTTTGTCGTGTGTGAACTTGCTTTTAATTTCACGAGCAGTTATTTCTGTAGAAGCAGAAAATTGTAAAAGAAGAAGCCAAAATAAAAGTTTAAAAAAATACTTCTTAAAAATTTAAAGTTAGTTTTTTTTACAGTGAATTATGATGAAAATCAATTATTACAAATTAAAAATCAACAAAATTTGACAAAAAATAGTGTCTTTGTTATATTAAAATCAAGATTAAAATAATAATAATAATAAATATGATTTATGTTGATGAAAATATCACTCCAGTTGATGGTAAGACTGTTTTTATGATAAAAAAAAATATGAAAAAAATATCTAAAAATCAAATAGCCTTAAAATTTCGGATTACAATCATTTTCGTTATAATTTAATCTCAAAATAAAGGATTTAAAAATTATTATTATTATTTTTTTTACTTTTATTTGAAAAATCAAAGAATCTTCTTTGAAAAATAAAAAAGTCATAAAACAACGAGAAGAAAACCCAGTTCTGGGATAATTGCCAAAAAAAAATCCGAGCGAGCAAAATTTTATGAGCAACAAGATTTTGTTTTATTTACGAAAAAAATACAGTTTTTGACGTATCTTAAAATATATACCGTGTTTCGACTTTTAACATTGACATTAAAATTTATTTGTTTTGTATGATTTTATACTTATAAAACGTTAAATTGATTTAGAAAATTAAATAATTATGAAAACCAATTCAACTTTATTGCGCAAATTTTAATAAAACTTAGTTTATATATATTTCGAACGATTTCATCGTCCATCTTCAGAACTTTTAAATTGAAAAATTAAAAATCAAAATTTATCAGCTAACTATGATTTGGGTGATTTTTGGTTAGAAAAAATTTTTTTTTCCAAAACCACCCAAATCATAGTTAGCTGATAAATTTTGATTTTTAATTTTTTAATTTAAAAGTTCTGAAGATGGACGATGAAATCGTTCGAAATATATATAAACTAAGTTTTATTAAAATTTGCGCAATAAAGTTGAATTGGTTTTCATAATTATTTAATTTATTAAAATTGCGTAGTAAGATGAACTGTATTAATATTGATTTAGAAAATTGATTTTAAAAAACTATTGTATGAAGATAAAGCCTGACAAACAACTACAATTAATTTTATTTTTAGTTGATAAAACACCATTTGAATATCGAGATGTAAAAATTAAAATTGATGAAAATCCATCTGATAAATATTTGATACTTCCTGAATTAGGTAATATGGTATATTTTGAATAAATTTATAAAAAGGATGTTTATCATAATTAACATATTTAGGCCGAGGATCATTTGGAACAGTTTTTTTGTGTAAAGATAAGCAGAATGGTATGGAATTAGCTGTAAAAGTTGTAGGGTATAAAAAGAAGAAAGAGAAAAAAATGATGGAAACAGAAATTGATATTCTCTCGTCTTTAAATCATCCTGCAATAATATATATTTATGATGCTTTTGATTATGGAAGTAAACTTTATTGCTTCATGGAATTAATTCAAGGAGGTAAAACAAACAGTTATTTCTAAACATTTTTTAATAATATAAATGTTTGTATGCAGGCGAGCTTTTTGAGAGAGTCATTGATGAAGATTTTATTTTGACTGAGCGAGCTTGCGCTTGCTTTATCAGACAAATTTGCGATGCTATTGAATATATGCACAGCAAAAGAATTGTTCATCTTGATTTAAAGGTATTACTTATATTTATCAAATTAAATTCACTAATATTTATATAAATACCTAATTAATATTTAAAATATATAAAAAAATTTCATATTTTATAATTTTTGTGCTTTAATAATTAGCCTGAAAATGTGCTATGTCTTTCAAAGCAAGGAAACCGAATCAAAATAATAGACTTTGGTTTTGCTAGACGCTATGACCCTAACAAGAATTTGCAAGTATGATTTTTTCGATGTTTTGTTTTTTTTTCGTTTATGATCTATTTCTTAAATTTTTCAAAAACCATAGGTCATGTTTGGTACAGCCGAGTTTTCAGCACCCGAAGTCGTCTTGTTTGAAGATATCGGACCATTCACTGACATGTGGAGTATAGGGGTTATCTGTTATGTATTGTAAGAAAAGAATTTTTCAAAACATGACGAAAACTGCTCGCTTGAACCCTAAAACTGATCGTTTGATTTTGTTACATCAGTTGAAATAATTAATTCATTTTGATAATTTTTTAATGACAGCATTCACATCCTAATTTACATTAAAATTTCATTTCTTGTACTTGTTTAAGGTGTGATTTTTTTTTTGAATATGGAACTTCTTTTTCTTTTTATTGAGTTAATATAATATTTATTACTATTTTAAAAAAATTACGTTACGCTTTCAATTGCCGTTTTTATCAACGATCAGCATTTTGGGGATTTCTATCAAACGAGATTAAATTATCGACAAAGTGCGAAATTTCACTGTAAAATAATGATTTTTCAATGATTTCTCGTACATTTTTGATAATCAATGAAGTTCTTCTTGTAATTTGCAGACTGTCTGGTTTGAGTCCATTTGTGGGAGCTGACGATTATGAGACAATGAATAATGTTTCTTTTGCTAAATATTCCTTTGAATACGCTTCTTTTGATGAAATATCTTCGGTTGCCAAGGATTTCATAGAAAAGCTTTTAGTTAAAGAATCATCAAAAAGGATGAGAGCTAAAAATGCATTAAAGCATGATTGGCTCACTCAATTGGATTCCTTGTCTCCTGGTGTAACGCTATCGTTGACAAAAACGAAATTAAAGCGATATGTGATTTTAAGACGGTAAGATATTTTTGAATATATATTTTATAGTTATATCAAAAGGACTATTTTTTTTTAAAAAAAAATTTAAAAATGTGAAATAAAATGTTGCTGGCTCGTTTTTTATTATTAATATTTAATATTATTATTATTGTTATTATTATTAATATTACTATTATTATTTTTGTAAATTATAGATTTTTATAAGAATTCAAGAATTAATTTTATTATATTTATATTATATTATATTTATTTTATTTAATTAATTCAAGAATTAATTTTTTTATTATCATTATTTTTTTTTGTTTTTAAAATTATAGTTGGAGAAAAGCTGCTTTATCTGTAATGTTTATTAACAAGCTGAACAAAATAAGTAATTCACATATCACGACCAATTGTTAATTATATGAAAATGAAGATTTTTTTTTTTTTCAAATAAATTTATATATATCTTATCCCATCTTATCTTAATAAAAACGGGGTTTTCTTTAAAAAATAGTGCATTGGTAAAAAATCTTAATTTTAATTTCATATTCACACCAAATTTTCAATTTGGGTAAATATATTGTTTTTGGGTAAAACTGAAAACCACATTTTCTAACTTGCTGCTTCAGGATTACAATTTTATCACATAGTGTCTTTGGTGGAAAATCTGTGCCTGAAAATACCAATCTAACAGTGAAAACTGCATTTTATTTGGTGCTTCCAGTCAAGAGAAATTGCAAAAAAATACATTCTGTTATTTGTTTTGTGCGGAGAGGAATCTCTAATTGATTTCAAAAATTCTATCTACTGGTGGTGTGAATATACCCATGAAGCGTGATCCGCTTCATTACTAGTTTTTAATTTTTTTTAAGTCCAGTTTTTACTTCAAAAGTTTTCATGATAAGGCACGACAAAAGACTTTTTCAAAATCTTATTAACGAGTAATAACTTTAATCAAAGAAATGTAAAGTCTTTCAATAATGTAAGTCATTTACACATCACTTTTTTTATAATTTACTTATGATTGTTAAATTTAACAGCTTCATTAATATTTAAACCTATTTAAACAATAGAGGTTTTGTATCTAAGAGGTTTTACTGGTTTTTTCTTCTCAAAATATTTAAGAGTTGAATAAAATTTATCATTATATTAATTTATGATGGATTGAAAAAAAAAATGGATTTACTTTAAATATCAATTATAAGACGACATGAATAAAATTTCTTAAAATAAAGAGTGCAAAACTATCTAAGAAAACATGAAAAGATAATATCTTATTAGTAATAATTCATGAAACAAAACAAACGTCAAAATAAAGCGTTTTTGAATTAAAAAAAAAGTGCATATTAGATTTTCCTAAATAAAAAACAAAAATTTGTAAATTATGGCCGGTTACAGATGTGTAAACTTTTATGATTTATGTAGACTTTGTTCTTCAGTAGCAGGAGATAAAAGTGTTCAAATTTATTCGAACGAATCTTTCCAAAAAAAGATTAAAGAATGTTTGTCAATAACGTTAAACGAAAAAGACAAATTACCAAAAATAATTTGTTCTTCATGTCAAGAATATATTGAAATATTTTCAGAATTTAGAAAAACATGTAATAATGCGCAAAAAATGCTTGAAAGCTGCTTAAACAGTACAAAATTAAGAAATGGTGGTCAAGTTTATATTAAGGATGAAACACCATTAAAAAAGGTTTTAAAACCTATTCCAAATTTAAACATCCAAATATCAACATCCCCAAGTACAGTAAAGAAAAATACTCCTGATTTTTTAAGTAGCATTATGCAGGCAGTTGGTATACAGGTAATAATATAATTAAATGCATCTAATTTAATTTCAAGATTAATTAAATTACGAGCTTGTTTTAGACGGGAGAAGAAACAACTGAAAATTGTGCAAACATTTCAGCTGTCCAAAATTTTCAGCATCAACAGCAAACGGCGAGTCAAAGTTTGCCTCAATATACGCTTACATTGGACACTGTGAAACCGGGTCAGTTTCAGTACAAAATTGAAAATGCGAACAACTTAATTGGTCAAACATCTTTAATAGCTGCAAAAAATCATCAAAATCAACCAAAGACTGTCAATCAAATAGATGATTTTTTAAAACTGAAGCAAAAACCTGGATTTATTGTTAAGAAGGAAGCTCCAGGAGAAGAAGTGAAAGACAAGAAGGCAAAATTTAATTTGATTCTCAAGACTACACCGCAAACGCCCATTCAAAAAATTCCACAATCTCAAGTTTTACCGACAGCAAAATTGCCATTAAGTACTCAAAATCATAAAGCTCAAATTCTTAATATTGAAAAAATTTTACCCATTGTAAATCAAGCATCTCCAACAAAACAACAAGTTGTTGTTCCAGTAATGATTCGAACAAATAACGAAGGACGCATTGGAGATGCACAATTATTAACACAAACTGTAGCTGCAAATCATGGAACAGAAAACAAAGCATCAATTCAACAGCCAATTTATATGCAAATGAAGCTTCAATCAAATGCAGATGGTCACTTGACATTTACACCCGCAGCAGCAACTCAGCCAATTCAATTATCACTTTCTCCTCAACAGTTACAACAACTCAGTTTTCAAACTGCACAATCTCAATCAGTACAAGCGCCAACAGTTCAAAATACATCTCAAGACATTCAAACTCAGACAATAGTTCATGATGAGTCGCAAGAAAAGATTGAAAATAATGAAGATGAAATTTTCAGTGAAGCATTTGATAATGATTATTATCCAGACGATGAAGAAAATGATTCTCATCAAGAAAAGGTATTAAATAGCATTGACGGAAATGATAAAAAAACTATTTCAAAAAAGACACCAAAAATGATAAAGCCAGTAAAATTAAAAACAAAATTAGACAACACTACGAGCACTGATGTATCAATAATAAATCCCCAACATTCTGAAATGGCTAAGAAACAATTGAATCTATTAACGAGTTTTAATAATAATAATAATAGCGGTAAACGAATAGAAAGTGATGCAACAGTTGATAAAACAGGAGATGTAAATTTGACAGTTTGCGATGTAAGTAATTTTCTTATTTAAATTTTTTATTAATATATAATGAACATATATACACGTTTTTTTTAAGGTTTGTAAAAAAGTTTTTAAAAGGAAAGAATTTCTGATGCAACATTTAAAGTCACACATAGGCTTGAGGTAGTTTTTTTTTTAAATAAATTAAAAAATTAGGCAATTGTGTTAGAGAATTTTTTTTTTCAAGGCCATTTAAATGCGAGGAATCACAATGCAATAAGTCATTTTCAAGGAAGGAACATCTTCTTCGTCACATATCAAGGTAAGTTTTTGTTAATGGTTCGATAATATAAATCAATATAAATATTAAAATTATTCCACTTTTTAAAAAGCCATACTGGAAAAAAGGAGTTCACTTGTAATATATGCAACAAATTATTTAGCAGAAAAGACAATCTTAATAAGCATCGAAGGTAATGTCTAAATCAGACTAAATTATGAATGATAATTTTCAAAAATAATTACATTTTTTTAGAATACATCCCGACACAGAACAACAAAATTTCCAGCAAAGGTAAATATCCTTGTGAAATATAATTAATTAATAACTTTATTAATCAATATTTAAATATCATCATAGACAATCCCAAAATGAGAGATTAAATTTAAAAAAAATTGAATCTAAAGGAGAGAAAAATGACATTAAGGTAGGTACCTAAATTAAAAACAAATGATATTAAAAGCTTTAGATCAAAATTACAGAAATTGACTATTTTTTTGTGATTTTCCTTTAGACGAAGAAGATTAAGCTTAAAGAGAAAGAGGAATTGAAAGGAGAAATATCCGAAAATGCTTCACAAAGTCGGCAGGATCAAATTTCTCAGCAGCCGCAAATCGTACAAGTGCAGCAAATTGGAATCAAAAATGACGCTCCACAACAAATAATTTTATCCGTATCACAAGCACAAGCAATGCTTTCTCAATCTAAAACTGTTTACACTTTACCTTCAAATTTTATTCTCAATCAGCATGCTTCGTTTATTGCTCAAAACAATGGTCAAGCAGATTAAGGATAACAAAATCTGATTTATATCATATTTTAATATATGTGGTATGTATGTATGTATGTATGTATGTATTGATGAAAAAAGACACAAATCTTTTGCCATTTAGTGTACCTAGTTTATTTTCTTCACATTTTTTTCATGTTATATTTTAAAGTACCAAAGATTTTGATAATTAATTCAATAAGACCTTTAATTTTTTTTCTTTTTTAAATTATTATACAAACAAATTTAAAATTAAGCTTTTGTTAAATGTGTTTAAAAAAATTAGATTAATAAAATTTGTGTAATAAAAAAAGAATAATCATTCGTTTTTATTTATTATCCTTTATTTTTGATATATGACTACGATTCAAATGCTTTACATATTGTTCATTTTATAATTTATCTTGGCATTGGAGGAGACATTCCTCCTGTCATTCCTGGACCTAAAAGCATTTGATTTTGCTGTGATTTTTGCATTTGTTCCATTTGTGCTCTTTCTGTTTCAAAAATTACAGGTGCAAAAAGTATCATAGAACTTGTAAAAAATATCCATGATGCAGAACAAGCAAATTGATAAAGTGAGACTACACTTTTTTCTGTAATTGTAAAAACGTTTTCCGATAGATTTCTTACGCTTTCAGGAAGCATTTCTGTAAGTCCAATTAATCGTTCAACAAATGTCTCATCCGGTTCCTTAAAATAACAAAATTGTTTCAACATTAATTTATATGATTAATTGACTGTATCATTTTTCTTAACATATGTTTTTAACCAATATACTTACGTCTTCAAAGTCCTCTATACTTTCAGATAAAACAACTTCCTAGAATTAAAACGAATGAAAGAAATGATGTTAATATAGGTACAGGTTAAATCAAATATTTGATATTACTTTTATTAAGCCTTACATTTTTAGCTACTGTACTCTCTTCCTTTGGTGCATCCATTTTATTAACGCTGACTTTTTTTGGTAAATCACTAATCAATTAATGTTCTGAAGAGAATTTTTGTTTTTAAAATAAATAAATAATTAAAATTAAAAAAAAAAACATTCAAAAAACTACTGGAAAATGCATAGCATTATTACTTACTTATTTATAATTAAAGATTTATTTAAAAAGAAATAGAATTTTAAATGATTTGCTATTCAACTTTCAATAATTATCAATAATCAATATTTTAATGAATGAAAGATTGCTGCAATCAAAATGAAACTGACTCCCTTGAAGCAAATTAAAATGCTATGGAAATAGGGCTTCAATTTTTAAAAACTCGTTAAATTACTGAAAGTATTATAAATAATTTTTTAGGCAAATAGGTAATTTGTTAAAAATTTTAATTTTATTTAGTTTAGTGTTTCAATTTTAACATGCTTGTTTACGTTTTTTTATAGGTATACTAATTAATCACTTCCTCATTGTCCGTTTTAGATGCAGTAAAACTTAAAAGAACTTGCAAGGAATCGATGATTTTCGAAAGTCCTAGATCTGATTGCTCTAAAATTCACATTTTTAAGATGAAACTATTTGAAGCTTAAAAAATAAATTAATGTTGTAATAATATTACCTAATGTGTCAGTAATTTTTGCATAAATTAATTTCTTCTTAGATATTTGGGCATCTAAGTCTTCTTGTTTTTCTTGAAGTCCTCTAATTTGAGCAGCTAATACTTCCTTGCTTTTCTCATCTTGCACTATCTCTAATTCAATTTTTTGTTTTTTTCTTTTAAGGACTTCTATATCTTTAAAAATTTATTTTTAAATGTCAAAATAAGTGTATTTTTTTTTTATTTAAATTAAAATAATAAATACTTACATTTTACTAATTCTTGATTATAATTTTGTAAAACAACAGCCTTTTCAGTCATTTTTTTATTATGTTTTGTTGTTAACAAATATCTATATTTTTAGCGCATTTGTTTGGAACTTGTTTTCAAAACGAAAGCTCAATCATACACTTTGTTCGTTTGGCTGCAAAAATTCGAAAAATTATCTTTTGATCTAGACATCTATTTAAAAGTCTTAAAATTGAGTTTAAATACCTTAATTATTGAAGGGCGTTTCTACAGATCGAAAATTTCAAAAAAATCAACTTTAAATGAAAAATTTTCTTATTAGAGCTATCTAGACGATGAAAATACTTATTTTTGTCATGGAGAACGTTGAGTTCTATCTATTTGTCTTTTAATCTTGATTATAATTGCATTCATTTGTAAATAATTTCGATTTTTGCGAGCGTTACTTGGTAAGAAAAAGTTGAATTTAATTTTTTGCAAAGTAACGCTAATAATTTCCTAATTAATGCGTTTGGAAGGAAGATAATAAGACAAATGAGTAGAATTCATTGTTTTACTCATGAGTAACTAGCCATTGCATCGTCTAGATATCTTAATTTAGAGAAAATTGATTTTTGACCAAAATTTTTGAAGAAACACATCTGTGGAAGTTCCCTGAATCAACTTTTTATTTTTTCATACAAAAACACGTGAGTGCGTTCAGAAATTTGAAAATTAACGGCATAACGTAAATAATGTGTTTAGAATTTTAAATTGTTTCTAACGGAAAAATTTTAATTTAAAAACCGTTAAATTATAAAACTTTTTTTCATTGAGTATATTTCATGGATTTTTAGCCCCCCATTCCTCTTTCACAAAATCTTCATTCAAAAAAAAAAAAAAAAAAATCTATTAGTTTTAATTTTAACTGTCACACATTAAAAATTAAGAGCTTCGATTATTAATTAATTAGGAAAGAAGTTTTGATAGTTGTTTTTTTAAACTTTTAATTGAAATGCATTATGATTAGAGAAATAGCAATAGAATCGTAAAACTTTTGTATCTTATATATTAATTCAATTGCCAATCGCTCCGTCAAAAATGCGCTGAAGTCTCTAGATATTATACACAATGACTTTTGTAATTTTTAGCGCATTTTTGGAAACTTGTTTTCAAAAAGGAAGCTCAATCATACACTTTGATCGGCAGCAAAAAATCGATGATTGAGATCTCATGATCTAGACATCGTAGAGAGCTCGAGTTTGTTTTATTAGCTTCGTTTTATAAAATTATTTGCGGCAAATGTATTTAGAAGTCTTAAAATTGAGTTTAAACAGCTTAATTATCAAACTTTTAATTTTTTCATACAAAAAAAATATGAGTGTGTTCAGAAATTTGAAATTTAACGGTAAAAAGTAATGGATGTGTTCAGAAAATTAAATTTTTTTCTAACGGAAAAATTTGAATTTCAGAAAACCGTTAAGGGAATTTCCACAGATCGAAAATTTCAAAAAAATCGACTTTAAATGAAAAGTTCTCTTATCAGAGCTATCTAGACGATCAAAATACTTATTTTTGTCATGTAAAACGTTGAGTTCTATATATTTGTCCTTTAATCTTGTTTATAAGTGCATTCATTTGTGAAAAATTTCGATTTTTGCGAGCGTTACTTGGTAAGAAAAAGTTGAATTTAATTTTTTGCAAAGTAACGCTAATAATTTCCTAATTAATGCGTTTGGAAGGAAGATAATAAGACAAATTAGTAGAATTTATTGTTTTACTAATGAATAACTAGTCATTGCATCGTCTAGATATCTTAATTTAGAGAAAATTGATTTTTGACCAAAATTTTTAAAGAAACACATCTGTGGAAATTCCCTTAAATCGTAAGAATATTTTTTGCATTGCATGTTATGAAAATCGATTTTAATGTATAAACTTTAAGAGAAAGTAAGGGTTTTGATCATTAATTTTAGAAAAGGAGTTTTGATCATTAATTTTAAACTTTTTGTAGTAATATTATGATTAGAGAAACAGCAATAGAGTGATAAAACTTGTCCATCTTTTCTATTAAATCAATTGCTAATCGCTGCGCCAAAAATGCGCTAAAGTCCCTCGATATAAAACACGAGGACTTTTGTAATTTTTTATTGAGGTAGGAGGAACGAAACTACACTCTTAATGAATTTGAAAAATATGATTTTCGTCAGAATCCTACACAAAAAAATGTATTTATAAAAAATAACAAAGTATCTATAATGATAAATTTTTCATAGCTTTTTTCCAATTTCTTTAACGTTTTCCCAAAATATAATTTTGTCTTTAAATTGTGTTAATAAAGTCCAAAAAAAAACCAAGATCTTGAAGATCATACTAGATCTAAGTCCCATATAAATAAGTCTAAATAGAAAAAAAAGTTTAAACTTATTATTAAAACAAATTTTGAGTTATTTTATTCAAATATAAATATAACTTAAGTCGTTTGAATTTAAAAATATTTAAATAATATGGATTTTAATTATGAAATAAAAAGAAATTGAACTGGAAGACAATTTTTAAAGCAAAAGAAGTGAATTAATTTTCTTAAAAATAAATCATTACCAGTTGTATTCTAATAATAACTTCTTTGAATAATAACCATGGTATTTAATATACCTTAGTGTTCAAAAATTTCCGTGACCGGGAAATCAGGAAAGTCTAGTTAGAAATAAAAGTAAATTTTCACACGCTTTTTAAATGTTTTTTTGTTCTTCTAAAATTAATGGCTCTATGAACTCAATAGATGCACTATTTATACAATATCTTTTTCTTGTTGGTAAAGGTCCATCTTCAAAAACATGCCCTTAAAAAAATAACAAAATTAAAAAAATAGAATATAAATATATTAAGTAAGCAATAATTACCCAAATGTGCACGACATTTACTGCAGCGAACCTCTGTTCTCTGTAAAGCTATATTTTATACAAAGCATTAACCAATAATAAATAAAAAAATAAGAACTGAACGGTAACTTAATCTACATTACCTGGACGAGTAATTAATAATAATAAATTTGTACCAACTTTTTAAAATAATATAGGTAATTAATTAAAATTAAAAAATAAAAATATCGCAAATAAAATAAAATATGAATAAACAAAAACGAAGTTAGGACATAAAATCAAAAATTGAGGAAATTAGAAAAATAAGTAATTGGAAGAAAGAAAGAAAAAAAAATAAAGATTCATTAGGTCCTTCACCAACAATGATGCCTTAACATAATTTACTACAATAATAATGATTGTGCTAGTTGAATGAATTATAAATAAAGTTTTGTAAATGATTAATATAATGTTTGAAGGTTTGAAAAATATATATATATTAAATGATTGCTAATTTATATGTTTAAATAAATTATATAAATAAATTTACCTAAAGAAGTATCTTTATGTAAAGTAATCTTTCCTTTGTCCAAAACATCATTAAATGATGGCCAACCGCACGAACTGCAATAATTTAATTTTTGAGATATGTAACAAGACTTATTAAATACAAATTGCCCTGGGAGAAGCCGAAGTCTGAATCCGAATCTGACCAAATGTTAAGTGTGTACCCTCCCGTGGTATCCCCTGATACCGCTTAACAAACCACTGGCAACCGAATCTGTGCCGGGATAGGTACATAAATAAAAGAGTAGATTAAAAGTCTACTCAAACCAGAGCTCGAAGCGATTCATTTGTGAAGTATAAGATTTCATGCAAAAAATTATCGGTCTTTAGCGAACCGGAGCGAAATTCACTTCGCTTCGAGCTCTGCTTTCAATTCGTAGCTCGATTACTGGCCGCGCCAAAAATGCGCTGAAGTCCCTTGATTAAAAACACGAGGACTTTTGTAATTTTTTTTGTACCTGTCGAATTTTGTTTCCGAGCTAAAAAGTTCCATTCCACAAACTACACAAACGTATGTTCCTTTCTTATAGAATTTGTTATATTTTCCTGAAAACGGCCTTTCAGTTCCACATTCTTGCGTAACATGATATTGTAATGGTGTTAATCTTTTCTTCAATTCATCTTTATTTAGTTCCATATTATAAAGAAAACAATACACATTGAATGTTTCTAAAATTAAATAAAATAAAAAATATCTGTATTTAGATAGTTGTATGAATAGCAAGGTTGTGAATTTTGAACTTGACACTAATAATCATTTTTTTTCTTGTAGATAAATTGAAATTTAATTAAACTTAATTATCAGCATCAAGATGAAAAGAGTATCTAGCAAGAATGGACAAATTAAAGATATGGTATTACAAAATTTTTTTAAAAAAAAATAATATTGTGCCATAAATGGCAATAAACGTGAATGCTCTGATTAAGAAGTTTCAAAAATTTTATTAGTCAATAATAATAATAATTACCTAGTATACACTAGCAATAACTTTTTTTTTTTTGTTTTTTTATGAATAAAGAATTAAGAAGAAAATTTAATTTGTGTAATTTTCTTTTGAATTTTCCCAGCTTTTCTTTTTTTGTTGTTTATTTTCATGGCTGCGAATGTGTTAGTATACGTTTAAATGTGTGACCACAATGGGCCCAAAAAGGGACTTTTTGGAAATAATTCATAATATTTTGGTGGTTGGTAGCCCTGGTCCTAGGGATCATAAAAATATAAAACTTTTGGCATATAACTCTAATAGCCGCTCAGGAGAACTTGAAATGTGTTTTGGGCACTAGTGATTTTCAAAAAATTCCTGTGCCTCACTGTGTGGATGAAATTTCACAAACTTTTTTTTATTCGTTCAATACTTGCTTTAACTTTCATAGAAAAATACCAAAAATATTTTTAATCTAAAAAAAAGTGGTCAAAAAATTGAAAAAGTCCAAAAAAATGCGATTTTTATGACATTTTTGCCTCCTGTGCCTACAAGTTGGTCTTAAAAAATCTAAAAACTTATGATTATTATAGCTAATAAGTAGACCTACAAAAAACATTTCATTCATTACTTCCAAAAACGTCATTTAGTGCTTCAAAAATGAGGTCAAAGGTCAAAATTTTCGATTTTTTGGCATTTTTGGGTTTGGGGCCCATATGACCCACTAAATGACCACGGCATAATGTCAAGTGACATTATTTTTGTAATTTCTATATTGTACTACAAAATTAAGCAAAAAAGCAAATTTTTTCTGGTCCCCAGTTCTGGGGACCCCAAAGAAGGGTCTGGTAGGGGGTCTTCAGAACAAAAAAATTCATATCTCAAAAGTATCTTCACCATATTGTCTGAAACTCTCAGAAATGATAGAAAACATCAATACGGATCATTTTTAGTCATTTCGGCCTAATAAAAATTTGATTTTGGTCTTTATAGTGATTTCGCTGATTTTCGAGCTTGGTCAAAAATCAAGTTTTCACTTTTCGACTCCTACCACCTCAGGATGACTTTATATTTTATTTTTTTGATGAATTCTTATAGCTAAGCATAGTACGCATCCAACGAGGTATAAAACATGATGTATGGTCAAGATATGGCAGAGTTATGGCCAAAAAACTGAAAAAATGGTCAATTTTTTGAGGGTTTGACAACTTTCATCGCACATATTTGCTCATATTTCATCAAAATTTCAAGTATATGTAACAAATTTGGTATCGTTGAAAAGGTTATTGCTACAGCTATACAATAAAATAAAAATCTAAGTTTGGAAGTTCCTCAGTAGACCAGAAAACTTACAAAAGTTTGTCTTGTCCTCCCGTACACAGCAAAAATTAAAAATTTTTATTTTTGTGTTTTTTCCACAGTTTTACACATGAACTTTCATAATATGATCAATAAAAGACTTAGCAGCCATTACTTCTTGCATACAGGTCCATAGAAAAATCATCAAATTTTCGAATATTTTCGATTTTTTCGTAAAAATTGTACTTTTTTCTATGGACCTGTATGCAAGAAGTAATGGCTGCAAAGTCTTTTATTGATCATATTATGAAAGTTCATGTGTAAAACTGTGGAAAAAACACAAAAATAAAAATTTTTAATTTTTGCTGTGTACGGGAGGACAAGACAAACTTTTGTAAGTTTTCTGGTCTACTGAGGAACTTCCAAACTTAGATTTTTATTTTATTGTATAGCTGTAGCAATAACCTTTTCAACGATACCAAATTTGTTACATATACTTGAAATTTTGATGAAATATGAGCAAATATGTGCGATGAAAGTTGTCAAACCCTCAAAAAATTGACCATTTTTTCAGTTTTTTGGCCATAACTCTGCCATATCTTGACCATACATCATGTTTTATACCTCGTTGGATGCGTACTATGCTTAGCTATAAGAATTCATCAAAAAAATAAAATATAAAGTCATCCTGAGGTGGTAGGAGTCGAAAAGTGAAAACTTGATTTTTGACCAAGCTCGAAAATCAGCGAAATCACTATAATGACCAAAAATCAAATTTTTATTAGGCCGAAATGACTAAAAATGATCCGTATTGATGTTTTCTATCATTTCTGAGAGTTTCAGACAATATGGTGAAGATATTTTTGAGATATGAATTTTTTTGTTCTGAAGACCCCCCTACCAGACCCTCTTTGGGGGTCCCTGGTGAACCGGGGGACCAGAAAAAATTTGCTTTTTTTTGCTTAATTTTGTAGTACAATATAGAAATTACAAAAATAATGTCACTTGACATTATGCCGTGGTCATTTAGTGGGTCATATGGGCCCCCAAACCCAAAAAATGCCAAAAAAATCGAAAATTTTGACCTTTGACCTCATTTTTGAAGCACTAAATGACGTTTTTGGAAGTAATGAATGAAATGTTTTTTGTAGGTCTACTTATTAGCTATAATAATCATAAGTTTTTAGATTTTTTAAGACCAACTTGTAGGCACAGGAGGCAAAAATGTCATAAAAATCGCATTTTTTTGGATTTTTTCAATTTTTTGACCACTTTTTTTTAGATTAAAAATATTTTTGGTATTTTTCTATGAAAGTTAAAGCAAGTATTGAACGAATAAAAAAAAGTTTGTGAAATTTCATCCACACAGTGAGGCACAGGAATTTTTTGAAAATCACTAGTGCCCAAAACACATTTCAAGTTCTCCTGAGCGGCTATTAGAGTTATATGCCAAAAGTTTTATATTTTTATGATCCCTAGGACCAGGGCTACCAACCACCAAAATATTATGAATTATTTCCAAAAAGTCCCTTTTTGGGCCCATTGTGGTGACAAATTGTTAGTTTTTTCTGGTTTTTTCGTTCAAGTTTTTTCAGTTAGAAAAATATGCTTAAAAATTTAAAATTTGATTATTTTAATAAAAAATAATAAATTAGATATGCTCATACACAAAAAATGACATTTTCTAGCGTTAATATAAAGTTAAAGATTTTGGGATACGTTTAATAGCGCTTGAAAGTTTAACGTATAAAAAATGTTTAAATAACTGAACTTATGCTTTGCATTTAAAATATCAGAATTTTTAAATTAAATTTTGAACTAAACCTATCCATTCCGAAAAAAGAAAGAGTGGAGCTTCTTTAAAGTTATTAAAAAAGTGGAGTTTTAAAAGGATAAATAATAATTAGAATCGCTAAATAATGATTAAATTTACTAGCAAACGAGATGTTGATCGACATGTTTCACAAATGTCTCAAAAACTTAATGAAAATGAGGTATGATTTTATAATTTTAATTAGCGTGCTTTTCTCGGCTTTTTACTTGAAATATTTTTTTTTTCGTTGTTTAATTTTAAATTTGTAATATAAATACAGATTTTAAATAAGAACTTTAAATTGATAATAACAATATAATGACTAAAAATTATACCTGCAAAAAAAAATCTTTGAAAAATTACATTGTTTGATGAAATTCCTTAATTCCTTAATTAAATTACTCAATTTTGTTTGTCATTCATTAATCATAATATTTATTTATCCAAGATGTTAAATTTATCAATTTCAAAACGGTTAAAAACTAAAAAAAAAATAATAATTTATAAACAACAACAAGAAAAAAAAAAAAAAAAAAATGTCGAGAAATGTTAGGTTAAATTATTGGCGGAAAATTCAAAAATTATAATTTATATTTTATTTTATTTCTCAGAGATCAAGTCGAGGATTTGCTATTGCTAAAAGTTATGCAAAAGTGAATGAATATGAACTATCAAAAGATTGGCTTCAAAGATATTTGGAAATTAAACCTGATGATGCAGCTGCTTACAAGTTTATGGGAGAAATTTACGAGAAGCTTCAAAAACCAGAACAGGCAATAACGAATTATCAACGTTCATATAGTTTGAATTCTAAGCAGAATGATATAATTAAGAATGGTAATGTATTTTTTTTTAACTTTATTATTATTTAAGTCTTCGTAAATATTATTTCCAGTATGTCGTTTGTTTCTTCTGAATGACGGATGGTCTACTAGTCCAGCTAAGGCTAAATATTGGTGTGAACTTGCCGAGACTGAAAACATCCGTGATGATAATATTTTCACATTGCGTCTAAAAATGTCTAATAAAGATAAGAAGCATGATAATAATAATAAGCCAGCCGAGGATATGATTCTTCGAGAAATAACAGCTCATCCTCACGATGTAAGTTTGAGAATACGTTTGGTGAAATTTTTGGTGGAAGAGAAACGTTTCAAGGATGCTTTAAAGTATTGTTTTGATTTGGAAAT
Source organism: Chironomus striatipennis (assembly GCA_026123125.1). NCBI lineage: Eukaryota > Metazoa > Arthropoda > Insecta > Diptera > Chironomidae > Chironomus > Chironomus striatipennis. The sequence goes on from CM047393.1 coordinate 24,003,201, forward strand.
GAAATGTATGGAAACTTTTTACTCATCAATTGAATGGTACAATACAATGTCCAACGTTTTAACCTACCCAGATGATTCATGGAACTATTGGTGTCTATTTTTAATAACATTGGACAAACAAATTTATCTAAATCTAAAGAAAGATACAAATCTACAAGCGATTAAGCAATCCAATATAAAAGAAGTTACTAATTTAATTTTTGAGTTTGATCAAGTCATTAAAAAGGCATCTGATATACTTTTACAAATTGGTCCTGTCAAAGAGTTTGGAGAGGAAATTATTAATCACTTTTCCGGACAACTTGCACTTCATATTGCATCCATATTATTCCAAAAGCAAAAAATTACAAATAATGACCAATGGCGGGAGACAACAAAAAAGTGCTTATCTTTCTTACTATTTGCTTTTCAATCTTCAACGGTCAACATAGAAGCTCCTTGGCTTAAAAATATGAATGAAACAATTCGAAATTTATTTGCCCATCTTAAAAAGGAAGGAGCATTTAGATGCATTCAATCTGCTCGTACTATATTGTCATGCAAAACAAATAGAAGTGATGACCTTATACAAACAACTAATCAAAAATACTGGTTTACTGTTGATGACATTTTTAATCAAGTTCGAGAAACGTGTGCAGATTTAAATTGGAGAAAGATAATCTTTCGTTTAATTTTCGCAAACACTGATCAACAAATGAAAATTTCTTCTTCCTATTATGTACAAAGTTCATTTTTTCGAGAACCAAATTACGAAATGATATCCTTCAATGATGTTGAAAATTATGAAAGCATCGCACAGTATCTTTATCCATCATGCTTGGACCATCAAGTCTACCTTGGATTAGGTCGAACTGATTTGCATACTTTGGAGTCTCATATATTCAACGGGTTAAATTTATCAGCATCCAATCTTATTAATTGTAATCCCGAAACTCTTAACCGCATTGATGTAAATTCATTTCTTTATTGTGCCATTATTCAAGCTAGGCGTAAACTGGAAGCTGAAAAGAAATCATTCGAAACATTCAACAATCGTTTTAATGAAAAACCATTAATTTTGCCAGCATCCAATATTGTTGATGGTTTATGTACAGAAGAGCAAAACCATTGGTGGATGTGCGCATATAAAATGTACAAAAATATGAATTTCGAGAATTTGGCTCAATTGAAAGCTACATTGCAATTTGGAATTGAAGCTATCCGAGGAATCGATACTCCCAAAATTGATTTGATTGTTTTATTAAAACTAGGAGACCTCTTGCTGTTGCGTTCAAACTGCTGTAAACCAGAAGAGAAAAGACATTTGGAAATTCGTGTTGAATATATTTATAAGTTTGCAATGAAAATGATGAAAAATCAAGACGGAATTGATAATACGAGAAGACTATTTAAATTTATAGCAAATAATTATGATTTTGATCAGGAAGTTGAACAATTAACTGGATCTGCAATTTCCTATTTATCTGCGCTATATTTCAGACGTGATGAATACAAGGAATTTATTGATGAAATAACGGGAATCCAACATATTTGGGCTCATTACTATCGTTCTGAAGCTTATAAAAAATTGGATGAATTGGGTAAGTCACCACGAAAGGCGAAGAAATTTTATATGGAAAAGGCAAGAGAAAGCTTAATCGAAACATTAGCATTGCTCGATAAAAATGAGAGTATTTATAAAGACAATCCATTAAGAATTCAAGTTGAGAAGGATTTAAAAAAGCTTCAATATGACTTGTCATTTACAAACAACGAAGAACTTGATTTTCATAATATATCACATAACGGATATGGTGATGATGAAATTTTTCACAATGCTTCGTCAAGTTCTTTCCGAGGACGACGTGATTTATCGACATATGCAGCAACGATGACAAGTCATAACAGTGAAAAATTTGCTGAAATCGAAGGTCTTATAAGAAAATTAAACGATTTAGTAATTTCTGTTAAAGATGAGGTATTAAGTGTACGAAATGATATAACGAGCTTGAAAGATGATATTTTGAATACCCGCGGAGAAATTACAGACTTGAATGCCAATAAGGATTCAATTACTTCAAAGGCATTAAATGATATTTATAAGTCTTTAGAAGATTTACCTTGGAATATAACTTATATGATGAATATGGTTTCCAATCAATCAGGACCTGTTTTGTCATCTGCGACACGTTTTCCCAATGTTAATCAATTTAATCAAATGTATAACACAGCTTATCCTATATATCCAATGCAGTATCCAGTTGCGTCATCATCACGACCTCCTTTCTCGCAACTTCCACCACAACCAAGTTTTAATGGTGATTCAATTAGTTTTAATACTTCAATTCCACCAGTTCTACCACAGCAGGCTCATCTTTCTACTAATACTGGACCAAAGTCAATGCTTCTTGAAGCACTCAATACTCCTACTGTTTTAAATACGTGGAATAATACATATAATAACTCTTCGACTTTGCCAACGATTCCTGTTAATAGTTTTCAAGCATCCAACAATGTAATAAATTCCCCAAACGTTCCAGCAACATCATCTACAGTGAATGCGATAAATAAAGAATCATCCCTTCCAAATAATGTTGTTATAACAAGTTCTGATCCATTACCAACACAAAATTCAATTGTTTCACAGCCTACATTAAGTGTTACTATTCCTCCTCAGCATATTAAGCATAACACACAAAATGATATTTTTGTTCAACAAAACAACACAATAATGTCAAAGATTAATAATTCAAATTATGAAGATATTTCACCATCTAAGCAAGCTGATAATGAATATTATGACGAGCCTGCTGATTATGATCCACGACCAGATTTTAAACCAATAATTCCATTACCTGATGAAGTAGAAGTCAAAACTGGCGAAGAAAATGAACAAGTCTTGTTTGAAGAAAGAGCCAAACTGTTTCGATTTATTGACAAAGAATGGAAGGAGCGCGGTATAGGAAACATCAAAATTCTTAAGAATAATGACAGTAATAAATGTCGAATAGTTATGAGAAGGGAACAAATTCATAAGTTATGTGCAAATCATGCGATTACATCTGAAATGGAATTGAAGACAACACAAAATGAAACCAATTTGATTTGGGGTGCAAATGATTACACAGAAGAAGAGATGAGACTTGAAAAATTCCTCGTTCGTTTCAAATATGCCGAACAAGCAAAGAAATTTAGAGACACATTTGAACACGCTAAAAAACTTGCTACTTCTAAGGATTTACCAAAGGTAATTAATAAATCTTTTTTATTATTATTATTATTATTAATTTATTTATTTATTATGTGAATCAAATTTAATAGAGTTTGAAAGGTTTAAATGAAATTAAAGTGAAGTTTATGATCCAAATTTTGCAAAAACTACATTAACAATTTAAAAATTTTATGAAAATTTCGGAAATTTCTATTTCTCAACTAATTAGATTAGCAATTGATTAAATAGAAAAGAAAGTCGAGTTTTAAAACTCTATTTCTGTTTCTTTCATAAGTCATAATTCATTTCAATAATAAGTTTAAAACTAAAGATCAAAACTCCTTTAAAATTGATTTTTATAATGTTCAATGCAAAAAATAGCTTTACGATTTAACGGTTTTTTGAAATTCAAAATTTTCCGTTAGCAAAAAATTTAAATTTCTGAACACATCCATTATTTTTCAAATTTCTAAACGCACTTACTGGAGGACCTCGATTTGAGTAATTGTTTGGTTCCGGAAAAAATCTACTCAAATCGAAATGTATGGAAAATGACCGTTAAAAAAAGAAAATTTGAATTTTTGTATGGGAGCACTTTAGTTACTCAAATCGAAATTACTCAAATCGAAGTTACTCAAATCGAGGTCCTCCAGTATATTTGTTTTATATGAAAAAATTAAAAGATAATTAATTTAGGTGTTTAAACACAAATTTAAGACTTTTAAATACATTTGCCGCTAATAACTCGATGAAACGAAGCTAATAAAACTCATGGAATCGCCTTAGAATAAAATTCTGAGAAAAAAATCAATCCGAAATAACGGTAAAAAAAGTTCAAATTTTTTAACGGTTAGAAAAAATTCAAATTTCTCATCAGCATAGCTTTGCCCTGCATTGTTTACATATTTTTTTTGAAATATAAAATCGATGAATTAAGCTATTTAATTAGTGTTTTTTAACTTTTCAATAGCTGCTCGTCTGATAAAATCATTCAAAAAGCTATTAAAACAATTTCGAGCTTGCTACAAAGTCTAGATCAAAACCCGAACGAACGAACGACCGATCAAAGTGCATGATTGAGCTTCCTTTTTGAAAATAAGTTTTCAAAAATGCGCTAAAAATCTTCATTTAAATTGTAAAAAAAAAAATGAAAAAAATATTCAAAAATTTCATATTTTAACAAAAAGCTTCAATTTTCCAATTTTGATTAAAATCAATTTCGATTACGATTAAATTTCGATCAAATTTTTAATTTCGATTACTTTGATTAAAATCATTGATCGTAATCGTGATCGTTGAAACAAAAAGTTTTTGCACTTTCTACACTTTGATGGATTTACCCATATTAAGTCTTAGTCTTTAAAAAATTTTAGTTATAATGAATTAAATTGTTAATTTGAAAATTTGTGTAGCAAAAGTTATTTTTATTTATTTTTTTTTTTTTTCATTTTTTTTCAGGATGAATTGGCAAATGAAAAATCGATTGAAGAAGAAAATACTTTGAAACAAGCTACAAAAACAAGTTTTGTATTTGGAGGACTTACAGGAAATTTAACGAAAACGGAAATTACACCAAAAGATAAAAAGGAATCATCCAACACTAGCAAATCAATTCAGCCAAGTCCATTTGCAAATTTCAGCTTTGGAGGCTCTACGAATAAATCATTTACAGAATTATTTAGTAACTTGAATTCAGAACAGAATAATTTGGCGTCCGATGCAAACAAGTCCTTAAAAAATGATGATAATGATAGTATTGATAATGAGCATTTTGAATCAACGGCCCATTTTGAACCAGTAATATCATTGCCGGAACTAATTGACAATAAGACTGGGGAAGAAGATGAAAATGTTTTATTTTGTAACCGTGCAAAATTATTGCGATTCGACTCTAGCATTAAAGAATGGAAGGAAAGAGGAATTGGAGAAATGAAAGTACTAGTTAAGAAAGATGATCTTTCTAAGGGAAGATTGCTTATGCGACGTGAACAAGTACTTAAGTTATGTTGTAATATGATAATTACTAAAGAAATGAAATTTACCAAAATGAGCAGTAATGCACTTTCATTTGCTGGACAAGATTTTAGTGATGGAGAAGTTAAAGCTGAAAAATTAGCAATTAAATTTAAAACACCTGATTTAATAAAATCATTCCAAGATGCCGTTTCTAATGTTCAAGAAAAAATGAACGAAGAAATGTTAAACAATAATAAAACTACTGGTAACAATGTGACAACGTCTAAAAATGAACAAGTTAAAGGATTTGGAGATATGTTCAAACCGAAAGTTGGTTCATGGACTTGTGAAGCGTGTTACATTTCAAATAAACCAGAAACTTTATATTGTGTTGCTTGTGAAACACCTAAAGATAATACAGTTCCAAAAAAAGAGCCTAAATCTTTACTGATGTCTTCAAATGATACATCTAAATTTAGTTTTGGAGTGCCCAATCAATCAGGATTCTCATTTGGAATTAAAACAACAACAACAGCAACGGAATCAAAACCAATTGAAAATTCAATATCAACGGGATTTGTATTTGACTCGTCACTCAATACTAATTTGTCGACAGAAGTAAAAGAAAATACTGGATTTAAATTTGATGCATCTAAACCATTTGCATTTGGAAACATAGCATCTGCAATCGCAACAAAACCAGTTCAAGAAGTTCAATTCAACACTAATCCGTCAGTTAAAGAAGTTGGTAAAAGCGATGCGGGCTTTAATTTTATTTTCAAAAAAAAATCTCCAGCAAAAGTAAAATCTCCAGGAAAATCGCGTAATGATAGTGTAAATAGTGAAGGGTGTGATGAAACTGGTGACGATAATGAGTTTCATGAAGAAGAGGAGAATCAAACTTATTTTACTCCTGTAATTCCTTTACCTGATAAAATCGAGGTTATAACTGGAGAAGAAAATGAAAAGGTTTTTGTCATTTATAATATATGTGCATGGTGATGGACACAAAAAAGGGAAATTTCATTTAACGATTAAATGAAATTTATACTTTCTCATTAATACAAACTCATTTGTTTACAAAATTATTTCATTAAAATTCAATGCTAATATGTGTCAAAAAATTTACAAATATAGGACTAAAAGAACAAACAATTTTTAATCATGATTACAAGTGATTTACAGTTTGTAATTCAAAGTATTTATGGCTAATTTTAAAGAATATTCATGCTGATTTTTTTTTTCGTCCATCACCACATATTTATTTATTTTAATATATTTTACAATTCGTATAAATTTCTTGATTTAGGTGATTTACTCGCATCGAGCAAAACTATTCCGATTTACTGATAAAGAATGGAAGGAACGTGGCCTTGGAGATGTAAAAATACTCGAAAACAACGAAACTGGAAAATTAAGGTAAAATTTATTTCTATTCGAGCTTATTTTAGAGCATTTTTCTTTAGATTTGTTTAAATTTAAAGTTTTTAGGTCCCTCGTATTTTATATTGAGGGACTTCAGCGCATTTTTGACGCAGCGATTAGCAATTAATTTAAAAGAAAAAAATGCAATCAAAACATTTAAGTTTATGCATTAAAACCGATATTCAATACAAAAAAAGTTTTATGATTTAACGGTTTTTTGAAATTCAAAAATTTCCTTTATAAAAATTTTAAATTTCTGAACGCACTCTTTACGTTTACCGTTATTTTTCAAATTTCTAAACGCACTAACTTTTTTTTATGCTGGGCAATTCTTTGGATGAGTGGAATTTTTGAAAAAGGCGCTTTTATAATCCGATGTCAATTATCTTCATCTCAAAAAAATGTTTTCTTCAATTTTGCTATTTTCATTCATTATTTAAAGATTCAAACTGTTTTAAATGATAAAACATTAATTACTTGTTGTCAGTAGTCTATTAATACATAACAAAACAGCGTTTCTGATTAGAAAATCGAATATTTTCATTTCAATATTCTGTATTTTTGCATGGATTAGGAAGAAAAAAAAGATTTTTTTTATAACTCGCTGACACATCAAATTTTTCAAATAATCGAAATATTTTTCTTGATAATGAGTTAAAGTAATAAGTTAAGCATACAATCGATAGATTTTTGAATTTTTTATTACTCAATAACAATCATTTTATCATAAAATCAGTAGTTTTCTTTAATTTTTGATTGTTCGGATGCTCCAAGTGAAAAAAATAACTTAATTAATACATAATTAATACATACTTAACTTAATACAGGATCTTTGTTAATGAAAACATGATATAATATGAAAAAATACATCAATTACAACAATAACATGATAGATTTTAGTGGAAAATTTTTGCAAAAAATGGATTCTTTGACAAAAAATTTCAAAATTTCATCCAAAGAATTGCCCTGCATGTTCCATTGAAATAAGACATCAAATCTTGTAGTGTTAATCGAGTTACACATATTATTTTTAGCGCATTTTTGCAAAAAATGACCCTTAAAGTTTCACTTTGTTCGGCTGGCTGGGTCGTTCAAGGCTGGATGAGCTCTGAGATCTCAGAAACCAGACATAGTTAAGGGTTCTGTTATGATGAATTATCTTTTTACTATCGAGTTATTCCGGTATCGCTTATTAAAAATTCGTTAAACAATCTACAATTCCTGTAATCAACGATTTATCATTAAATAAGGATAAAAATTGTTGAAAACCCCTCGATAAAAATTTGATTTTTTTTTTCACCGTTGGAATTTAAAAATTTTTTGACCGTTATTTTTGGTTAAAATTTTTTTCTTTCTTTTTGAAAGGTTTTGTATTTATTATCATCGTGAAAACAGACTTTTTATGCATAGAGCATGCTAGAAAGACGGAATTTAATAGTTTTTGTTACTATTGAACAGTTTTTTTTAAAATAAAAGTTGTATTTTTTTGCAGGGTTTTTTGGTGATAAAAGAAAAATTATGGGATTTTGTAATTTAAAGCAATTTCTATTTAATCGATATCTGATCGTTGCGACAAAAATGTGCTTAAGTCCCTCGATTAACAACACGAGGACTTTAAACATTTTTTTTTTTTTTATATAAAAAACTTCCTTTTTGAGAACAAGTTTCCAAAAATGCGCTAAAAGAGGAATTATTGCGTTTAGTTTTTAATTCAAAATTTTAACGGTTAAAAAAAATTGTAAACACGGACGTTTAATTGGTCGTTTTGAAAATTTTTGGCCAATTTTTGCAAAACACAAAGTCAAAGTGGTGGTTAAATTTAAAACGGCCGTTTTTAGTTGCACGTTCTTCAACAATCAAAGCAAACAAAGCGTTCAATTAAAAATTGAAAATCTATTTAGAGTTCAATTAACATTAATAAGATTTGAAATAATCTTTCACTTTTAATACAGCAATTAATTGATAATTTTTAAATGTATTTACAGAATGGTTATGCGACGTGAGCAAGTTCATAAAATCTGTCTCAACTTTTTCCTCACAACTGATATTGAATTTAAACGAAAGGACGATCAATCTTGGTCATTTGGAGCAAACGATTTTTCAGAAGGGGAATATGAGCTTACATCTTTCGCAATAAGATTTAAAACTAAAGATATATGTGATGAGTTTAAAAAAGCAATCGATGATGCACTTACAAAGAAATATGCCGGATCAAACGATAATTCTGAGATCATTAAAAAATTGATGCTTCCCGAAAATTTCTTTTCTTATGAAAATGCTGAGGAGTGTGCTGGCTGCTTGGGTTGCAAACCTGATGATTACATTTATACAGTAAAGGAAACATCATTTCAAATTAAAGAACTAGAGAATACCTCATTGCCATTATTTTCTCCGTCAATCATTATTCGAAATAAATGTAGAGGGGCTAGTCAAGACAAAAAGGTATCATTTAAGATTGCAGAAATAAAAAAAAATGATAAAGCAACTCAATTCTTTGCCAACAATATTGTTAGTCAAGATGATAGCGAAAAGAATAAATCTGAAGAAGTTGTTAATATCTTCACCAAGATTAATAGCCAAAACGTAAATTTTCACAATGACAAAAATAATTTATTTACTGCAAATGCATCATCATCAACTACAACAAAAGATACTGGAACAATAAATAGTCTTGAAAGTGACAAAAAAAGTGAGCAGATATCCATTTTCGGAAGTAAAATTAGTTTTGGAAATACAATTGATGGATCAAGTATTTTTGGTACCGGAAATAAAGAAAACAATGATAAAAAATTGGGTTTCGCAAATACACCTATATTTGGAGCAAATATTTTTGGATCAGCCAATAATACAGGCAACAAGAGCACAATTGGAAACATTTTTGGAGCGTCCAGTTCAAGTTTTAGTTTTGCAGATGCCGCCAAAGAGCTTGAATCCTCTAAATCTAAAACGTCAATTAATGAGCCCGATTTTCTTAAAGATGTAAGCAAATTAGGAGGTTTTGCTGAATTAGCTGCCACTTCGAGTACTGCAGGAGATACAGCATTTAATGTCCAAAAAAATCATGGAACAGGACAATTTTTTGGATTAACTGTTAAAGATGATTTCTTTAGTAAGAATTTAAATAAACAAAATATTTCTGCAGAAGAATCAGGTCACAATGATGACGAAGAAAATGTTCAAGATGATAATTATGATCCACATTACGATCCAATTATAAGTTTGCCAGATGAAGTGAAAGTATGTACTGGAGAAGAGGATGAAGAGAAATTGTTTGGTGAACGAGCAAAACTTTTCCGATATGATATGAATACAAAGGAATGGAAAGAAAGAGGTAAATAAACAACTTAATTAAATAAATAATTACAAAAGTCTTCGTGTTTATGTCGAGGGACTTTAGCGCATTGTTGATGAAGCGATTAGCAATTGGTTTAATAGAATAGATGGACGAGCTTTAAAACTCTATTGCTGTTTCTCTAATCATAATGCATTACTATAATAAAAAGTTTAAAATTGAAGATCAAAACTCCTTTCCTAATATATTAATAATAAAAACCCTTACTTGCTCCTAAAGTTTAAAAATTAAAATCGATTTTTGTAATGTTTAATGTAAAAAATGTTCAAAGTCCTCGTGTTGTTAATCGAGGGACTTAAGCGCATTTTTGTCGTAGCGATCAGAAATCGATTAAATAGAAATTGCTTTAAATTACAAAATCCCATAATTTTTCTTTTATCATCAAAAAATCCTGCAAGAAAATACAATTTTTATAAAAAAAAAACTGTATAATAATAACAGAATCCATTAAATTCCGTCCCTCTAGCATGCTCTATGCATGAAAAGTCTGTTTTCTTGATGATAAATACCAAGATATATAGATGGGTAAAGTAAAAAAGTTGCCGTTTTTAACGGATAAAAATTTGAAAATTTTAAATTTTTTGTAAATACTAACACAATGAAAGAAATTTGGAAAATTTTGTTACTCAAATTTTTGGAATTTTCATGGGTAAAAAGCATTACAAACGATAGTTTACATGATAAAGTTGCTTTTATAGTTACAAAAATGAGATCCAGTAAACAAATTTGAGCTAAAAATCAAAATTTAATTTAGAAATTTTTTTCATAATTTTTTTTTCATTTGTTTGTTTACAAACAGAAAAAAAGCGTATGGTCGCGTATGGTCGAGTATGGTCGAGCATACTTTGTATTGGCCCATCTATATATCTTGATAAATACAAAACCTTTCAAAAAGAAAGAAAAAAATTTCGACCAAAAATAACGGTCAAAAAATTTTTAAATTCCAACGGTCAAAAAAAATTCAAATTTTTATCGAGGGGTTTTCAACGATTTTTTTCCTTATATAATGTTAAATCGTTGATTACAGGAATTGTAGATCGTTTAACGATTTTTTAATAAGCGATGCCGGAATAACTCGATAGCAGAAAGATAATTCATCATAACAGAACTCTTAACTATGTCTGGTTTCTGAGATCTTAGAGCTCATACAGCCAGCCAGCCGAACAAAGTGAAACTTTAAGCGTCATTTTTTGCAAAAATGCGCTAAAAATAGTTATACGATTTAACGGTTTTTTGAAATTAAAAATTTTCCGCTAGCGAAAAATTTAAATTTCTGAACAAATCCATTACCTTTTACCGTTATTTTTCAAATTTCTGAACGCGCTCACGTTTGTTTTGTATGAAAAAATTAAAAGTTGATTAATTAAGGTGTTTAAACTGAATTTCAATACTTTTAAATAGCCAGGGCCGGAATTACTCAATGAAATTAAACCATTAAAACAAACCCGAGCTCTCTACGATGTCGTCTAGATCAAGAGATTTCATTTCATGCCCGAACGAACAAAGTGTATGATTGAACTACCTTTTTGAAAACAAGTTTCCAAAAATGCGCTAAAAATAATATAAAATATACAAAAATAAACTTATTAATAATGAAATAATAATAATAATAATAATAAAATGTTTTTGTTATTTTAGGAGTAGGTGAAGTAAAAATATTACATCATTCTGTTAACAAAACATATAGAATGATATTGAGACGTGAACAAATTTTCAAGCTAGTTCTCAATCAGCTTATTACATCAGAATTACATATTTCACCTATGGAAAATTCACCCAAAGCATTTTGTTGGGCTGGAATGAATTATGCAGAATCGACTGATGGAGAGGTTGAACAACTTGCAATCAGATTCAAAAACGAGGATCTCGCAAATAATTTCAAAAATATTATTGAAGAATGTCAGAGAAATATGTAATCAATATATTTAATAATAAAATGATTCGTGTACTTAGTTAAAAAATCAGGCAATTAAACTAGAGTTGTAATCTGACCTCTTTCTGTATAAATACATTATCTGTAAACAGATCATGCAGGTAATATCTGTCGCCTGTATCTGTTTTAGAAAACTGCCTTTTCAACCCTGAATTAAACACTATTTTTTCAAATAATTCTTCGTCTCTTTGGTTGTTATCAACACTATTTTTTATTATTATTATTTTTTTTTTTTTTTTATTCAAATGATTTATTCAAATTATATAAACATAAGTTTTGTAAAATAAATAAAGGTTAGCATGCATTTTTTTCAATTTGATAAAATATAAATATATTTTTTTTAAAAAAAATTTTACAGGAAAATGGCAGAGTAAGACAATTCTGATAAATTGAATAATGTTTTTGGAGACTTGTAATTAATGGAGGTATATATTTTTTTTAGTTTTATATTTTCACTTTTTGGAGGGAGCGAGTGTGTTTTTATGTAAATTGAACTATATAAAAGACATTCAAACAAAATATTCATAAACGGGCAATTCTTTGCAGGGTAAATCAGAATTTTTTCGTTTTTAAATGAATTTTTTGGCAATTTATTCCACTTAAACTACAAAGATTTTGAGCTTGTGATGCAATTTTTCATTTCCTATATGATAAACTAATTTGTTTAACTATAAATGTCTTAATTAAGATAATATTTCGATTCTTTATTCAGATGATTTGTGACCAAAAGTTGAATTTTTGCATAACTTCTATCGGAGAATCGAAAATAAACTATTAAAGCTTTACTTTAAAAATATAAAATAGTTTTTAAATAGTAGATTATTATAAATTCTTCAATATTCATGCGTCAGGCATGAGTATTAAAACTTGATTAGTCTGAATTTTTGATTTTTTTGAAAATTAATTCGATGTCACAAATCGTCTCAAAGACGCACAATGGTCTGAAATCGAAAAAATTGTTCAAAAATACATTTTAGGGGAAATTTTAGAGGTTCAAAAGTTTTTGTCGATTTTCTTTATTTTGATAGTTTTAATAGCTTTATTATGATTTGATTATTCGCTCCTGAAAATATGAGCCTTTAATATTAAGTGTAAGTATGATTTTTTGTTAAAAATGTATCAAAAATTTTTGTAAACAAATAAATTTGTATGGAAAAACAAGTGAAATTAAAATGCAAATTTCAAGAAAAGTGCATCAAAGTACCTCACTAGAGCATGATTAGAAGCTAAACTAAGACTCAATCTTTGGATTCTGGTAGGTTTCACGGACCCTGAGAAACCCGCTTTTAACTTATGCACATTTAAAGTTTTAAAAATTTTCAAAATTTTAATTGCATTTTCCCTAATGATAAAGGAAGTGGCTAATGTTTTGTAAGTCTTAATATAAAATTTGTGTATTAATTAAGCTACTGACTCTAATTAGAACATAGATCAAACAATAGAAAGTGGAAAATTTTTGTAAAACTTTTTCATAGTGTTTTTGTATACAAATTTTTCGGCACTTTCATTAATGATTGACAGAGTTAGACAACGATTAGAAGGCTGATATTTTCACAGAAGATGCATCAGTTTATGCTTTATAATACTGCATTTAAATGATGAGGTTTAAAAGACACAACTTTTTTGTATTTTTGAACATTTTTTTCGATTTCAGACCAGAGTTGAAAAAGCAGATATCTGTTAACAGATAAAAAGACAGATTTACTACAGAAATTACCTTTATACAGACAGAATCTGCAAACAGAAAGATTTTTTTTCATCTGCATACAGATGATCTGTTTACAGATATCATCTGCAAACAGATAGATTCTGCTCATCTGTTTTGCAGATGAATGCAGATTCTATTGTTCTTTTTGCAGATATCTGTTTTCTGTATTCAGATTTTATCTGCATGCAGATAATGTCTGCATACAGATGATCTGCATGCAGATGAAAAAAATCTTTCCGGGAACAGATAATATCTGTATATAGAAAATGTATTTTTACAGATACATGTCAGATTTCAACTCTGTTTCAGACCATTGTGATTTCTTATATTTGGGCGTTTCCACAGATTGGTGGAGTTTTGTAAAAAGCGCTTTTGTAATCCTTGTTCTTTAGAAAATTCATCATTTGAAAAAATCTATTTAGAATTGTTAAATCATTATGTTTACCAAATTTACATGTTAATTATGCGTTAAACTAGTGTAAACTATATTATGATAGTAGTAATTGCTTCTGATTAAAGCAAAATTTTCTTTTAAAAACAATAATTTTTTCATGAATTAGGTAAGAAGCGCTTTTGCGTCGCCCTATTTCAATGATAGCATATTAATATGCCATTTTTCTTTTTAATGACTTCATTTTAAACAGATTTAAGTATACACGATTAAAAAGGAAAGTGAAATGTGCGTGAAAACAGTAATATGTAATTGTATGGATGTTTTAAAAGTGAAAATTTTTTGAATAAAAGTTTACAATTCCACATTTTGAAATAGGGCGACGCTTAGAAAAAGCCAAATATTTTGTTAATTAAGGCATGTAGGAATAAGATGAAAGGACATAAATGGAGAATTCATCGTCGTTCATAATCTTAGTTGGTTATTTAATTGTCTAGATAGCTTAATTAAGAGGAAATTCGCTTCAAAGACAAAATTTTTACAAAATTCTATCCGTGGAAACGCCCATTTCTTATATTTCTTATATATAAATATATATATATAAAATATGTATATACATAAGAATTTATATGTATATATAAATATATGAAGATGGTCATAAAAAATAAGGGAAATTTCAATTAACGGTTAAAAGAATATATAAATTCTCACTAACACAAACAAAATTGTTGACAAAAATATTTCATTAAAATTTAATGCTTATTCATTACAAAAATCTAACAAATATAGAACCATAAGAATAAGCAAGTTTGTATCTCTGTGTATTTAAGCTAATTTTAAATAACTTATCAAATTAAAATATTAAATTTTTATAAACATCAGCAAATGATGGTTTATTTCCCCTTAAAAATTTGAATTGTCAGAAACCGTTATCTTTTATTTTACATATTTTTTGCAATTTTAAAACATTTAATATTGCATTTTCCATGGATAAAATTAAATTAAATAATCTAAAACCTTTCAAGAACATACTTGCGAAGAAAATTTTTAAATCGAATGAGAAGTCAGTGAGTTATTTAAGTTTTAAAGAAATTTTCCCAAAAATTCAGGGTGAGCAACGCAATGTTTTTTTGCGATTTTTTAAAAAAAACTATTTATTTTTAAGTCTTGAAATATTGGGGTAGATGTTCATCTGGAAAAACTACACAAGTTAATAATGCATATTTGCAGAAATTTTTGACAAAAATGTTACGTTGCTCACCCTGAATTTTTTTCTGTCCATCTCCATAGAGGGCAAAATTTTGAATTTTTCTTTGAATTTTTACAACAACAACAATTACTTATTTACTTAGTGTTAAATGTTTAAAAGTGAGAAACAGACAGAATAATATATCATTTATCTTTAAAAATCTTCAGATTTAAGTATCAACATTTAATTAACTGTGTTTTTGAGATTTCACATTTTGGAACTATTTTTTTTATCGTATATGAAATGTAAAATTTATATATTTATATAAATAATAAATAAAACAATAAAAAATAATTAGACAAAATATGTGTAATTGAAACAATATTTTATGAATTTTTTATTGTTAACTGCTTAATGTGAAGTAATAAAATATATTTTTAAGCTATGTTGCCAGATTTGCTAACAAAAAAATATACACAGACTATCAAAAAAAAAAAAAAAACTCGTGAATATTTTTTCAAATATTTAATAGAATTCAGATTTTGATAAGAGCTACATTAAAATTAATAATCAAAAAGGAATATTAGTTTAGTCTGTTGGCAGTAACTTATTTCAAATATTTGCACGTTTATTTTTATTAAAACTATATACAAAAAAAAAAATAAAATAAAATAAATTGTAAAAATAAGTATCGTAGAAGCTTATACCTAAATGATAATTTTTTTTAAAGATATCATAAACTAGCATGCGGTTAGTATTTTACACTTTTTCCGTATATAATGTAACTATATATTTTACATAAACTATATAAATATATTTCATACATTTTCAAGAAACTTCAATTGGTGACGATTTTTGCTTGATCAGGATAATTCTTTAAAATTGAGAATGAGCGTAAATAGTGCAAAAATTGATTTATCACAAGTAGTTTCTAAAGATGGAAGCAATCTTAGTGAAAAAGAACAAAATGTATTAGACGAATTAATAAATACAAAGGAAATACCACAAATGTTAAATACATCATTGGATAATGGATTAGATCCTATAGGCATTGAACTTATTAGTTCAGGTATTGAGATGAATAATGATACATCATCATCTAGTATTATGACTGAAGTGAAAGATAACAATATCCTAAAACAATCAATTGATAGTACTTTAGTATATGATGACTCTACTATAACACAACCAAAAATGTCTAGAGAAATGCGAAATTTACAAAAATCTACACAAGATTCAAAAGTTTTATCAAACTACCTAAATGATTTTGACAGTCCTAGAATACGGAATCGAAAAAATAAAGAATCAAATTTATCGACTACTGATACTGAAATATCAAATGTGTCTTTAATAATCGATAAGGAAATTCCACTTAAATGTGGAACTACTGAAAATGATTCTGACTCCACTGTCGTAGTTCGTGATGAAATTGGCAAGAAACGTCGTAGATCTCTTTCAAGATCTAGAACAACAAGGACAACTCAAAGATCTAAAAGTGTTGCTTCAAGACCAAAATCATTATCAAGATTACTAAGTGATGAAATGGCTGTTACAAGTGATAAAGAAGACAATCACGAAGAAGATGAAATTGATGACATAACGAATACGATTATCATGAACGTTAAACCAATAGAAAACCGTGCGTTGAACCCTCCTCCGAAAGTAAGTCTTTATCACAATAGAAAATTATTACTAGAAAAAGCTAAAAAACTAAATAATATTTTATTTTTAGCTTGGATGGGACTCATTTTGCTTCAAATGTCACTTAGATAATGCTGTTTTATCACTAGCTTGCAGAAAATGCAAATGTTCGCTGCATCGTCATTGTGCAAGGTTATTATTAACACCTATACCTAAAAATCCAGATGATTTCACTTGTGCTGATTGCATTGAAATTGAAAAGATACAACAAAGTTCATTAAATAAATATAATCATCCGAAAATTGATATGCATACTCTTAAAGAAATGCTGATTACTATTCTAGAAAAAATACGTAATACATATCCAGATCGAGAGTGCTACGAAAATGATATACAATTCAAATCAACAAAAGAGTCAAATCAACCATTAATAGTAACACAAATATCATTGAAAACAATTGAAGAAAGAATAATGAATAATTATTACAAAGTTTCCGAAGCATTTTTACATGATATAAAACAGCTTGAACACAATTGGACAATTATTGATAAAACTAAAATGAAATCATTGAAGAATATTCTAAAATTTGTTGTAACAGAAATTAATGAGATGGAAGCTTGTGTTTACTGTTACTCCAATTCTTTTGTTATTAGCAACTGGTTTACAATACCATGTAAAAGGCCACATTTATTAATATGGGCAAAGTTAAAAGGGGTAAGCATTTGCACATTAAAGATTAATATTTTTTTTTAATTACTCAAATTTTATTTTTCTTTATATTCCACATATATGTATATAAAATATTTATTTATTTCTAGTACCCATATTGGCCTGCAAAAGTTATGTCGATAGATAGTCAAAAACTTTACGCCGATGTGAGATTTTTTGGAGCTCATGATAGAGCTTGGGTTCCGACAGCTCACTGCTTAATTTTTAGTGAAAAGGACCCTAATAAAATTGCTAGGAATTCAACACCCAATAGCAATAAAGGAACAAGTAAGACACAAAAGGGAATATTCGATGCAATAAAAGAAAAGGATGAATACATACAAAACATTCGTGATAAATATGGATTTAGGTAAAAAAATGATTAATTAGACTTTATGACTAAATTAGATATTAGATAAAAATAATTTAAATTTAAATATGACGTTACTTTATAGATTAGAAACAAAGTAAAGTAGTTTAAAACTAAATTTTTTCTTTTTTGTGTAGATTGTAACCATTAAAGTAAGTTTCAAAAATTTTGGGTTCAATCTCATACTTAGGATTCATGAATATTATATTAGTAAATTATTTGCATAAATTATGATGATAATTAGATTTATAAGAGATTCATAATGATAATAATTTTATATTATTTTATATTATATTATATATTTTATTTTTAAATTTAGATATGCAAATTCACGAGAACTACTTGATGCAACAATGTTTCAAATGCAGTTAGAGAATCAGTTACCAAATCTTAAAAAAGAATCTTCTATATGTGAAAAAAATGAGATTGAAACTAATCAAAAAGAAAAATTAACATTAAAAATTGTAAAAACATCTGATGGTACACAGACAATAGAACAAAAAGCTACAAAAAATTATCAAGAAAGAGATAAACACATACTTTATAGAGTTTTAAGTAAAAATGAAGATGGTTATGAAAGTAATGACCAATCTAGAGTTAAAACAATTATATTAAAAAGGAATATTCAAGGTGATTTAGAAACAGAAAAAATAAAAAGCTCAAATTCAGAAAATGTTGAAGCTTCTGAAATAAATTCAAATTTGATAGAGCAAAGCGATTCAATAAACAGAAGAAAATTTCTCAGAGATGATCAAAAACAAAAAAAAGTGATAAAAAATGTCAATTCAAGGTCAGCAACACCAGATAGACAATTAAAAAGAAAAGCAAAAGGTTTAGTGATTGATGATGAAAGTGAACTTCTGGAAGAACTACCAGAAAGAACAACAAAAAAGTCAAGGAAAGTTTATTCAAGTGATATGCCTTTGGTTACTAGTACTCAGAATAATGAAATCCATTCATTATGCGAAAATATATCAATTACAAAAAATAAACCTAGTAAAATTGTGCACAGAAGTAAATCAGTTGATAAAGAATTTTCAAAATCAGGTAATGTTGTTAGACGTTTATCAGTCAATTCATCTTCAAATCCATCAAGTCACAATCTTTCGATTTTGAAAATAAATTCCTATTCTAAGTCACCATCTCGTTCATCAACCCCACTTAGAAGATCAATTACACAAACTTCAAATGCATCATTGGCCAATATGATCGTAAGCATAAAAAATGAACCAATGTCAGATGATGAAATTGTTGAACGCAATCAAGTAACCACTAATGATATACCTAAGCTAGTCACTGAGGGTAATAGTAAACGAAAAACTATTTTAATATCAACCAGTGACAATAGTAATGATTCATTCCCTTCTAACTCAAGAGCTAGAAAATCTTTCCCAAATTCATTAGTTATATCCAATCGTTCAGTAGGATCACTTCAATCGTCACCCATAAGAAGCACAAGTGCAATGGTATGTATACCTCAGGTGTTTCCGATGAACGGAATAAATTCAGAAACAACCCAGTCGCCTTTCAACAATGAATTAGATGAAACACAAATAACATCAAACACAGATCAAGTTGATCTTCCCTCACTTATTCCAAAACCGTCTGGTGTCTTTACAAGTGAGGGTAACACATTTAATCAAGAAAGTGGGGCAGTATCTGCTCTTTTCTCTGAAAATGCTCATCGTATGACAGATTATTTCAAATCTCTTTTAATTGATACAATTAGTGCTATATCATCTGGAGTGAGTGACGCACAAAATGTTCTATTAAAACTTGAATTAGAAAAAACAAAGCAGCAAATGCAATCTTTGAAAAATGAGAATCAGCATAAAATTGAGAATTTAAGAAAAGAGCATAATGAAGAAATTAGAATACTTAAATCAAATTATGGTAAGTGTAATTATTATGGCACTATCGTTTGAAATCAAAAAAAAAAATTGTTAAAAAATACTTTTGATGGGAAATTTAAAGGTTCAATACAATATATTGGTTCATTACAGACTACCGTCAAAAGATATGGAGTCCCACAATAGTCTGAAAACAAAAAAAGTGTCCAAAATTTATTTGAAGTCGTGTCTTTTAAACCTCATCATTTAAATGCAGTATTATAAAACATAAACTGACGCATCTTCTGTGAAAATATCAAGCTTCTAATCGTTGTCTAACTCTGTCAATCATTAACCAAAGTCACAAAAAATTTGTTTACAAAAACACTATGAAAAAGTTTTCATAAATTTTCCCACTTTCTATTGGTCTCTGCATGTTTTAATCACTGTCAATGCCTTAATTAATGCTCAAATTTTATGTTAAAGCTTATAAAACATTAGCCAAATGCTTTATCATTATTAGGGAAAATGCAAAATTTCGAAAATTTACAAAACTTTAGATGTTAATTACATATTTTTGTTAGCTGAATGAACCTCTGAAACTCAAAAAAATCGTAAGAATAAGCATTAATTTACCTTCTAATCATATTCTGGTAAGTCCAAAGTAGCCCATTTTTGTGATATTTGCGATTTAATTTCGCTTGTTTTTCTAAATTTTTTCATACAAATTTGCTTGTGCACAAAATTTTTTGAGAAACAATTTTAAATTTTTAATGAAAAATCACATTTATCCTTAATATTATAAGCTCATATTTTCAGAGATGTATGATTAAGACCTGATAAAGCTATTGACACTTTCAAAACAAAGAAAATCAACTAAAACTTTGCGATCTCTAAAGTTTACACCAAAATATAAATTTTGGACACTTTTTTCGATTTCAGACCATTGTGGTTGACACATTAAATTTTTCGAAGAATTGAAATATTTCGTTGATTGAAGAGTTAAAGTGTTAAGTTAAGCACACAATCGACATATTTTTGGTTTTTGTATAACTCAATAACTTTCAGTTAAGTTTCAGTTAACTTTCAGTTAATTTACAGTTAATTTACAGTTTTCTTTAATTTTTTTATTCTTTGGATGCTTCAAGTGAAAAGTTCCATTTTTGTTAACGAGTTATTGATCAAAGAATCAAAATAACTTACCCTGTTTTTTCTTTATAAGCTAGTAGCTTAGTAGAGTAAAAAAGTTGATTTTTTGGCTCCCTAGTAGCTTAGTAACGAGTAGTAGCTTAGTAAAAATACTGTGCTAAAACAAAATTTTTCAATTTTCTCAAAATATTGAAGTATTTAACGCTTGATCTTGATTTTATCTGACTATTCATGGCCGATTAAAGCATAAACTGCAATTAGATTTTCAAAAATTTTTGTCTAAAATTTTTTGTGGTAGTAGCTTAGTAAAGCTTACAAAAAAAATTAGGGTCCAAAAAACTTTACTAAGCTAGTAGCTTAGTAACGAGTGGTAGCTTATAAAGAAAAAACAGGGTAATTACTTAGACTTTAAGCATTATTAAAAGTGAAAATATGATAGAATATAAACTAGTATAACGGTGGTCACTCGTGACCGACGAAAGCGCATTTTCCGTGATCAGTAAATACACAAAGAATTAAAACCCCAAAAGTACAAAACCAAATATTTAACTGTAACCATTTTTAATTTAACTTAAAATTGACTGAAAAAAAATCGATGAAAAACATTACTGAACATAGAATTAAAAAAAAGCAAAAAATTATTTGGACACGGGCTAGGTGGATAACTTTCATGGTAGGAGCCGCGCACTCTAACATTTAGTACACTTCTGCAACTTTTTTATTATAGTCTCTTCTGACAATTTAATTATTTATATTAATGAGATTTTTTTATGTAAATGTAAGTTTTTATAATTTCTACAAAGCTTTTCGAAAAAGTTATGAAAACCTAAGTAAATGGAAAATTTAACAGCTGAAATATAAAACAATGTAAAAAAATCATTTTTCAAAAAAGTAAAAAAGCGTAAAAAAGCAAAAAAATAACTTGCCGGGGGCTAAGATCGAACCTTTGACCTCCACATTAGTAGTCGTGCGCTCTACCACTTGCGCCACTGCTGCTCTTTTTTTTGAATTAATCATGTGACAATTTGAGTTTTTTTATATAAATGAAAGTTTGTATAATTTTCACAAAATTTTACGGAAAAACTATGAAAAATCCATGAAAATAGAAAATTAAAATATCAAAAAAATATGAAAAAAGTAATTATCTATGAAAATTGTATGAAAATATTGAAAATTTTAACAAAAATCTTCGGAAAAACTCAGGAAAATTGTGGAAATGGAAAATTATGACACAATTCAATATTAAATATCATAAAAAATCAAAAAAGTATCAAAAAAAGTAAAAAGAGAATATTGTCCATATTGTTCGAACCGAGGACAGCTAAGGTTTTGAAAAGTCAACATTTTAGTGCATTCGACCACACTAACACATACAAAGAAATGTCATTTTTATACTTTTTACGCTGGTTCCAGCAGAGGAAGTGACCATTCGTGCTGACTTTTGGTTACATGGTAGCCAGACATACTACACACATTTTAAGCCAAAAACCGCATCAAAAAAGCTTAACCCTGAGGAGGAGATGCGATGACAGACGGACGGACAGACGGACGAACAAAGTGCGGATAATAGCGTCCTTTTCGCAAGAGGAAAATGTTCTAAAAACTAGTGTTTTTTGGCCCGTCACAGGCCCCGTTGCATTTGTCTTAAAGCTATCGGACATCTCATTTACAAAAAAAAATGTTCAAAGTCCTCGTGTTGTTAATCGAGGGACTTAAGCGCATTTTTGTCGCGGCGATCAGTAATCGATTAAATAGAAACTGCTTTTAATTACAAAATCCCTTAATTCTTCTTTTATCATCAAAAAACCCTGCAAGAAAATACAATTTTTATAAAAAAAAAAAAAAACTGTATAATAATAACAGAATCCATTAAATTCCGTCTTTCTAGCATGCACTATGCATGAAAAGTCTATTCTCACAATAATAAATACAAAACCTTACAAAAAGAAAGAAAAAAATTTTGACCAAAAATAACGGTCAAAAAAATTTTAAATTCCAACGGTCAAAAAAAATTCAAATTTTTATCGAGGGGTTTTCAACAATTTTTTTCCTTATTTAATGTTAAATCGTTGATTACAGGAATTGTAGATCATTTAACGATTTTTTAATAAGCGAGGCCGGAATAACTCGATAGTAGAAAGATAATTCATCATAACAGAACTCTTAACTATGTCTGGTTTCTGAGATCTCAGAGCTCATCCAGCCAGCCAGCCAGCCAGCCGAACAAAGTGAAACTATAAGCGTCATTTTTTGCAAAAATGCGCTAAAAATCTTCAAATTTTGACTAAATTCAATACTATAACTTTTCAAGAGTTCGTTTTTGGTGGTCAAAAGTTACATGATAAAACATAGCTTAAAAATTATAGACCTTTTCATCCCTAGCTGAGCATTATGAATTTTACTTTATTTTAAAAATTAAGAGTTTCAATTATTAATTGATTAGGAAAGGAGTTTTGATAGCTGGTTTTAAACTCCTAATATAAATAAAACACGAGGACTTTTGAAATTTTTTTAAAATATTTTATACACAAAACAAAATTTTAATGTGATTTTATTTTGAATTTGGATTAATGATGTAACTCTTACATTTGTTAATTATGTCAATTTTAGACGAAAAAATCAAAGCCATTCATCAAAGTATCGAACAAGATAAAATAAAACTAATATCAGAAATTCGTCAGCAATGTGAAATTGAAAAACAAAGAGCTATTGAATCAACAAAGAGGGAAGTTAAACGAGTAACATGGTGTTCAAACTGTACAAAAGAAGCGCGATTTTATTGTTGTTGGAACACATCTTATTGTGGACCTTCCTGTCAAAAAGTGCACTGGCAAACACATCAAAAATATTGTACCAATGTAATTAAAATTTTGTATAATAAGAGCATTATAATAATGTATAATTATTTAATCTTTTTAGAGAAATTCCTCATCAGTAGAACACAAACAAAATACTTTGGAAACGATTACTTCTGTGGCGCCTTTAAACAAATCCCAATGCATACCAGTTACAATTTCTCTTCCTTTTTCCAACAACAAAACAGTAATAAAAACTGTTGCTATTCCTAAACAAGTAAACAATTTTTATACGCAACTTTGCTAATTTATTTTCAGATTTATTTTTTTAAAAAACTTTTTTTTTATTGACATTTTCAGAATTCTTCACAAACTATAGCAAAGCAATCAACCATGACAGCAACAGAAGAAAATTCTCGTAAAATTCAAACTTCAACTTCACACAGTTTAATTCAGCCCAGTCAGAACACCATCATTCAGACTCTTACAGCACCAACTTATGTTATACAACAACATAAAATTTTGCCAGCAATACCGTCTTCAGCACTAAAGGCTTTTTCACCTACTCTTGCTGTTGAGCAATCATTAACCTCAAGTATGGTTAATAATTTGGTTTTAAGAAATTTTCCCCAAAATGATAGTTCGACTCTCATACCAACAACGAAAATAAACGTGGAGAGAGCCACAGATGACAATATTTCTTTAGAAATATTACACAATCAAATTGACAACAAATAGGAGCTTTTAAACCAATGCTGAGCTATGATCCTATGAGGATTATTTTCAACAAGAAAATTTCAAACTGAAAAATTTATAATTTTAATTTATTTAATCTTTAAACGAATTATTAATTAATAAAATAAAGCAAACTACTATTATAATACTAAAAATTTTTTAAAATGAATAATCGAAAACAGAACTCGAAGCGAGACAGAACTTTCGCTCCGGTTCGCTTAGAATCGGAGCTCTTATCGAAAATTCTCTGATATCCTATATATATGCTTTGGTTTTAGCAGTTTCAGATATTAAGATAGAAATAAAATAAAAATCCAGGCGTTGACACGTTCATCCGATTTCATCCTTTTTCATCCGAAACAATAGAAAATTTCATCCGGAACAATAGGATTTTTCATCCGGATGAAATCGTGTCACCCCCTGGGTAAAAATGATAAAGAATGTTTGAAATATTTCTCATTTTGAGTCGGTGTTAATTCCAGCTGAATGAAAATAGCTGGTGAAAAAATTTAATTTTGTTAATAAACTATAGTCTTAGTAGTTCCAGTTATTGAAATATGAAGAAAGTGATGAAATGGTAAACAATGTATGGGAAAATGGGTGTGGAAGAAAAAAGGAGGAAATAAATCTCAACGGTAATAAATTATTCAAATTTTTGGGGAAGCAGATTTTTTTGGAAAATATTACTGTAAAATGGAAATTTTTGGAATGGATTTTTTTCGAATGGAATTATTTGGAAAATAATATTTTGCAAAAAGAAATATTTGGAATGGATTTTGTTGGAATTGCAATTTTTAGGAAATGGATTTTTTTGGAAAAATTTTATTTGGAAAATAATTTTTTGGAAACATTTTTTTTGGAAAATATTTTTCTGGAAAAATTTTATTTGGAATTTTATTTGGAATTTTTCGAAAATTAGTTTTAGGAACTGAACATTTTTGAATTTCTCCTCCAATTTTTCAACACGTTTTCTTAACTAATGATTGTTGTCTTGAGTGAATGACGTTAAACGTTAAAAAACTTTACCTATTGCAGATCAATAATTTGATCCAAAGGTTTGCGTTTATTATGCGACTCTTAGCTAATTTTGTTTATCAGAACCACTCTTTTGATTACATTTCTGCCTGTAGCCTACAAAGGACAGCTGAGAGCTAATAATAAGGTACTGAAGTACATAATAACAGTCTAAAGTAACGAAATGGAAAGAACTTTTAAGTTCAACAAAAAAAAAATTCGATTCCTTGAAAATGAGCCCCTGTAATCACTTTTTTGAAATTAAAAGTTCTTTTAACTGCAGACAAAAAAAAACTGAAAGTTGTCAAAATTGTCCAAATCGTTATATTTTTAGATGCTGGCCATAAAATTAAAAGATTTATGTCAAAATTTTAAAAATTTTAAAAAATTGAAATTTTATGAAAAATTGATAAGGGGGGACCGTTCTCTGATTTTTGGTCAAAAAATCGAAAGTTGTCAAAATTGTCCAAATCGTTATATTTTGAGTTGCTGGCCATAAAATTAAAAGATTTATGTCAAAATTTAAAAAATTTTGAAATTTTTTGGAAAATTGATATGGAGGAACCGTTCTCTGATTTTTAGTCAAAAAATCGAAAGTTGTCAATTTGTCCAAATCGTTATATTTTGAGTTGATGGAAATCTATGGAATCCATGGAAATCTATAGAATCCATGGAATCCATAGAAATCTATGGAATCCATGGAATCTATGGAATCTATGAAATCCATGGAACCAATGAAAATCTATGGAATCTATGGAATCGATGGAATCCATGGAAATCTATGGAATCCATGGAAATCTATGGAATCGATGGAATCAATGAAATAAATGAAAATCGATGGAATCGATGGAATCAATGGAATAAATGAAAATCTATGGAATCCATGGAATAAATGAAAATATATGGAATCCATGGAATCCATGGAATCCATGGAATACATGAAATCCATGGAATCCATGGAAATCTATGAAATCTATGGAATCCGTGGAATCTATGGAAATCTATGGAATCGATGGAATCTATGAAATCTATGGAATCCATGGAAATCTAAGAAATTAATTGGAATCTTAGAATATATGAAATCTATGGAATCGATGGAATCCATGGAATCTATGGAATCCGTGGAATCTACGGAAATTTATGGAATCCATGGAATCCATGGAAATCTATGAAATCGATGGAATCCATGAAAATCTATGGAATCAATGGTATAAATATTATTTTTATTCTATATCTCA
Organism: Chironomus striatipennis; assembly: GCA_026123125.1. NCBI lineage: Eukaryota > Metazoa > Arthropoda > Insecta > Diptera > Chironomidae > Chironomus > Chironomus striatipennis. Next base: position 24,029,825 of record CM047393.1, read on the forward strand.
GGAACCAAAAGGAATTGGGAAATTGTTTATATACCAAAATAAAGCTAGAGTATTGTACTATTTTATAAAAATATTTCCAGATTTTTTGCAGCTTCCCCTGAGCCAGGATAAAATAAGTTTTGTATGTAACTATATAGCGGAATTTCTATATATATTTATAAATATATGTTTCATGTATATATATATATATATATATATATATATATATATATACATGAAACTTATTCAATATCTCAGGAACCAAAAGGAATTAGAAAATTGTTTATATACCAAAATAAAGCTAAAGTAGTTGTAGTATTTTATAAAAATATTTTTTCTAACTGATTATTGTAGGTAATATTAGGTAATATTTAGATTTAAAAGTTTATGATACATAAACATGATTTAGTGCACCAAAAGTGAGATGAGATCAAATGAGATATTTGTTGACTTTTCACGATATTTTGGGTTTCTCCAAGGTTTATCAGCTTATATAGACTACTAAATGACCTCAGGTAACTTTCAAATAATATTTTTGTTGTAGCTCCTACATTATACTACAAAAATATGCAAAAAAATTAAAATTTAATTGTCTTTCTGTCGACCAGAGGTCTTCAGAGAGAGTTATGAGGTGAAGTCCTCGAAATAAAAAATTGCAAATCTCGACAAAATCTCAATCAATTTGGCTGAAACTCTCAAAAATGATAGAAAATTACATTAGTAAATTGTCCAAAACTGATTAGTAATGTAATTTAATAGCAAATAGCATTTTGTGTTGTGTTTAATTATTACCTGTTAACACGGTACTTCTATTCTTTATCAAAATAAACAAAAAAAAAAAAGACTCGCTGTCTCGTGATAAAAACGTGAAATTTTGTACAGTAAAATGTAATCAGTGTTTCAGTGACTTTGTATTCTTTTGATTAAGACGTGAAATATTGTTTAATACTTTTCAAAGCTTACTTGAATGTATTTTATCTTACATTGAACAAACCACGTGGCTCTATCCATCATCTTTCATAAAAAAAAAAAAAATTAAAAATGTTGCAAATAACAATAATATGAGGTTTTGATGGCAAAATCTATATCCAAAACATTTCAAAGTATCATCTCTGAAAACTTTATTAATTGAAATGATCATGGGAAATTTTTTAGAGGAAAGGAATTTTTGAAAAAGAGCTTTTTCTATTAGGTAGGTATTTATGAGGATTTCTGCTTTTTTCATTTTTTATAATCATAAATTTAACTTCCATTAATCCATTGATTATCATAAAATTTCTTAAAAGACGTTAATTATTTTTTCAAATTCACTTTCTCCTTAATTTTTGTTTGAATGTATTTGTGTAAAAAAAAAACAAAAAAAAAACGGTTTTAAAAAATTTAAATTACATATAAATTCAAATTTGAAAAATCGTATAATAACTGCGCGTGTTTACAATTAATCCAAACTCAAAAATTAAAGTGTTTTCATATTAATGCAGTTTATTAAAAGTAATAAATATGTCAGACAGTTTCAATAAGGATGTTAGTGAAATAATTAATTCAATTGACACTAAAGGTGATTTAAAGAGTGCTATCAAAAATCTCTGCATATTGGTCCAGTCTATTAACGAAAGAATGAACTCATTTTATCAGCAATCCCAGCATACTCTCATCGAAATAATTGGTGTTCAAAAGGACCTGGAAATAAGCAACATGAGGAAAGACATATTCATTAATGATAATACCGAAAAAATTCAGATGATCAACACGAAAATAGCTTGCACTTCTGATCTCAATAAAGTTTGGATACGATTTGATTCTGATAAAGAACTCAACGAGCTGAGGAATAGCAGAAACCTGATTGAAGACACGAAGGTGATTTTGAAGAGAATGAAGATCGATATTGATAAGTTTGGCATCCTTCCGATTCGCTCAGCAAACTTCCAGCATATGAAAGTGGCAAATTCAATTGAAACAGCACTCTGCATTACTTTTGTCAACGACTGTATAGCTGCAACAATAAGGAAAAAGATTATTAATCATAACGCTCAAGTCAGACAAGGAAATCCAAGATACAGTCACAAAATTTACTGGTCAAAAGATGTATGGAAGTTACTTAAAATATGTTGGGAATTAAGAAGATTGAAGCTCGTAAGTTCTGTATTCGTAAATACTGATGGAATTAAAGTAAAGTATAACAGTAAGGACGAGAATGGAAATATTAAAGCATCCAGCAGAATAGTTACCTGTTTTGAAGACATTGACAAAATCCGTAAAGTTGTTGGTGATATTCACTCGGATGTCAATAGCAAATTACTGTATGATGATGATTATTTTCGACTGAAGTATCCAGAAAGAGATTCCAAAAGATCCAGAGAAGTTGCTTATGATTCTGATGATGATGATCCTGATTCAATGAATTAATCGATGAATAAGATGCAAATAACTTCACTTTATCAATAATCTGCAAAATTAATATTTTATTAACTTATTTAACGTCTTTTTGATAGAAATTCAAACTTAAATTTACTTACCATTGATTCAACGACGATTTAACTGCTAAGTCATTTTCAAATCACTAGATCTTTACAAACTTAATAATTATTTTTCACTCATTGAGTGTTTGTTTACAGGGCAATTCTACAGATAAAAAATTGCAAATTTTTTTCTTTGAATTGATTTTTCTTATTAATAAGCTATCCAGACGTCTTGAAGTTAGATGAAACTTACGTAAAACTTTGAAATATAGCTATTCGATGTTATTACACCAATCTAAATGCATTAATTAAGAAAATAATTTAATTTTTATGTGCGTCGCTCAGTCTTTTTTTGTGGAATTTTTCACTGTTGGCAATATTCAAATGCAGTTTTCTGATGATTGACGCACTGTAGACACTTCTAACTGGAACTAATCTATCACACAGTTCAAAATTTATCAATATTAATTGTTACACTTGTGTATTAATCAGTGGTTTCGACAAAATTAATATTTTTCTTCAAAACAAGAAAAAAGACTGAGCGACGCAAAGCGCATATTCGTAAAACTCAAAATTCAAATTTTATAAAAATCGTTAAAATATAAACAAATTTTGAAAATTAAGCAAAGAAATTTCAATTTTTTAATTAAATTTTAAACATTTAGATCTCGTAAGTGTACTTCAAATAAACTAAAACAAGAAAAAGTTAAGAGTTGTTCAAAATTAAAGAATATTTTTTTATTGTTTACAAAAACAAGTAGAGGTTTACTTGTTCAGCGTTTTTGAAAATTCAACCAATCTGTAGAATTGCCCACATTTTTTCATGAAGTTCAAAAATTGATCCTAAAGTTTTGTTCAAATTTTAAATTTTAACGGTTATTGTAGAAATTCAAAATTTAACGTATTTTTTTGTAGATTTTTCTAATTTTCAATCTTTTTATCTAATTTATCAATTATTCTTATGTTCATTGCCTGATATTGATTGATTTTGTATAATCGAACGACCAGTAAGGTCTTAATAAACATACATACATACATACTTGTAAGTTAATCAATCATTAATTTGAAAAATTAGCATTAACACAAGTTTCTTTGATATTTATGTTCATTTCGATAATTTGTTTCAGTTCAAGAATGTTGCCTAATAATCAGACAGTTTTAGACAGAGATCAGAAATGGAATAAGTTATTTCAAAAGTACGAAAATTGTCATGATTGCGAAGAAGATGGATATGATATTCGTGATTTAATTGCTTGTGCTGAGGTTGAAGACGAAGAATTGGAGGAAATTTGGAATGATGAGGAGGAAGCTATTGAAAGTAGCGAAGAATCAATGGATTCCAAAGAAAATAATCAGGAACTGGTATTGTATAATAGCAAGCCCAAAAATCTTCAAGATTTGGAAAAGGCTTATGAGCCTGAATTCATCCAAGGTTTAAAAAAGGCATTCAACAAACGTTGTTTAGAACTTGATGGATTGAATCTTACTTTTTGGAAAAGGTTTGTTAAATGACTGTAATTAAGCATTATCTGTTGATATTAATTATGATATCATTATATTTTAGTTCCAAAACACACGAAACATTTAATGAAAGCAATATAAAAACACCAAATTTCGAATCGACATCAAGGAGTTATTTTCGTTCAACAGAGCAAGTTTGTCAAAGTGCCAAAAAGTCTCAAAAAAATTCAAGTCCTGAACCTTTTAAGGCGCCACATCCAGTGAATCTAAATCACAACAATTTTCAATTTGGAAACTTAAGTCAAAATTTGGATCATACAAGTAACTTCGAAACAAGTCAAAGATTTCCATTTCAAATCAATGATCTTATGAACGGAAGTCAAAAAATTAATATAAGAATTCGTGAAATGAATTATGATCTTTCTGTTGATGGTAGAGATATTACTGAGCTTTTTCTTCCAATTTGCAACAGCACGTTTAAAAATGTCATTCCTTCACTTGGAAATATAACAATGAACAGTACAATTCAAAACCAAAATTTCCATAAAATGAAACCAATACGTCCAGCAATTAAATATGATGTTGATCAAATAAGAACGGAAATTCCTCAGAAAGTAATGGAAAGAACAGAATCAAATATTTCAAATGAAGAACCACTAAATAATTCAGGAATTGACAAATTTAAAGGGATTAATTTAAGTAACATCTCTTCCCCCAATAACCAGAAATTTTAAAAGTTAGTGTTCAGATAGCTAATCTCACGGCTATCTTCAGATACACTAGTTTAAATCTAGCTTTTAACTAACTTTTAACGGTCGTGGTTATTAGGGTTCTGATGGATACAACTCAAAAGAAAGTAAAATGAGCAAAAGAAATGCACATAAGAAGAAATCAGGCAAAAAACATCGTAAATCAAAACGAAAGGAAACGAAAATCAATGTCAAAGATCTTCCACATATTGAGACGTTAATGCCAGTATCAGAAAAGTTAGAATTATCTTATTCTGATGTAGTTAGGTTGTCAACTAAAAATGATTTAAAAGTATCGAAAAGTTGGAAGCCTGTTAATGATTCCAAGAAGCAAGTTGATCAGCAAAGAGCTGAAAAATCCGTACAAGTAAAAAAAGAAAAAAAATATGAAGAGATTCTTAAGAGCTATCGAAATATAATCGATTCAGATACCTCAACGGAGGACATAGTTGAGCAAACAAATGTTACTAAAAAATCCAAAAAGGTCGATCAAAACAGCAACAAGAAGAGAAAAAATTACCAAAAGAAAAGGTAGCTATATTAAATACATTAATAATTAATACCATACATAATTTAATTTTTTTTTTTTTTTGCTAGCAAAAAGTTGACATTTCAACAATGCAAAAGGATCAAAAATTAAAAGATTTAAACAAATTGGAGATTCAAAAACCTAAAGTTGCAATTCCTTCTAACAAAACAAATTGGAGATTCAAAAACCTAAAGTTGCAATTCCTTCTAAAGAATCAACAAACAATCAGAAGAATCACAAGGCAAAAGCCAATGAAAAATTGAAGGAAAAGCCTGAAGTATCAAACAAATCTAAAGAGCCTGAAAAAATCCAAAAATCTTCAAAAGAAAATAAATCAAAAATAGAAACGTCAAAAAGTAAGATATCAACAAATGATCAAGTTAAAATTGTTAAACAAGAAAAGCTGAAAGTTCAACAAAAATCGAAAAAAACTATTGAAAGTACGAAAAAGCAGCTTCTGTCGTCTAAAACAGTTTTTAAAGGTCACGAAAAGGAAAATGAACCAGAACTTCAATATGATGAAAATGGCGTTCCTTTTCGAAATATTGGAGGTTTTATTGTACGTTATGAGGCAAATGATAGTGACAATGAGTCATCTCTAGAGGATGATACAGAATTCTTTAGACGAATTCATGCAGAAATACGTCAGAAAAAAGCTTTAAACGCTCAAAAGTTTTAATATTAAAAGTTTAATATCTATATGCTGTTTTATATCATCTGCATTAAAATAAATAAAAATTAAAAATTAATAAATATTGTGTCCGTGAAGTTGGGCAGAGACATGTTAAGCGGAGAGTTGAAAACTATACCAGAATTTAGACATATTTTCGACAAATTTTTCCTGATTTTCGACACCCTCATAATTTCGAGATATGGTCACTTGAAGTTTAGGCCAATTCTCTGCCCAACTTCACTTTTCAAGTTCACCTATCTGTAGTGATTAAATTAAAAAATTTTTTATACCTGAATTTCGACACTTTTATGAAACTTTTCGACACCACTTTAGTTTTCCAAAAAAACCTTTCCGTTGACCGCCTGCATCAAATACTCTATTATGAGATTTTTGACCAAAAATATTCAAAAAATTCCCAAAATTCACTATGACAACCAATTGTCATGAAACTTTTTTTAAATTGTTAGTTCTACTAAGAGCTTTATTTTAAATATGCATAAGTTCCTATTTTGGACCCTTATGCTGCATAAAATTTGAAAAATGCTATTTTTTCGATATTTTTGTCTCTACAAAATTCAGGTTCAAAAATTGAACTTCAAAATTAATGTGCTCATAAAAATTCAATATAGTTATGTCTATAAAATAAAACATATTTCAATATGACTAAAAATAAACATCCAACAGCATTTTATCCTGTCTTAACAATAAAATAATTTGAACATTAAAAGTCTCCAAATTGCATTTGAAAAAATAATAAAAAAAAAAAAAAATTAGCGTAACAAAAATTTATTGTAATAATCAGTTGTAGGGATGATAAAGGCACTAATTACATAGAAAATGATGAGGATGATAGCCTATGCAAGTATGGAATACAGTTGCCACAATATGAAGCAGGTAAAATCGATTAAATTTAATTTTAAAAAATTTTGACAAAAATTATTTTTTTATAGACAAAATTCCATCAAAAAAGCCTTTCCAAGT